>JAVSCE010000423.1:0-21407 GCA_032199065.1 Smutsia gigantea
AAAAAACATAGGCAAAAATCTCTTGGACATAAACATGAGCGACTTCTTCATGAACATATCTCCCGGGCAAGGGAAACAAAAGCAAAAATGAACAAGTGGGACTATATCAAGCTGAAAAGCTTCTGTACAGCAAAGGACACCATCAGTAGAACAAAAAGAGATCCTACAGTATGGGAGAATATATTCATAAATGACATATCCGATAAGGGGTTGACATCCAAATTATATAAAGAGCTCATGTACCTCAACAAACAAAAAGCAAATAAGCCAATCAAAAAATGGGCAGAGGAGCTGAACAGACACTTCTCCAAAAAAGAAATTCAGATGGCCAACAGGCACATGAAAAGATGCTCCACATTGCTAATCATCAGAGAAATGCAAATTAAAACCACAATCACCTCACACCAGTTAGGTTGGCCAACATCCAAAAGACAAACAACAACAAATGTTGGCGAGTATGTGGAGAAAGGGGAACCCTCCTATACTGCTGGTGGGAATGTAAACTAGTTCAACCATTGTGGAAACCAGTATGGAGGTTCCTCAAAAAACTCAAAATAGAAATACCATTTGACCCAGGAATCCCACTCCTAGGGATTTACCCTATGAATGCAGCAGCGCAGTTTGAAAAAGACATATGCCCCCCTATGTTTATCACAGCACTATTTACAATAGCCAAGAAATGGAAGCAACCTAAGTGTCCATCAGTAGATGAATGGATAAAGAAGATGTGGTACATATACACAATGGAATATTATTCAGCCATAAGAAGAAAACAAATCCTACCATTTGCAAGAACATGGATGGAGCTAGAGGGTATTATGCTCAGTGAAATAAGCCAGGTGGCGAAAGACAAGTATCAAATGATTTCACTCATCTGTAGAGTGTAAGAACAAAGAAAAAACTGAAGGAACAAAACAGCAGCAGACTTACAGAACCCAAGAATGGACTAACAGTTCCCAAAGGGAAAGGGCCTTGGCAAGATGGGTGGGAAGGGAGGGATAAGGGGGAAAAAGGGGTATTACGATTAGCACACATAAGGTAGCGGGGGGGGGGGATATGGGTAAGGCAGTACAACACAGAGAAGACAAGTAGTGATTCTATAGCATCTCACTACGCTGATGGACAGTGACTGTAAAGGGGTATATGGTTGGGACTTGAAAATAGGGGGAGTCTAGTGACCATAATGTTGCTCATGTAACTGTACATTAATAATAACAAAATAACAAAATAAATTACACTATGTTACACTAATTCATTATGACCCAGCAACCCCACTCCAAGAGAAAACATATTCCCACCAATATTTATACTAGAATGTTCACAGCAGCTTTGTTTATAATAGCCAAAACTATTAATAACTCAAATGTCCTCCAACCCAGAAACAAGTTAAACAAACTGTGGTGCCATGGAATACTCCTCAGAAATAAAAAAGAGGAATAAAGTAGTGATATATATATAAAACAAAAAACAACCTGGATGAATCCCACAAGCCCTATACTGAGTGAAAGACACCAGACATAAAAGATACATATTGTATGTAGTAAAACATATACTGTAGAATTTACATAGTATTTTAGAAAAGGCAAAAACTGTAGTGATAGAAGACAGATCAGTGAGCACTGGGGAGAGGGGTGATGAAGGGGACCGAGGCAAAGGGCACAAGGGGTACTGGAAAGGGTCTGTGTCATGGTGGCTGGTGGTGTTACATGACTATGTGCTTTTGTCAAAACTCATCAAATTATATACTTCAGAGGAGCAAATTTCATTATATATAAATTACATCTTATTAAAAAAAAATCATACTGTATTATAAAACCCACAATTTTTGTGGCCAACTTTGGGTAGTCTCTTCAAGGAGCATGCTGGTATTTGTGTAACTGAAGTTTAAAGGCAGTTGAGATGATGAGGCGAAAGATCTAACAGACAACTGTGTACAAATAATTCTTGTCCTAGCACATAACTGCCTCTATCAGCTTATCCCCGCTGTTAATACTTACTTTGCACACTTCTTCCTGTACTGTCGTTCAATGCCTTCAGGTCTGCAGAGAAAATGGAAGTTTAAAAATAAAAAGATAGAAGCAAATCTCATCACTTACTAACCTATCTCATTTCTTCAAATGTTAAATGGATCTTTCAAAAGTATTCATTTCATAGATCAACTAGTTAGTGAAACATGTCATTTTAAAGCATTCTTTCCTTCCACAGGCATTTACTGTATCCCTGATAGGGGTCAGGCATCTTCCTGATGGAGGAGCACGAAGAGCAACAGCAGGTATAGTCACGGTGCAGTCACAGTCACAACAGTAATAATAATAGGGGCAACTGCGTGTGTGGTTTTTATTAGGTGCCGGGAGCTGTTCAAAAGCATCCATGTATTAACCATTAAATCCTTACAACAATCCTGTGAGGCAGGGCCCATTATCCATTTTACAGATGAGGGCTTCCAAGCACAAAGCAACTATATGATTTGCCTATCTTCACCTTCATCAATAGTGGACACTATTGCCCAAGGTCATAGAGTTAGGAAGTATAATAGGTTGAATTCAAGCCCAGGCCATCAAGCTCAAGAGCCCACACAGCACTGCCTTAGATAACCAACTAGGAGATAAAACTTTTCCACGCAGCCAGTTGCTTAACAGAAACTGGGACTCATCCTTGATTCTTCTCTTTCCCTCATCTCCCATACTTGTCTTATCAGCCAATCCTGTGTATTGTACCTCTAAAAAAAAGATCTTGGACCTATTTTTCTCCACCATCCTAGCCCAGGCCACCTGTATCTCTTCCTGGACTATTGTCACAGCTTCCTGACTGGTCTCCTCACTTCCTCTCGCCTTGTTTGTTTCAACTTTTTGCTAGGCAATATGTGCACATGGCACACATAGAATATAAAATGGAAAGTCAATACCCTTCCCACTCATCCTCCACCCACCCAGTTCTCTTCCCCAGAGGCAACTACTGTTTCTAGTTTCTTCTGTTCCTCCCAAAAATAGTTGATGATACAAGCAAAGAATCCTTATCGGCATATAAAGAAAATTTTCTTTTTCTTTTCCTTTTTAGACAAATGTAGCATACCTTACAGTGTTTTCTACCTCTTTGTTTACTTAAAAATGTTTACTGGTTAAAAAATATACATGTGATCCTTTCCTATCAGTTGATAAAGAGCTGCCTCGTTCTTTGTAAGGACTGCATTGTATTCCTTTGTACTATACCAAAATGTCTTTTGCCTGTTGGATAAATTCATAGAAATGTACCCATCGTAAATTCTGATACTGAAAAATTACTCCACACTCCCACCACCAACATGAAAGTTCCTGTTTCCCTACAATCTCACCAATACAATATATTATTAAAATGCATTATTGCCAATCTGGCATGTGAAAAATATGATTTCATAATTTGCATTTCTTTTTTTAAGGAGTGAAATTAGGTACCGTTTCATATACTTAATAGGCATTTATTTATATTTTCTTTTTTTGTGAACTGTAAGTTCTTATGTTTTGTCTATTGAATTGTCATTTTATTTTATATTAAGGAGATTTGCAAATGTTAAGGGGCCTTGCAAATTTCTCACCCAGTTTGACATTTGTCTTTGATGTTCCCCCCATGGGGAGACTTTAGATTTTTGCATGGTCTAATGAATCATGTCTGTGTGATACTTAGTTAGACCTTCCCTACTCTAAATTTATATCTAAAATAAAAACTCTAAACTCTGCTTCCACTACTGTCTCACTCCCAATCATTCTCTAATATAGGCAACAGTGGCTTCCCAAGACAACTAAAATAAAATCCAAACTCCTTACCATGGCCTTCCGGGGACCAACTGAGCATGTAACTGGGCCCCTGCCTCTTTTCATACATTCCTCTCTCCCTCACTATGCACTGGCCACACCAGTCTTCCTTCTGTTCTTTGAACAAGTAAGTGCTTTCTCACTTCTGATCTTTCACACATGTTCTTTTCTCTGCCTGGAATGCTCTTTTCACCACTTTGCCATGGCTGTTCCATTCTCCTCTTTTCTGGTCTCAGTTTAAATATCACCTAGTCAGAGAGGCCTTCCCTGACCCCCTCTTTCTAAAGAGGTTCTGATGAGATTCTTTGTATGAGCCCTGTATTTCGTTCATATGACTTTCCATAATCATAATTATTTTTCCGTCACCCCACTAGAGTATGAGGTCCATGACATCAGAGATCCGCGAAGACCATGCCTATCTGTCTCACTGCTCTTTCCCTAGAGCTGAGCAAAGTACTGGAAACAAGTAGACATGCAGTAAATATTGGCTGAATGAATTATCTTAAGAACTCAGTTTAGTGAGGAAAATTATAATCACACAAAAAGATACCTAATTTCACTCCTTAAAAAAAGAAATGCAAATTATGAAATCACATTTTTCATGTGCCAGATTGGCAATAATGCATTTTAATAATATAATGTCTTGGTGAGACTGTAGAGAAACAGGAATTTCACATTGGTGGTGGGAATGTAAATTGGTCCAACTTCTTTAGAGTAATTTGTCAGTATCAGAATTTACAGTGGGTACATTTCTAGGAATTTATCCAACAGGCAAAAGACATTTTGGTTCATATGTACAAAAGAATACAGTGCATCCCTTATAAAGAATGAGGCAGCTCTTTATCAACTGACAGGGAAGGATCATATGTATATTTTTTAACAGATAATACTTAAACAAAGAACTGTATATGGTGTAATGGGAACACAGAAGTGGGAGCATCAAATCTGAGGCAGTCATGGAAGGCTTCATGAGGGTGATGTTCAAGCCAACAGTCCTGACAGAAAATGGTATTTCAAGCAGACATATTATATGCAAAGGCTTAACAGGAAAGCATATTAGGGGAATTACAATTAGTCTAATGTTATTAGAACTTTAAAAAATCAAGGAAGTACTATCTTACAGATATAAAAAAGACTGTAGAATTATACTATGAACAATCCTAGGCCAACAAATTAAATAACCTAGATGAATGAATAATTTCCTAGAATGACAGATTAACACAAACTACCAAAACTCACTGGGAAAGAAATAGAAAATCTAAATAGACTATAACAAGCAGAGAGAGACTAAATTAGTAATAAAAAAAAACTTAACATAAGGAAAAGCCCAGGGCCAGTGGCTTTTAGTGAATTCTACCAAAAGTTCAAAGAATTAATACTATTGCTTCACAAACATTTCAAAAGAGGAGGGAATACTTCCCAACTGATCCTATGAAGTCAGTATTACCCTGATACCCAAACCAGACAAAGATATAACAATAACAAACTAGAAATCAATATTGCTTAAAAATATACATTCAAAAGTCCTAAAAATAATATTGGAGTGGCATCTTACTACACTGATGGACAGTGACTGCAATGGGGTATGGGGCGGGGACTCGATAATATGGGGGAATGTAGTAACCATTGTTTTTCATGTGAAACCTTCATAACAGTGTATATCAATAATACCTTAATAAAAAAACGTAAAATTAAAAAAAAAGACTATGCTAATAGGAAATCAAAACTGAAATACAATCACTATAATAATAAGGCTCACTATTTAAAGGATTTTTATGTACCCAGGTCAAAAATTATGCCTATTCTTAAAGCATAGGAATTGAAATAACAGGGGCTGGGTTCATGGATTTTTAATACCAGAATTACAGAGGTTTTCAAGTGGAGTAACATGAATGAATATGAATATGTGGGCTTAGTTTTCTCATAGAACCCCAGGTGAGAAGTGTTGCTAGGGTTAAGGGTTTTTGAAGTGTACTAGAAGAAGAAAATATTGCGACATGCACTAGAAGAAGAAAATATATAGAAGAAGAAGAAAAAAAACCAAAACAACAGCTTGGTAGTATATCGCCTTAAAGAGGAACTTAGAAATAATTTCTGTGTTTGAGACACCGCCTGCTGGTTATTACCACTTTTTTTTTACAGTGGAGTTACCACCATCATTCATTGTGAAGAAGAGGATCTTTCCTGTAATATCATAGGAATATACTATATTCTTCTACATAATATTAAATTCACAACAAATGGAGTAACATTTCTGGGCCACAATGGGAACAAAACTGATAGGAGCTGGCAGAGTCTCCTCTAGCTAGATACCACCCACAGCCCATCTCTTGAACCCTAGCCCCTTCCGCCAGGCTCCTCGCTGCCTTGGCCAATGTCTGATGGCCTCCGCAGCGCCCCTTGTGGCAGTGCTTGTCATAGCTGAATCCCTCGGAGCAATTAAACAGCTTTTGAGTTTGAGTCCTCCTTTCCCTCTCACTGTGGAGCTGGGCGCTGCTTCTACCTTTCCACTTCTTGCAGCTGTGACTGCCACCTCTCAGGGTCGTATTTGCTGCCATGGCCATCATCACGCAGTGGCCTGCCCCTCCTCACAGGACAGGGTGCATTCCTGGGTTGGAGTTGTCTGCCCTAGCCCTACATGCTATTCTGGACTCGGGAATGTGATATCAAAGGCTTTTATTTGAAGGACGGAGAGTTCGTTGCCATGAACCATCAAATTTTCTTCCTTCCTCTCCTCCCCCTACTGCTTTTAGGGCTATTCTGCTACGCCCTATTCCCCCACTCTGGATGGCTTATCCCACTCCTAGGAATATCTACCAAGCTGGGACTGTAATCTGGTTCTTTGGGGAGTTCCATTTTGGGATCCTGACTCAAATCAAGTCCTAAATTCACTTCTAGGGGATGTTGAATTTTGACTACACAAGAAAATTTTTTTTGGCCACTGTGCTATCACAAATAAGAAAGCTATTGGAAAATAATTTAGAAAGGCAGAAAAATTGGCTATGGTATAAGGATACTGTATCAGATACTAATGTAAACAATGTCATGCTGGGATTCCTGGGGGCTACAGTAGAGGGAGTAGTGGAATTAGTATCAGAGAAGAGGAGAGGAGAGAGGACCCTGCTCTATGCTGAGACTAATTTTGGAGGGACTATTGCTGCTACACATAGTTGATGTATGACAACACCTCAGGACTCATGTTGCATTCCCAGGAGCTTCTAGGAAAGGGCCTTTGACTCTAAAGTCACAGAAGCTTCTGTTTTGGAGCCTTTAAGGCTCTGCTGAGAATGAGTCTGAGACAGAGCAAGAAAAACTATCATGATTGATTAGTGATGTCTGCTACTGAAGTGGGATAGTAAGGGGTGGCTCATGTACCACACATTGATCAGCTTTGCCCTATAACATGCTCTCTGGCTATATTATCAGGCTGTCCTTCCATTCATGAGCAGAGACCCCTTAAAGCTGGGAAAGACTGAGTTTTAGGATCACTTGGAAAGCTGTGAGTCACAGAGCTTCATGCATTTTCCAAAGAGGGGTACCATTTTAGAACTAAGGTGGAGGATGAAGGACAACAGGAAAGACAACGCTGAGCCCCAGAATATGAACTTAGAGCTCTTTATATATCTAGTTCTCCATATGAGTATTAGTCCTCAAATGAGCAAGGACATGAGCACTTCAGAGTGTTGGCAGTAGGGTGTGATCAGAGATGCTTGCCTGATTTCCTAGTGAGCTAGCTGCTTCACAACTTCTACCACAGAAATACATACTGCTACCTTACAGAGCTCTTGAGAAGTTGCCCTTAAACATTAATTCATATAAAATTCAAATAGTGTAAACAATAAATAATGTTATGAGGTGTTTTTATAATTATATGCAAAAGAACAATTTACATAAACACTTCAGGCAGAATATATTAAAATTAAGAGTTTTGACTTAGAATTCACTGAAGAAATTAAAATAACAGGAGCAAGAGAGAAAATCCTCAGAATTCTTAAAAATTTTAGTATTTACCAATTAGGGGTCTTTCAAAAATAGTATCCAAGAACTTCTGCAAAATTCTTGTTAGAAAACTCAATTTGGGTTATCTAAGTTAACTGAGAAAACTTGAAGAAAGTTTGATTTTTAAGCAAAGTTAAGACTCATAAAGTCATAGGGGAAGCAATGACCATAGGGAAGGCATGGTTGAAATGGGAAGTTATCAGATTAATTTCCAGCCAATGTGGCTGAGCAAGCTAGTACAGAAAGATGTGCTGTCTAGGCCTAAACATGTGGGAATATTAAATAAAATAATTCAAAATATTTTTATTTCAACAATTTTCAATTTAGGTGAAAACTAAGAGAAAGAAATATCTAGGAAGGAGAAGCAAAACAGGAAATTAAAGTCCTAGGAGTTAGCATGACTGGAACAGAAAGGATTCACTGGGGTATTAGAAAGGAAACCCAGCCTTAAAAGGCAGGACTGGTCTTCAGAGAACTACAACCTCCTATGTTCACACTCTCTGGGGTTGAGAGTCCAGAGCTCAGCCTGCATATTCATAGTTAGCTGTGGCTACATGTAGGCTGCTGGAAATGAAGATGGGTTATGGGCTATAAACATAGGAGCAAAGATGCTTGCCATCCATAGGAATTCTATGTGGATACAAAGTCACTGATGGGAAACTCAGGTCCCAGAATTGTCCTATCTGTAGATACGGATTTGGATTTTTTCAGCAAAGTGAAATAGGGAATCTCAGCTGAAAAATTAACATAGAACTTGTCTGTTACCCTAGATATTGATGGGGCCACCCAAAGGCATGTAGGACACCACTGTGTAGCTATGCTTCCACAGGCATGGCACAGGGGCTCACAAGAAAAGCAGTCCCTCTTGAATATTAGGTTTTAGTCAAAAGTTACAAAAACCAAAAGAAAAGGGATCCTCAGAGATCTTGTCTCCTAAGAATAAGAGAAAATAGAGCAAGCTGAGAAAGATGTTAAGACAAGTATAAAGGACAGAATTCATATGGCAAGAAGAGGAGGGTATGATTTTTTAAATGTTAAAGATATTCCTGATACAAATGTACAAATGACATAATGAAATAAAAAGACAAACATACATCAAGATTATAAAGGACAGAAAGATGATTCAGAGAAACTCTCCCGGATTGGAGGAGATCAAGGAGACATGACAACTATATGCAATGTGGAACTCCGGACTGGATCCTGGACCAGAAAAAGGACATTCGTCGAAAAACTGAGATTTGTATTAGATCTATAGTTAAGTATTGTACCAGTGTTGATATCCTGGCCTCAATGATAATTGCACTATTGGTATTAAAGATTTCAACCTTAGGGGAAGCTAAGAGAAGGGTGTAAAAAAAATATATTGGCAAACTGAATCCAGCAGCATATAAAAAATCTAGACACACGTACACACAAAAACTATTAGAGCTAATAAACAAATTTAGCAAGATTGCAGAATACAGGATCAATATACAAAAAATAATGGTCGTCCTATACACTAGGAATGAACAAATGTAGTCCTATACACCGAAAATGAACAGATGAAGCTAAAATAATTCCAGTTACAGCAGCAGCAAAAAGAATAAAATTATACAGGAATAAATTTAACAAAAGAAGTGCATTACTTGTGCACTGAAAACTATAAAACATTCCTGCAAGAAATTAAATCGAATGGCTTCCCATGTTCATGGATTGAAGAGTTAATATTATTAAGATGGCAATACTCTCCAAGTGAATCTAGAGCTTCAGCACAATCCCTCAGCTGGCTTTTTTTTTTTTTGCAGAAATTGACAAGCTGATTCTAAAAGCCACATGGAATTGGAAATAATCCAGAATAGCCAAAACAATTTTGAAAAAGAAGAACAAAGTTGGAGGACTCACACTTACCTAATTCAAAACTACAAAAGCCACAGTAATCAAGACAGGGTGGTACTGGCATATGGATAGACATATAGATCAATGGAATAGACTGAGCATCCACAGTAAATCCACACATATATGGTTAACTGATTTTTGACACAGGTGCCAAGACCATTCAGTGGGGAAAGAACAGTCTTTCAGTAAATGGTGGTGGGACAACTGGATAGCCACATGCAAAAGGATGAATTTAGATCCCTACCTCTTACCATATATAAAAATTAACTCAAAATGGATGAAAGACCTAAATGTAAGAACTAAAGCTATAAAACTCTTAGAAGAAAACAGAGGCATAAATCTTCAAAACCTTGGGTTTACAATGGTTTCTTAGATATGACACCTAAAGCACAAAGGAAAAATAGATAAATGGGACTTGACTAAAATTAAAAACTTTTGTGCTTCCAAAAATACCATCAAGAAAATGAAAAGACAACCCACAGAATGGGAGAAAATATTTGCAAATCACATATCTGACAAGGGACTAGTATCCACATAATATATAAAAAAATCTCACTACTCAACAATAAAAAAGACAAATATTGCAATTCAAAAATGGGCAAAGAATTTGAATAGATATTTCTCCAAAGAAGATACACAACTGACCATAGGCACATGGAAAAATGCCGAATGCCTTTAGCCATGAGGAAAATGCAAATCAAAACTGCACTACCACTTCATACACACTACAATAGCTATAATCGAAAGTACAATAATAGTCATTGGCAAGGATGTGGAAAAACTGGAATCCTATACATTACTGGTGAGAATGTAGAATTCTACAACTAATTTTGAAAACACTCTACCAGTTCTCAAAAGGTTAAGCAGAGTTACCACATGACCCAGCAATTCATAAGTATACACTCACGAGAAGTGAAAACATGTTCACACAAATACATGTACACAAATGTTTACAGCAGCATTATCCATAGTAGTAAAAAAAAAAAAATGGAAAGAGCCCAATTGCCCATCAACTCATGAATGGATAAACAAAGTGTGCTGTATCCATACAATGGAGGACTATTCAGCCATAAAAAGGAATGAAGTACTGAGTCAGTCTCCATCACGGATAAACCTTAAAACATTATGCTAAATGAAAGATACCAGACACAAAAAGCTACATATTTATGGCTCCATTTTAATGAAGTATCTTTTTTTTAATGTGAAAATACTAAAAGGTTTTATTTAGATAATTCATTCTTTTCCTTCTTCACATTCAAGGTGATATGAAGATCAATTTATTTTATTTTATTTTTTTCCCTTTTTTTAAATTGTGAAATGATTATCACAGTAAGTTTAGTTAACATCCTTCAACATACATAGTTACAAATTATTTTTTCTTGCGATATGAACTTTTGAGGTTTTTTCTCTTAACAACTTTTCAATACACAAGACATTATTGCTCACCATGCAACGAACAAGTTCCAATACAGTGAATAATGCAAGGAACATAGTGAACAAGTTCTCCCAAGGTGAACAATGCAAAGGCAGTCATATCAGAGAAACTAATTCAGTTACTATAATCAATCAAGTCAACTATGATTATTCATGTGATTTTTATACTTAAATTATAAGTGAATCCCACATTTCCCCCTTTTTTGTTTTAATTGATGCAAATGCATATGCATATATTTGTGGAAGGTACCAGAATAATGATTAGCTGGGCTCGGCCTGTGACATAGCTTGTCACAGGCAATGTCTCTCTCGTCTGGAGGGGTGAGGTTCTATGCCTCACCTCAGTTTAATGAAGTATCTTGACTAGGCGAATCCATAGAGACAGAAAGTAAATTTGTGGTTTCTTTGGGATAGGGAAGAAGGAAGTGGGGAATGACTGTTACGAGGTACAAGGTTTGTTTTAGGGGGATGATGAAAATGTTCTGGAATCAGATAGTGATAGCTGCACAATCTTGTGAATATACTAAAATAACTGAATTATACACCTTAAAATGGTGAGTTTTATGGTATATGAATTATATCTAAATTAAAAATTCTTAATCTCTGAGGATGAAACTGAGGCATTAGAACTTTTTTCAAAGAACTCCAGATGGTTCTAACATAGCCACGGTTTGTGAGGGTGCATATGAAGAGCAGAACTGCTGAGGCACAAATTATGTGCATCTTTAGCTATACTCAATATTGCTAAAGTGCTTTTCAAGTCATTATAACTAGTTATGGTCCTTCTGGTACTGCAGGAGACTTCCAGGTGCTCTTTGACAATGCATAGGCATTATTTTCCCAGTTGAATGATGAAGAAACTGGGGCTCTAAAACGTTAGATGACTTGCCCAAAGTCACAAAGTGGTGCTGCTTGGCATATAATTCCAAAGTGCTCTCCACCATCTTTGACTGCTGCTCTCCTTATTTACATCAAATGTGCTCAATTCACTAACATCGCTGGACTAGGGCACCAGCAATATTTTTGGTTCTGTGTACTAGATCTGGTTCCTACTGGGACTCCAAGTCCAACCTCAGCCTGAAGGGAGAGACTGACCCTACAAGTGACTATTAGAATCCTGAAGTCAGCAAATCTCATAAGCCTGAGATTTCAAAACACAGGATTATCAAATAAAGGGGGCTCCACATCTCCCAATGAGCTAATCTTCAAATACCAATGACAAATGGAATTTTGTCAAGTTTACAAAAATGTATCTATACCTGACTATACGACAAGAATCAGGCAAGGTGTCCCAAGAGTTTCAGAAGTATAAGGAAGGGTTCTTGCTCTCAAAAAGTTCCTCTTAAGATACTGAGACTCTAATGTAAATGAGACAAGATGTTTAAATGGTATGATTATAAAGAAGTGATTTATATAAACTAGGTTTTTGGATCAGTTGCCCTTGGTTTCCTTTCCTACCCTAATTTGTAGGAATATATGAGTTAGGGAAAGCTAAAAACAGAGAACAAATAACTACCACAATTGTCAAAGTATTGGGCCCAAATGCATGACCTGTTTGACACTAGATGGGGTATTTATATTCCTCATAAGGAGACCCCAACACAATAAAAAAAATCCTAGAGAGAGAGCATCAACCTCTTACCTCCGAAGATACATGGTCTCCTCATCTTCTGTGTTACAAAACTTGTGGGCATGTTTGGCAGCATCAATCACACGGGACCGATCCCGGGGCCTCATGGGCAATTTCTCTAACTGACAGTCTGAAGGAATGGAGAAAGATATGGTCACCAGAGCCATAGAAAAGTACCCAGAGGCAATCACAAGTTTTCAGTGGGACCTTTGGCACTGTCATTTTTCACTATAATGATTGTGCTCATTGAAGCCTATTACTGAATTCTCCAACTAAAAGTGACTTGGTGTCAGGAGACCTGGATTTTAGTCCCAACTCTGTTACTACCCTCGTGATCTTTGGTAAATCACTTCCTCTTGTCAGTTTTTTTTTCCTTATTTGAAAGATGAATGGATTATATTATCTCAAAAGTCCTTCCTAGCACTCACTGCAATTCAAGTTTTCTATGAGTACTTCCCCATGGTCATAGTATACTTGGTTTGTGTTATAATGCATTAGAATGAGAAGAGACAATTGGGCATCCTGGAATGCCTATAAGGAAGGCATTGGGAAAAGTGGGTAAGTGATTAAAAAAGGAGAGGGAGGGTAGGCAGTATGCTATATATGGTATGCAAATAACTCATCCTGGTTAGAGGGTTTTAACTCAAAAACAATGAAAACGTACAGAAATTAGATTAGGTACAGTTATAAGGCAGACAGAAAATTGATATAATGCAAAGTAGGTACCCTGAACGATCACAGGGAAGCCAAGTGATCACAGTGATTTGAGGTAGGCAGGAGGTAGGAAGGGAGGTAGACACACCAGGTAGTTTGCACGTAGGCTAATTACCCTTCACAATCTGCTAGAGTAGACGTTTCATATTCCTAGTTTAAAGTAAGGGAACTGAGGGTTAGAAAGGGTAAGAGATTTGCCACATGTTTAATAAGAAGGATAACAAGAATTCAGACCCAAATCTAGGTAATAAAAAGATAATTCATTTATTCAGCAAATACATGACTGCCCTCTATGCACCAGGCACAGGTCAAACATTACGCTGGGGATCCAGCAAACAACAAAGCAGATAAAGTCCCTTCTCTGATGAAGTTTACATTCCAGAGGAGGAGGCAAAAAATGTTTAATTATAAAATATGATCTTCGATAATGATAGGTGCTAATTTAAAAAATAAGGCAGGATATAGGAGGATGAACAGTGACCTCAGATAGTGATAAATGATACCAAGAAAAATCAGACAGGTTAAGAGGCAAGAGTGACAGGGTGCTATTTAGATAAGGTAACCAGAAAAAGAGTTTTCTAAGGAAGTGACATTTCAGTAGAGACCTGAATGAAATAAGGAAGCCCTGAGGGAAGAGTGTTCGAGGCAGAAGAAATACCAACCCCAAAGGCCCCAAAGACAGCAACATTTTGACATGATGGGAAAAACATAAAAGAGGGCCACCATAGCTGGAGTGCAGTGAGCAAAGGGGAGAGTGTTAGTACATGAAGGCTGAGAGGTAGCTGGGGCTCTGATCATGCAGGGTCTTGGTATGGACTTTGGTTTTATTCTGAGCATTACAGGAAAACACCAGTTTGAAACAGGACTCTGGCTGCTGTGTGGAAAACAGACCACTGGGGACAAAGAGCGGAGAGCAACAGACTATTGTGGCATGCAGGTATGGGATGATGGTGACTTGGACTAGCATGGTAGAAATGGAGGTGGTAAGGAGGAGTCAGATTCTGGATAGATTTTCAAGGAAGCACCTGCAGAATGTGTTGATAAACTGGATGGATGTAAGACATAGAAAGAAGTGAAGAATGATTCTGAGATACTGGGTGAAGAATGGTACCACTGACTGCAATAGGGAAGACTGAGGGGAATGGTGGGAGTAGGAGATCATGAAGTCAGTCTGAACATGGTATCTCTAAGAGGCCAATTAGACATCCAAGTGTAAATATGCAATAAGCAGTTGAAGTATGAGGAGAGGTGCAGGTTAGAGATGAACATTTGGGAGTCATCAGCATATAGATGGTATTTAAAGCTTGGGAATGGTTGAGATCACTTAGGAGTGAGTGCTGATTGAGAATAGGTGGGAGGACTTACTCCCAGGACCTTGCAATGCCTAAAAGTCGGAAACAGGAAAAGGAGCCAGACAATGAGAAGGAGCAAAATTGAGATAGGAGGAAAATCAGTCTGAGGAATCTTGCAAGCAAATGAAGAAATGTTTCAAGAAGGATGAAGTGTTCATCTCTGTCAAATGCCACTGAAATGGGAACTAAAATGAGCACTGATAGTTGACCACTGGAACTGGTAACACGTTCTGTTATTAACTTTGCCAGATATGGTTTAGGTATTTGTGATATCTAAATATGGTAAAGAGGGAAGGACCGCCTGCAAGAAGTGAGGTCAAGAGGGAATAGGAAGTGAGGACGCAGACACAGCCAATATAGGCAATTTTAAAATGTTTTGCTATACAAGCAGCAAAGAAATGGGATTACAGCTAGAGGAGAATGTGGACTCAAGGGTGAGTTTTATTTTCGTTTAAGGTAAGAGCTACTGCCGCATCCTTATATCCAGCAGCAAAGGTAACAAAGATTCCAGATGCGAAGCGGACGGAGAGGGAAATACACTTATTTTTTCTGACAGAGGGAGGTCTTAATACAGAGTTACTAAGTTAAACAGAAAACCGAAAAGCTGCTGGATAGGGCTGGGATGTGCAGATAGGATTTTGGAGGCAAAGTCCACTAGTCTGCAAAGAGACGCGGCTCCCAGATCACAGCCAGGGGAAATTCATTCTCAAGAACCCTGAGTTTCGCTGCTCGTAGACAGCCCCCAGTCCCCGACCACTCACTCACCCAGCACCAGGACCATCTGGCCGCACAAACAGTAGTAGACGTGCAGGGGCTTCTCGCCGTCGTCATATTCCTCCCGGTCCCGGGTGTCGGAGCAGACTACTGACCGGGACACTACCTTTGGCATAATTCAGAGGAGCAGCCCAAAAACGAAACGCGGAAAGCAAGAACAGCCCAGGAACAATAACAGAACAGCGCTAATTTCCAACACGAGCAATGCTGGTCACGTGTCAACGGCAATCACGTGGGCCACGGACGGTTCTATTGGGCTAAGATGCACAGGGGCCGCCGGGAGCCGCCCAGACTCTGCTTTGACCTACGTTACCGGGAGTGCTTTACTGAGGATATCCTTAATATTATTTAAATCATTCATAATATATTTCTATGCACATATACATATATAAAACCAAGTATAACAAAGGATTTACATATATGCATAATACAGATTTTGGATGTGCCTCTAAATTTGATTTTGATTTTAATGGCAGTAATTCATTAGGATGAGTACCTAATGAAATAGAGGCATTTTTTTAAAAGTTGAGATATAATTCACATAACATCAAATTCACCCTTTTAAAGTACATAATTCAGTGGTTTTTTAGTATATTTATAGAGTTGTGCAACCATCACCACTAATTCCAGAACACTGTCATTACCCCAAAAAGAAATCCCATATGGTTAGCAGTCACTCTCCACCTCTTTCTCAGCGCTGGCAACCACTAATCCACTGTCCTCCTGGACATTTCATATGAATGAAATCCCGTTTAACCATTTGAGGAAATGCCAAGAATGTTTCTGAAAGTAGTTTTACCGTTTTGCATTGTATCCAAAAAGTAGAAACAACCCAAATGTCCACTGACTGAAGAATGAATAAACAAAGTGTGTATAGCCCTACAACAGAACATTATTTAGCCATAAAAGAATGAAGTTCCTTTTTACTGATTCATTACTAGTTTTTACTGATTCACACTGCAATGTGGATGAACCTTGAAAACATGCTAAGTGAAAGAAGCCAGGCACCAACAGCCACATATTACATGATTTCATTGTTCCATTCTTCTTTTCCCAACCCAGAAACTCTCCCAGAATGCTTCTTGGGCGGGGCAGGAGCCTGGAACACTCCAGTGTAAGGACATTGAGACAGTTTACATCAGATAAGTTCAATAATCCAAGTGATGACACCGGAATAGTGGATTTCTTTTTGCAGTGTTTTTTTTAAATAGTGGATTTTTAACAGAGAACTTCCTGAAAATAGCAGGAGCTTGTGACTTAAAAATTGACCGGTTGGCTGGAAGAAGTGTAGTGTGTTCAAGATACACAAGATGTTAACCAATAGGGATTTAAGGTTATCTGCAAGCCCTTAAATGAATGTGAGTTAAATAAAGTATAAAAGAAATATCAGTTCAAGTCAAAGAATCAGTGTTTACTCTTTAAATCTTAGTCCAAAGTCATCCCTATGATTCTATGCTATTCAGTATTTATTGATCTTATGCTGTATATCAGGCACTGTGCTATATACTGGTTGTATAGTGATTCATTATAAATAGCCTCATCTCTTCATGTGGCTTAGTCTAGTGCAGGAGTGGGATTTTTTCTATAAAGGGTTAGAGAGTAAATATTTTAGGCTTTGAGGGCCAAGAGGCAAAATTGAGAACATTATGTAGGTACTTATATAACAAGAGAGAAAAACAAATTTCCACAATTGTTGTGGGGAGGGGGTAATATTTCACTTAATTAGGGTTCAAAGTGAGTGTTCCCTATCATCAAAATCAGTTGCAACCTCAACACTTTTAAAGGTTGTTAAATTATCTCATATCTGATCAAATTGAGATTTTTAAGAACCTTATTTTTAATTTGTAATAAAAGTCTACAACTTGATTTTTTCAAAAGTTTAAACAAACTGAAAGTACTTGTTAATAAATGTTTTAAATAATTAAAAAATAAGTTGCAAATATTCATCTGTTGATGCTTATCTGTAATAACACTTTTATGTATTTCATGTGTTAAAAATTTTTTTAACACAGATAAGTACTGCCAAATACTGATATCAGTTCACAAGCATCTGGTGTTAATTGAGCAAATTCATCTCTTTGAAGATATTTATAGAATTCTATTAGATTCTTCTCTTGATATTTGCCTTTTAGCATGTCATTACATTGCAGAGTAATCATGCCAATTGAAGTTTAGGTGGAAGCTCTTTATACACAGAGTTAAATCGATTCTGAAGTATAGAAATTTCCTTTGTGCTTTGCATCAAGGTCTGAAAAAATACCACTGAGACTGTAATTTGAGCTCAGAAAATATATCCACTGAAAATATGTGTGGGAATGCAAATCTTCATTTTTGTTTTAACTTTTGGCAGCACAGGAAGTGATTAAATTAACTTGACATTACTTGTGATTCAAACAATGTTAGTTGTCATCAAAATAACTATACTGCAGTGTAAGTTTCACATTTAAGCACTGTTTTGCCTTGTAATTTTAGGTTAAATTCATTAAGTAACATTATCAAGTCTATAGCAAAAGCTAATTTCAAAGCCCCCCTTTCAGTGTTCAGTAAGAGTGGTTGAAGGTGGTTCTTCTTATTCAGAAAATTTTCAGTCTCATCCCTGAGCTCAAAAAGAAGAAAGGGTTGGGCGGGTGCTTCTAGAGGCTGTCAGCATCCCTTGGCTCCTTGACTGATGGCTGCATCATTCCAATCTCTGCTTCCACTGTCACATGGCCTTCTGTCTGAATCTGGACTACCCCTTCCCTTTTATAAGGACCCATGTGATTACATTAGGCCCACCTGTTTAGTCCTGGCTACTCTCCCCATCTCAAGGTTCTTAATTTAACCACATATGCAAAATCCCTTTTACCATAAACATAAGATGTTCACAGGTACAGAGATGAGAATGTGGACATCTTGGGGAGAGGGTACATTTTTCAGCCTACGAGGCCATGCCTTTATTTCCCTTGATTCAGCAGTTCAGGTAGTGAAAGCCTATGTTCACGGCCCCAATTCCCATTTCTTTAAGCTTCACTATTTCTCTCTTCTCCCTTTCTCACTCTCTCGCTCCCTTCCCTTCCCCCCATCCCCCTCCCTTTCTCGCCTTCTGTCCTAGGGGCTGTGGATGGACAGAATGCTACCAACTGCCAAGAACACACACTGTGACAACTGTTTCCTATTAGTGATTCTCTTGACTTGTCTTCTGAGATTATGGGAGTCAGGAAAGACCTTCTGATTTTATTCTCTGCTGTTTCTTGGTTGCCGTTTGTACTAAATTTTACCAATAGAAGTGGAAACAATAGGAAGATAAAAATTACTCTCCTTTATTGGCTAACAGAAATCTAAACTCAGAGTTTCATAAGGCAGGAAATGAATAGTTTATTCGGTCTCTTCCTCCAACCCAAAATAGTTGAAGAAAATCATAATCCCGCCTGCATTTTGAAAGCTTCATGAATGAAATCCCACATTTTCCTAGTCATATATTCCTATAGTTTAGTCTTCCCTTTTAGGAAAATTTGTAAACACCTGCCTATAGACACCATTTGGAATTTTAAAAAATCTTCCCTGCAGCTGCATTGCTAACACACTTTTCTTTAAATTGAAAAAGACTTCTAGTTTCTTGACCCCTGATGGAAGGGTATAAGTGGGAGGTGCTGGGCTCTGCAGAGAGTATTTCTTCAAGATATCAAGGTGAGAAAAGGGTGGAAGGAATGCTTGGCCAACTGTTATAGGTAATATGTTCTGGCCTGATTACCATCTGTGCCGGAGAACAACCATTAGCATCACTGCTTGCTCTGACAGCCCTGCTTCTGCTGAGGAATGTGGGGACGCAGCGTTCCTGCAAAGCAATTCTACCAAGCAGTCAGGGGATGCTCTCCCCATACCCTGGTGCCGGGGTGCTTCCAAACTGCTTTGGTGCATGCCCCTGAGTTTTTTTGATGAGGTAGTCAAAGAGCTAGTCCTTAACTAGAGCAAGGGGGCTTCAGAAAACAGACAAGCCCACAACAAACCCAAATACACCTCTAACCTTCAAGGAATTTTAGACATTTATATATCCAGTGGCAGGAGCTTCCCCATTCCTCTCCTACTCTCCAGTACATTATATGCCACTTCTCAGTAGGGTGTTTGCAACACATCCCTCTCAGGCTCAAACATCTCTAACAGCTGACTATCATGCCTGAATTCCTCATGCTTGTATGTGAGGGTGGTTAGTCAACTTTGGTCACCCTCACTTTTCCTTCATTCTCCATGAGCCACTCTAATCTGCCCTCTACCCCTAGACCATGGTTTAGCTCCATGTCTTGTTTGGGCTGTTGCCCTCATATGAAACAAAATTGAGCCTGATCCATTCCAGGAAGCTTGTTCTAACCCCACCAGTCTGATGCTTGTTCCCCTGCCGTGCAGTCCCTCAGCATTTGCAGATCCACATCCTTCTGCTATGTATCTTGCTGCTGCTCTAGTAGGCAGAATTCTAAGATGCCATACCTATACTCAAGATTCCTGGCCACTGATGTACTCACATCTTCTTCCAGTTATTCAGTCAAACACGAATCTAGGTTCTGCTGTGAGGTAATTTTGCAGATGCAATTAAGGTCCAAAATGAGATTATTTTAAGATAAGATTATCCACGGTGGGCCTGACCTCACCAGATAGCCTTGAAAATGAACTGGGCTCCTCCTGAAGAAAGAGATTCAAAGTGTGGGAAAGACTTGAAGGGAGAGAAATTCTTTGTAACTGGCTTTGAAGATGGACTAGGCCATGTGGAAAGGAATGTGGGTGACCTCTAGGAGCTGAGATTGGTTTCTGGCTGGCAGCCAGTGAGGAAATGGGGACCTCAGTCCTACAACCACAAGGAATTGAACTTGGCCAACTGCTTGTGGTAATTTGTTAAGTAGCAATAGGAAACAAATGCACTTCTTTGCAGATTTTGCTTTTGTTGATTTCATATGTGTGTATTAGCAGAGTGCAAGTTCCTAGATGAGAGGAAGAGAAGGCT
The DNA here is from genome assembly GCA_032199065.1 of Smutsia gigantea. Taxonomy (NCBI): domain Eukaryota; kingdom Metazoa; phylum Chordata; class Mammalia; order Pholidota; family Manidae; genus Smutsia; species Smutsia gigantea. The sequence goes on from JAVSCE010000423.1 coordinate 20,539, forward strand.
TTTATTTTGTACCCACCTCCCATGACAGCCACAGTGTGATGCTGTTAGGGAGCCTTGCCTTAACTGATATGCTAGAGTGATGGGAGATAGAAATCCTTACCCTTGAAGGTACCTGCTGTTAAGCAGCTGGTAGAATCACTCCTATTGTCAAACGCCTCCCACTTCCCATGTCAGAAACAAATTTCTGCACATCTGATGTCTTCTGGACATCTTCACATGGATTTCTTACCAATCCCATGAACTCAGTAAGTCCCCAAATTTCCTCTCCCAAAATTGCCCCTTCCTCTCTATTCTCTAATCTGTTAGTGGCACATTCAAACTCCCAGTTATCTTGGGACTTGGGACACAAGCCATTGTTAACTCCTTCCACTCTCTTGCCCCCACATTCAATTTGTTGCTAAGTCCTCTCCCTTTTTATTGTCTCTTCCTGGTTCAGTATCTCTCACCTAGAATACTTCAAGAATCTCCTAGCTGCTCTCCTGGGACCAATCTCCGATTAGCACAGCTCTCATCACATCACTTCTCTGCTCAACCACCTTCCAAGGAATCCATTAGCTTGGCATTCAACTCTCCGTGACTTAACCAAACCTACCGTTCTCATATTTGCAAAATTTCTTAAGTGAGTATTTTGCCTACCTTCTGTTATTTTGGGGTGGCCTTTATAAACTATTGTTCAAATCTGTGTTACTGCTTTTTCAGGTCCGCATACTGTGACTCTGCCCTGCAACCGGCAACTTTTTCATGTGCTTCTTACCATTGCTTTTATGTGAGACTCGCTGCCCTTCCAGCTCTGCAGTCGGATATTCTCATACCTTGGACCCTTCTGAACATACAGTAGCCTCTTGGCTTGTTAAATTGCCAAGGGAAAA
>JAVSCE010000424.1:0-56440 GCA_032199065.1 Smutsia gigantea
TACTTCCAAACTCATTCTATGAAGCCAGCATCACTCTAATACCAAAACAAGGCAAAGACCCCACCAAAAAAGAAAATTACAGACCAATATCCCTGATGAACATAGATGCAAAAATACTCAACAAAATATTAGCAAACCGAATTCAAAAATACATCAAGAGGATCATACACTATGATCAAGTGGGATTCATCCCAGGGATGCAAGGATGGTACAACATTTGAAAATCCATCAACATCATCCACCACATCAACAAAAAGAAGAACAAAACCACATGATCATCTCCATAGATGCTGAAAAAGCATTTGACAAAATTCAGCATCCATTCCTGATTAAGACTCTCAACAAAATGGGTATAGAGGGCAAGTACCTCAACATCATAAAGGCTATATAAGACAAACCCACAGCTAACATCATACTTAATGGCGAGACGCTGAAAGCTTTTCATCTAAGATCGGGAACAAGACAAGGATGCCCACTCTCTCCACTGTTATTCAATATAGTACTGGAGGTCCTAGCCACAGCAATCAGGCAAAACAAAGACATACAAGGCATCCAGATTGGTAAAGAAGAAGTCAAATTGTCACTATTTGCAGAGGACATGATACTGTACATAAAAAACCCTAAAGATTCCATTCCAAAACTACTAGAACTAATATCTGAATTCAGGAAAGTCGCAGGATACAAAATTAACACACAGAAATCTGTTGCTTTCCTATACACTAATGATGAACTAACAGAAAGAGAAATCAGAAAAACAATTCCATTCACAATTGCATCAAAAAGAATAAAATACCTAGGAATAAACCTAACGAAGGAAGTGAAAGACCTGTACTCTGAAAACTACAAGACACTCCTAAGAGAAATTAAAGAGGACACTAACAAATGGAAATGATCCCATGCTCTTGGCTAGGAAGAATAAATATTGTCAAAATGGCTATACTACCTAAAGCAATCTACAGATTCAATGTAATCCCTATCAAACTACCAACAGCTTTCTTCAATGAACTGGAACAAATAATTCTAAAATTCATATGGAACCACAGAAGACCCCGAATAGTCAAAGCAATCCTGAGAAGGAGGAATAAAACAGGGGGAATTACACTCCCTGACTTCAAGCTCTACTACAAAGCCACAGTAATCAAGACAATTTGGTATTGGCACAAAAACAGTCCCACAGACCAGTGGAACAGAATAGAAAATCCAAACATTAACCCAAACATATACAGTCAATTAATATTTGATAAAGGAGCCTTGGATATACAATGGGAGATGACAGCCTCTTCAGCAGCTGGTGTTGGAAAAACTGGACAGCTACATGTAAGAGAATGAAACTGGACTACTGTCTAGCCTCATACACAAAGGTAAACTCAAGGTGGATCAAAGACTTGAATGTAAGTCATGAAACCATAAAACTCTTAGAAAAAAACATATGCAAAAATCTCCTGGACATAAACATGAACAACTTCTTCATGAACATATCTCCCCGTGCAAGGGAAACAAAAGCAAAAATGAACAAGTGGGACTATATCAAGCTGAAAAGCTTCTGTACAGCAAAGGACACCATCAGTAGAACAAAAAGACATCCTACAGTATGGGAGAATATATTCATAAAAAACGTATCTGATAAAGGGTTGACATCCAAAATATATAAAGAACTCATGCACCTTAACAAACAGAAAGCAAATAATCCAATTAAGAAATGGGCAGAGGACATGAATAGACACTTCTCCAAGAAGAAATTCAGATGGCCAACAGGCACATGAAAAGATGCTCCACATCGCTAATCATCAGAGAAATGCAGATTAAAACCACAATGAGATATCACCTCACACCAGTGAGGATGGCCAACATCCAAAACACAAACAACAACAAATGTTGGCGAGGATGTGGAGAAAAGGGAACCCTCCTACACTGCTGGTGGGACTGCAAATTAGTTCAACCATTGTGGAAAGCAGTATGGAGGTTCCTCAAAAGACTCAAAATAGAAATACCATTTGACCCAGGAATTCCACTCCTAGGAATTTACCCTAAGAATGCAGCAGCCCAATTTGAAAAGGACAGATGCACCCCTATGTTTATTGCAGCACTATTTACAATAGCCAAGAAATGGAAGCAACCTAAGTGTCCATCAGTAGATGAATGGATAAAGAAGATGTGGTACATATACACAATGGAATATTATTCAGCCATAAGAAGAAAACAAATCCTACCATTTGCAACAACATGGATGGAGCTAGAGGGTATTATGCTCAGTGGAATAAGCCAAGCCGAAAAAGACAAGTATCAAATGATTTCACTCATATGTGGAGTATAAGAACAAAGAAAAAATACTGAAGGAACAAAACAGCAGCAGACCTACAGAACCCAAGAACGGACTAATAGTTACCAAAGGGAAAGGGACTGGGGAAAATGGGTAGGAAGGGAGGGATAAGAGGGAAAAAGGGGCATTACGATTAGCAGATGTAATGTTGGGGGGGCACGGGGAGGGCAGTACAGCTCAGAGAAGACAAGTAGTGATTCTATAGCATCTCACTACGCTGATGGACAGTGACTGTAATGGGGTTGGTGGGGGGGACCTGATGAAGGTCTAGTTTAATAATCGTAATATTGCACATGTAATTGTAAATTAATGATAATAAAATAAATTATATTAAAAAAAATAAAGAAATCCTCCCTTTGCATCAACATGGATGGAGCTGGAGGGTATTATGCTCAGTGAAGTAGGCCAGGCAGAGAAAGACAAATACCATATAATTTCACTTATTTGTGGGCTATAAATACAAAGCCAAACAGCATGAACAAAAGAGCAGTATACTCACATACACTGAGAAGGGAATGATGGCTACCATGGGGGAGGGGCTGGGGAGAGTGGACAGGGAGGGTGAGGGGGATAAAGGGGCACAAAAATTCTCAATCATAATATGTCAGTCACAGGCATAATAGTACAGCATGGAAAATATGCACAATGATCCTGTAACATCTGCCTATGCTGACACATAGTAACTGCAATAGTGGGGGTGAGTATTTAGTAATATGGGTAACTACTGAACCACTGTGTTGTATACTTGAAACTAAAATAATACTATATCAATCAAAAAAAAAGAAAAAATTACTACAAGTCTACTAAGTTCCCTGAATAAACAATTTTTAAATCACTTTAGTAAGTCACTTCTATAAATGCTACATATAGTAACTGCCTTAGGCAGAAGCCACGGTTTATCTTTCCTAGTAGCATAGCTGCAAATGGTAGGTGATCGATCACTAGTTGCAACCCAAATGAGCAGCTGGCCACCAGCAGCTGGATTTTAACAGCCAGCAGCACTTACCAACTCAGGCAGTGTTCCAAGGGGGAAGTGTGAACAAGGCCAGCCATGCTAACAGCCACACGCAGTGGCAGGGCCCAGGCCGATCACAGGATGGCCATTTCAACATAGTATTGCAGGTCCAAGCCACGGCAAGCAGACAACATAAAGAAATAAAAGGCATCCAGATTGGCAAGGAAGAAGTTAAACGGTCCCTGTTTGCAAATGACATGATATTGTACATAAAAAACCCTAAAGAATCCACTCCAAAACTACTAGATCTTATATCTGAATTCAGCAAACTTGTGGGATACAGAATTAATATGCATAAATCTGTGACATTCCTATACACTAACAATGAAATAGCAGAAAGAGAAATCAGGAAAACAATTCCATTCACAATTGCATCAAAAATAATAAAATACCTAGGAATAAACTTAACCATGGAAGTTAAAGACCTATACTGTGAAAATTACAGGACACTCATGAGAGAAATTAAAGAAGATACCGATAAATGGAAACATCCTGTGGTCATGGATAGGAAGAATTAATATTGTCAAAATGGCCATCCTGCCTAAAGGAATCTACAGATTCAAAGCAATTTCTATCAAAACACCAACAGCATTCTTCAACGAACTAGAGAAAATGGTTCTAAAATTCGTATGGAACCAAAAAAGACCCTGAATAGCCAAAGTAATCCTGAGAAGTAAGAATAAAGCTGGAGGGATTATGCTCCCCAACTTCATGCTCTACCATAAAGCCATACTACTCAGGACAATTTGGTACTGGCACAAATACGGACCCATAGACCAATGGAACAGACTAGAGAGCCTTGATATTAACCCTACCGTATGTGGTCAATAACTATATGAGAAAGGAGCCATGGATATACAATGAGGAAATGAGAGCCTCTTCAACAGTTGGTGTTGGCAAAACTGCACAGCTACATGCAAGAAAATGAAACTGGATTATTGTTTAACCCCATACACAAAAGTAAACTCGAAATGGATCAAGGACCTGAATGTAAGTCATGAAACCATAAAACTCTTAGAAAACAACATGGTCAAAATCTCCTGAACATGAGCATGAGTGACTTCTTCTTGAACGCACCTCTTTGACCAAGGGAAACAAAAGCAAATATGAACTCATGGGACTTCATCAAACTAAAACGTTTCTGTACGGCAAAGGACACCATCAACAGAACAAAAAGGCATTCTAATGTATGGGAGAATATATTTGTAAATGACATATCAGACAAGGGGTTAACATCCAAAGTATATAAAGAACTTACACGCCTCAACACCCAAATAGCAAATAACCCAATTAAAAAATGGGCAGAGGATATGAAGAGAGAGTTCTCCAAAGAAGAAATTCCGATGGCCAACAGGCACATGAAAAGATGCTCGACATCACTAATCATCAGGGAAATACAAATTAAAACCACAATGCGATATCACCTCACACCAGTGAGGATGGCCAACATCCGACTAAACAACTAATGCTGGTGGGAATGTGGAGAAAAGGGAACCCTCCTACACTGCTGGTGGGAATGTAAGCTAGTTCAACCATTGTGGAAAGGAGTATGGAGGTTCCTCAGAAAACTAAAAATACAAATACCATTTGACCCGGGAATCCCACTCTTTGGAATTTACCCAAAGAATACAATTTCTCAGATTCAAAAAGACATATGCATCCCTATGTTTACTGCAGCACTTTTTACAATAGCCAAGATATGGAAGCAACCCAAGTGTCCATCAGTAGATGAATGGATAAAGAAGATGTGGTACATATACACAATGGAATCCTATTCAGCCATAAGAAGGAAACAAATGTTACCATTTGCAACAACATGGATGGAGCTGGAGGACATTATGGTCAGTTAAATAAGCCAGGCAGAGAAAGACAAGTGCAAATGATTTCCCTCATTTATGGAGTATAACAATGAAGCAAAACTGAAGGAACAAAATAGCAACAGACTCAGAGACTCCACAAAGGAACTAGTGGTTACCAAAGGGGAGGGGTGTGGGAGGGTGGGTGGTGAGGGTGGGAGAAGGGGATTGTGGGGTACTATGTTTAGTACACATGGTGTGGGGGGTCAGGGGGAAACAGTGTAGCACAGAGAAGGCAAACAGTGAATCTAGGGCATCTTACTACACTCATGGACAGTGAGTGCATTGGGATATGGGTGGGGACTTGATAATATGGGTAAATGTAGTAACCACATTGGTTTTTCACGTGAAACCTTCATAAGAGTGTATATCAATAGTACTTTAATAAAAAAAAAAAGGAAAAAATGCCACCAGCATGTGTCCCTCAGTGGCAAGGTTATAATGACTGGTTTTTCTTTGCTATCCTCTCCATTTTTTTTTTATCATCATCCAGGTATACGAATTCTCTTAAAAAATGGGGGCAATACAAGTTATTTTTTATAAAAACAATGTTGTGTAGATAACTAGCCTTTAGTATTAAACAACAGGGCTTTCTGGTAATCCTGGCCGTGTCCTCACACTGTGCATGAAGGACACACACGGGAGGGATGGGAAAGAAGATGCAGACAATGGAAGATGAGAAAATACAGAGGGTTGGCAGCAGGTCCAGCCAGTGAACCCCACTTGAAAACCAACCATTACTAATGGTAGGGGATGTTACAGAGATGTTTAAAAAGATAGCTCCTTATATACAGATAAACAACACATGGTCTGTCACACAGTGGAATATTATTCAGCCATAAAAAGGAATTAAGTCCTGACATGTGCTATAATGTGGATTTATGTTGAGAACACTGTGCTTATTGAAAGAAGCCAAATACAAAAGTCTGCATGTCACAGTATATGAAAGGTCTAGAATATGAAAATATATAGAAGCAGGTAATATCTTGGTTGTATCCAAAGGGCTGGAAGACGGGGAAATGGGGAGTGACGGCTAATGGAAATAGGGTTTTTTGGGGGGGTGATAAAATATTGTGGATTTAGATAGTGGCCACGGCTACACAGTGCTGTGAATGTACTAAAAATTATAAAGTCGCACAGTTTAAAAGATACATTTTATGGCATGTAAAATCTAAAACTATGTTGGTTCTAAAGACTAGTAATGCAGGGGGAAAGCTTTTCTGTTAAAAAGCAGAAAGGAAATCAGCAGACGCAATTGTTCACAACTTCCTAAAACAAAGCAAAGATGTGGGAGGAAACTACATATCAAAGTGGTAGTCTTAAGCTAACTTGAATGTTTCTTATTTCGTCTTTGAGAAATCATAAAATCTGTCGTTCTACACTTTTACAGTCATAAAAACAATCTTATTTTCAAAGCTACCTGTACTATACACCCACCTAACTACCTGATGTTCATTTCAGGGGCCTGATCCTGGCACTCAGGTCGAGCAGTCTCCAGGAGACCCTCCTGGAAGAGATCCTACAGGCTTTTCCTATGTTGGTGCAAGTCCTCCCATAACCCCATGGTGAGAGCCCACGAGCCCATCCATTGATGTATCGCCCAATATCCACATCCACGTTCATCAATGCCTTGGAGGTGCCGAGCCGTGGGTTCCACCAGGAATAAGGTCTAAGTCCAGTTCAAGGAGAACCCACAGACTCTTAGGAGAGGCAGGAACTCGGACAGAGCTTTGTGGAAGAGTTCCACACACCATGCTCCAGAAACCAGAGGAAAGGGCCTGCCTCTCTGAATGTTAACCTCCAGCCTGAAATTCTTCCAACTTGTCATCCTGATCACACCACCCCTGCTCAAAACTCTTCAGAAAAATAACAAACAAATAAACAAACAAATACTCTTGGGTGCCCTGAGCGCTTCTCAGGACAGGAAGAAACCATGCTTCACCCATCTCCCACCTGCCTCCAGAGGAGCCCTTTGAGGAAGCCTCTTCAGGAAGGCTCTGCCCTCCAGGCCTTCCCGGAGCTGCATCACCTCATCTCAAATGTCATCTGCTCAAAAAGGCCTTCTTGACCACCCAGTAGCAGCAGCATGCAACCCGATTCGCTCACATCATTATACCTGTGAGAACTGTTTTCTCTGGGTGCACCATGTGACGACTCAGTGGGGAGTAACTGTCAGGAAGGCAAAGAGCTGTGTTGGTTACCACTGCATCTAAAAGGCCTTAGGCTGACCGACACACAGGGACTCTCTCCTCTTCCTGCCTTCTGCCAGATGGGCCTTGCCCTGCTTCCTCAACAGGCTGTCTCTGCCTGGGCCTTCAGAATGCAGAGGCTATGCTGGGCCCCTATGGTGGCTGCTACTGCCTCTGGGAACACACTGCCTGATGGTACCCACTGGCAGGTCTGCGGGTAACATTGGCACCCCTCTCTGCCAGTAGACTGTGAGCCCCATTAGGGCAGGGATGGGGTCCGGGTTTTTGTTCCATGGTCCATGCCTGGCTCCTGGCCCACAGCTGGCTGACAGTGACTATCTGCTAAGTGTGCAGGCCATCCCCTTCACTCCCTTGCTTCTCTCTGCCACACTGAACCTCCCAAAGGAGAGCACCTGGGTCGCCCCTTGCATTAGCAGGCTATTGCACACCCTCCCTGTCTTCTCCCACAAGCAAAGCTTTCTGCCAGGGATCCTCTAAGACAATAATCCAGCCCCGGGGGGGTCACTTACCAGGATGTGGGGGCTGAGAGCTGGCCACCTGATTCTGCTTTGCTTTCTGCTCCATTTTGGCTTCAATTTCCCTTTTCTTTTGAGCAATGAGCTCTTCCTCGTGAAGTATGTTCATGTTCATTTTTTCCAACTTGGGAGGAGCAACCCCAAAACACCGGGTAACCTTTCCTGGGGAAGGAAAAAAAGTTCCAGAAACCATCCTTGCTCCGCAAACCCAGCGGTGCTACAGAAGAAGCCCAGTTGCTGTTACCACTGAAACTCACATTGTGATTGACATTCATTCACCTCTCTGTTCATGTCCACAAACATATAACTGGGCCATGTCCCAGGCATTGTATTAGGTGCTAACCAAGAGAAAAGGGGCACCTGCCCCCATGAGACACACCTTGGGCTGAGGAGACAATAGCCTTATAACAAAAAATGGCTGCAAAATTGTGGTAAGAGCTCTCTTCTAGAACCCAAAAAAGGTGAGAGAATAATAGAGGGAGACCTATACAGATAGGGTAGAAAAAAAATAACTGTCAGAAGAGGGAACATTTCAGCTGAAACCAAGAAAAATAAAGAGACAGTCTCCTGAAAAGCCACATGGGGAGAAATCTGGGCTAAATGAAAAACAAAAACAGGTGAAAAACCAAGGCAGGAAGAAGCCTGGTGCATCCAAGGACCAGCAGGGGTCAGTCTGGCCAGAGTGGACCATTCTGGAGATGGGTGGGGGAGGTGTCAAGATCGTGAATCTGGGTTTTACTTTAATGGTTTGGGAAGCTGACAAGCAGTATTTTTAAGATCATTCTGGCTACTGATTGGAGAGGGAGCACTGGCAGCAAGGAGACCACCCAGATGGCTTGCTGGCACCAAGCGAAAACTGATCCTGCTTTTCAATGGCGGTAGGCGTGGAGATGGTGATGACACCTTACGTTTCCTCATGGAACTCAGAATAAAATCCAAATTCTCAAAGTTTGTTTTCAAGCTTCTGACAGAGATGACACCCCTCCTGACCTAGACCCCATTCTTAATATTTTTCAAATGACAAGAAGGTCCCACCCCAAAGCCTTTGCGCTTGCTGTTCCTCCTCTTCAGGGAGGCTCTGCCCTCCAGGCCTTCTCAGAGCTCTCATCTTCTCATCTCAAATGTCTTCTGCTCAGAGAGGTCTTCCTTGACCACCCAGTAGCCTACAGCAGCTACAAACAAAAAGAATAGAGTCTTACACCTGTGTGTTCAGCCACTGGTTTTGGCAGTGGAGACAGACATCGCTGCGAGGAGACAGGAAACAGCTCTTTCCTCCCCCCAGGCACCAGCACCTCTCCCTGTAGCCCCTGACATCACTCCAGAGGCTGAGCAGCTCCAGAGAGTAGAGCTTCTGGGCACTAGAGGGCACCACATAGAAATATGAAACGTCAAAGGAATCTGGTTCAAAGCCAAATCTCAACAGCAGAGAAAAGGTTGGAGTAGGACTGAATTAATAAATCTTCCTGAAAGATATTACAAAATACAAATCATAAACATGATTATGGAGGTACAGAAAGATAGTCAAGAACTCAGGAACGAATTTAGGACAGAGATCTAATCATTGAAGAGTACAATAGAGGATAGTAAAAGCAGTATAGATACAGTGGAGGAGATGATAAATGCAATAGAAATTAGGGAAGATGAATACAAAGAAGCAGCGGGACAGAGAAAAAAACGATTTCTTGGAATGAAAGAACACTGAGAGAACTGTGTGACCTATCCAAACTGAACAATATTCCTATTATAGGGGTACCAAAAGAAGAAGAGAGAGAAAAAGGGATAGAAAGTGTCTCTGAGCATGTAATTACTGAAAACTTCCCCAGATTGGATAGTTTCTCAGGCCATGCTAGTGCACAGATCTCCAAACACAAGGGATCAAAGAGGACAACACCAAGACATATAATAATTAAAATGGCAAAGACCAAGGAAAATGACAGACTATTAAAAGCAGCCAAAGAGAGAAATAAGATCACATACAAAGGAGAAAACCCATCATGCTATCATCAGACTTCTCAGCAGAAACCTTACTGGCCAGAAGGGAGTGGCATGATACATTTAATGGAATGAAGCAGAAGGGTCTTGAACCAAGAATACTTTATCCAGCAAGATTATCATTTAAATTTGAAGGAGGGATTAAACAACTTCCAGATAAGCAAAAGCTGAGAGAATTTAGCTCCCACAAACCATCTCTACAGTGTATTTTGAATGACTGCTATAGATGGAAGTGTTCCCAAGGTTAAATAACTGTCACCAGAGGTAATAAAAAGGGACAAAGAGTACAGAATATGATACCTAATATATAAAGAATGGAGGAGGGAAAAAACACCCTTTAGATTCTGTTTGTAATAGCATACTAAGTGAGTTAAGTTAGACAGTTAGATAGCAAAGAAGCTACCACTGAACCTTTGGTAATGAAGAATCTAAAGCCCGCAATGGCAATAAGTACATACCTACCAATAATCACCCTAAATGTAAATGGACTAAATGCAGCAATCAAAACACATAGAGTCACTGAATGGATAAAAAAACAAGACCCAACTATATGCTGCCTACAAGAGACTCACTTCAAACCCAAAGACATACACAGACTAAAAGTGAAGGGATGGAAAAAGATATTTCATGCAACTAATAGGGAGAAAAAGGCAGGTGTTGTGGTACCTGTATCAGACAAAATAGACTTCAAAACAAAGAAAGTCACAAGAGACAAAGACGGACAATACATAATGATAAAGGGGTCGATCCAACAAGAGGATAGAACCACCATAAATATCTATGCGCCCAACACAGGAGCACCTACATATGTGAAACAAATACTAACAGGATTAAAAGGGGAAATAGAATGCAATGCATTCATTCTAGGAGATTTCAACAGTCCACTCAGTCCAAAGGACAGATCAACCTGACAAAAATAAGTAAGAAGAGAGAGACACTGAACAACACATTAGAACAAATGGATCTAACAGACATCTACAGAACTCTACACCCAAAAGCAGCAGGATACATATTCTTCTCAAGTGCACATGGAACATTTTCAAGAATAGATCATATACTAAGGGACAAAAAGAGCCTCTGTAAATTCAAAAAGATTGAAATTGCACCAACCAGCTTCTTAGACCACAAGGGTATGAAACTAGAAATAAAATATGCAACGAAAACAAAAAAGCCTACAAACACATGGAGACTTAACAACATGCTCCAAATAACCAGTGGATCAATGACCAAATTAAAACAGAGCCCAAGCAATATATGGAGACAAATGACAACAATAATTCAACACTGCATTATCTGTGGGACACAGCGAATGCAGTGCTAACAGGGAAGTGTATTGCAATACAGGCCTACCTCAGGAAAGAAGAACAAACCCATACTAACAGTCTAAACTCACAATTAATGGAAATAGAAAAAGAAGAACAAATGAGGACCAAAGTCAGTAGAAGGAGGGACATAATAAACATTGGAGGAGAAATAAATAAAATCCAGTAGAATAAAACAATAGAGACAATCAATGAAAGCAGAAGCTGTTTCTTCGAGAAAATAAACAAAATAGATAAACTTCTAGTCAGACATATCAAGAAGAAAAGGGAGTCTACATGCATAAACAGAATCAAAAATGAGAAAGGAAAAATCACTATGGACAGCACAGAGATACAAATAATTATTAGAGAGCACTATGAAAACTTATATGCTAATAAACTGGATAACCTAGAAGAAATGGACAACTTTCTAGAAAAATACAACCTTCCAAGGCTCACCCAGAAAGAAACAGAAGATCTGAACAGACCAATTACTAGCAACAAAATTAAACTGGTAATCAAAAAACCAGCTAAGAACAAAATGCCTGGATAAACTAACACACAGAGAAATCAGGAAAACAATTCCATTCACAAATGCACCAAAAAGAATAAAATATCTAGGAATAAACCTAAAGACGGAAGTGAAAGACCTATACACTGAAAAGTACAAGAGACCCATGAGGGAAATTAAAGAAGATACCAATAAATGGAAGCATCCCGTGCTCATGGACAAGAAGAATTAATATTGCCAAAATGGACATCCTGCCTAAGGCAATCTACAGATTCAATGCAAGCCCTATCAAAATACCAACAGCATTCCTCAACCAGCTAGAGAAAATAATTCTAAAATTCATATGGAACCACAAAAGACCCCAAGTAGCCAAAGCAATCCTGAGAAGGAAGAATAAGGCTGGGGGCATTATGCTCCCTGACTTCAAGCTCTACTACAAGGCCACAGTAATCAAGACAACTTGGTACCAGCACAAGAACAGACCCATAGACCAATGGAACACACTAGAGAGCCCAAATATAAACCCAAGCACATATGCTCAATTAATATACGATAAAGGAGCTATGGTCATACAATGGGGAAATAGCCCCTTCAACAACTGGTGTTGGCAAAACTGGACGGCTACATTCAAGAGAATGAAACTGGATTATTGTCTATCCCCATACAAAAAAGTAAACTCGAAATGGATCAAAGACCTGAATGTAAGTCATGAAACCATAAAACTCTTAGAAAATAACAGGCAAAAATCTCCTGAATATAAACATGAGCAACTTTTTCCTGAATGCATCTCCTTAAGCAAGGGAAACAAAAGCAAAAATGAACACATGGGACTACATCAAACTTGAAAGCTTTGTACAGCAAAGGACACCATCAACAGAACAAAAAGACATCCTACCATATGGGAGAATATATATAATGGGCAGCGGCCGAGGCGGTTTAAGCAACAGAGTTTTGTTGCTGTTGACCACTACTGGGTAGCTGCTGACCTACCAGTGTCAGCCAAGCTGCAGTCACAGGCGCCAGAGATCGGAGAACCGGGGACATTGAGCCGCAGCGACCCAGGCCAGGGCACAGCTGGGGTTCAGGAGAGAGAAATGTCCTCCTGCTTCTGGTCCAGGACCTACTCAAGCGGGGCCTGCGGGGAGAGCGGGGCTGGCCAGGGAGACGCGTTTCACTGCTCAAGTGGAAGAACACCTCCCTCCCACCTCCTCGGTCTCCCGTCAGTGAAAAGGCTTCCCTGCCGAGGCCGGGCGGGGAGCCGCTCTCCCGGGCGGGCAGTCTCAGGGCTCAGCGCCGACGCACTCTCGCCGCTGCGCTCACCCCGTCCACCCGACGACCTTGCACACCCACCGTTCTGCCCTGGCGGGAGTTTCTCATACAGCCTAGAAGGAGAACTGCTGAATCAGTGCTTCTGTGAAGCCCCACCTCCAAAACTGTGTGTGAGGCTTTTCTGGGAGGTGTGCAGATTTCCTTCAATTCTCAGAAGGATAGGTGACCTCCACATCAGGGCTAAGTCCTCAGTGGGAAGGCAAGGAAGGGTCCTGGGTGTTCTGTCTCCGTCCACGCCCTCCTGGTTTTGGCCTTGGATCGTCCGCGTCCCCAGCGGTGACAGAATGGAAATACGTAGCGCTCTGGGGGGCGCTGTACCCAGCTTACTCACCCTGAGCCGCCTCCCCCAGCACCCAACCCATCAGAGTCTCTTCGCCAGCATTAGCGTTGGGCCTCACCCGCCCATGGTCGGAACGCCTTTTGTAGTTTCCCATCTCCCCAGCACAGGCCAAGACATGCAGTCTTTGAGGCCCTACGTGGCTCTCAGAACTTGTTACCCTACTCTCTCCACACCACCGCCCTCCTTTACCTTTGCCCCCACTTTGCCCTTACCTCCTTTCCCGAGTTCCTTTTCATTCTCAAGTCAAACCTCACCTCCTCCAAGATGACTTCCCCGATTGCCCAGAGTCTGGGTGGATTAGGCTGTCCTTGGGGCTCAGGCAGCCGCTCCCTCTGCTGCGGCTCCTCTGCCTGGCTGGGCATCTGTGCCCCAGGAGAAAGTGTCCTTATCTGTCTTATTCAGGCTGTGAGGTGCCCACCTCTACTTAGCTGCGTTTTGCAGCCTATATTGTGTACAGCCCCACAACTCTGCATTCATATATTGAAACCCTAAAACCCAGGACCATAGAAGCGAGTGGAAGTAGAGTTTTTCACAAGATAATTAAGTACAAATGAGGCCGTTTGGGTGGGCACTAACCCAGTGTGACTGGTACCCTTATAAGATTAGGACACACATACACACAGAAGGAAGACCTTGTGAGGGAAGATGGCCATCTACATGCCCAGAAGGGAGGCCTCAGAAGACACCCTGATCTTGGGCTTCCAGCCTCCAGGACTGGGGGACAATACCTTTCTGTTGTGTAAGTCACCAGGAACGCAGTACTTTGTTATGGGAGCCTGACCACACTAATACACTCAGTAAAGGCTCTGTTAGGTTCTCCAGTTAGGAGCCCCTGCGACTGCCCTGGGAATGGGGAAGAGGATGAACAGAGACAGTTCTAACTCTCCAAGTGGGACCCGGAAATGGTGTGCTGGGTGACTGTCCTCACCCAAATGCAGGTTCTGATCCCAGGAACTGGGGAAGACCCTTGTTCTGTATGGCCCTAGGCCTGATGAGACAGTTCCTAGAGGGTTTGGGGTGGGTGGGCGTGCAGGGCCCATTCTGCTTGTTCATAATACTCTTAATAACCCATGGGAGCAGCGAAGATACCTGGTGACAAGGGCATCAGCTTTCCTGCACCATTTTATCTCCTCCACAAAGCAGCTGCCATTAGTGGCACGTCTCTTGGATGGGGAATCCAGCAGGTTGGCCACGGCCTCTCAGCTGATCAGCGCTGGAGGCAATATTCAAACCTGAGCCCAAGTGCTTCACCTCCCTCTGGCAGAATAACAGGGTATGGTGGGGCCTGAGGTGCAGTTTGGGGCTGGAGAATGAAACTCAGGGGCGACTGGCCCCATCCTGCTCCCTGAGAAGGGAAGTGAGGTGGGCGGGGCCTGGCAGAGAGGAGGAAGCCCTTTATTTCTCTGGAAAGGGAGGGAGCAGGCCAGGGCACAGCTGGGGTTCAGGGGAGAGAAATGTCCTCCTGCTTCTGGTCCAGCACCTTGAGGTCATCCAGGAAGCGTGTTGGGGTGAGGATGTGTGAGGACCCTGGGCAGGAGCAGAGGCATGGAGAGATGGGGTCACTGCCTATGGTCCCCCCAAACAGGGTCCCTGGGAACTATAGGATTGACCCTGAGGACTCAGGAGACTAGACCCCTTAGAAACACAGAGGTATGACTACATCCCCTCACCCAGGGCTCCCAGACACAAGCTCCGCAGATGTTCTAGGCTTTGGGACCCTGCCGGAGTCTGGTGGTCAGCCCACCCCCTAAACCTGGAAATCCAGCCCCATCCCCAGTGACCTGGGCAGGGAGGAGTCCTGTTTTGGGCAATGCCCTGGCCGGGGACCCTGGTTGGGACTCACCAATAAGCACCTTCCACTTGCCATCTGTGGCCCTGGTCACCTCATAGGCCGCCCTCATCTCTGACATGGCCACACCACCCAAGATGTAGATGAGGGGCCGGGATCCTGCACGTGTTTCCATGCCCACTTTAGTCTTGTGCCAATGGCCTAAGCGGGCGCTTTGACAAGGGAGGTGGGCAGACATCAGTTTGGAGACCACACCCCCACCCCCACTAGCCTCCTCACCCAAAGAGTGCCTCTGTAGGGGGACCCCAGTGCCCTCACCGGGCAGCAGCCTGGGAGCTGGGTGTGGGGGAGGGGACGGACACAAAGGGCCATAGCTCTCTGGCCAGCCACTCATGCACAGCATCCTCAGGGCCAGAGACGGAGGCCTCGAGAGGGCCTCAGATGGCGGGGCCCAATGCCTGGAGCCCCTCCACTGTGTGTTCAGGAGCCAAGCTCTTGGCAGACAGGTGCCACCATATCCATCTCTGGCCTCTTGGAGTCACAGAGGCTCCAGGCCTCCAAGATCCATGGGGTTGGGGACCAAAGTCACTGGGCCCCAGGCAGGTGGAGGGGACAGGACTCCCTCCAAAGGGACAGCAGGCAGGAAGCACGGACCTGGTCCTTTGTGCTCTGGATGCTCTGGGCTCCCATGATGGGCAGGGCCTGGCACAGGGCAGGAAAAGGGCAGACCAGGGGGCTTTCTAGGTGGCAGGGCAAGACAATAGAGAGGACAGAGGAGGGGTCCCTCTGCCACCCCAATTCCTCAGGTGCCTCTTGGGGCCCCTCTGGTGGTGCAGACTGGATGGCAGGGGGCATGCCCATAATGAGGTATCTCTATAAGCCCTGAGGCTTGGTGCTGTGACCACGAAGGGGTTGAGCCGCTGCTTGAATGGTGGCATGGGGAGGAAAGGTTCCATAGTTCCCACCCTCCACAGGCTCGTCCCCACCAGCAGTACCTCCATCACGTTCTTGATGATCGGGGTCCAGCGCGACAGCTGACAGGTCGGCTCCAAGCGCTCCCTCCGCTGCAGCCGGATGAGGTCCTGCAGCCCTACAGCGCAGTGCAGCGGGACCCGTGGGGGAATTGGGGAGAAGGAGGGGGGTCACAGATGGGGCTGGTGGCTCGTCTGTCTTAGAGGTGTTGCAGACAAGATGGAGACACAGAACAGAAAGACAGCATGAGAGAATAAGGAAAGAGGGTGAAGAACGCAGAGCAACAGGGGAGCTGAGAGGAGGGTGAGCAGAGATGGGAGCTGGGAGACAGGACAGCCAGCCGCCAACCCGCAGGGCGGGTGGGTCAGGGGCAGTGGGGCATGGAGGCCCGGGAGAGACAGGAGAGGCTAGGCTGAGAGTCGAGGGAAGGAAGCAGCTGTATGTGCCTGCTTTCCAGTGGCAGAGGTCCTCTGAGAGGTCACCTGTGTGCCCTCGTGCCCATACTGGGGACCCTATTATCTGCCCCCGGGACACAGGGCCCACACCCCACACTGCACTGCCACCAGGACCCGCGCTGTGACCACACCTCACCCATTGGTTATGTGTCCCACTGCTGGGGACAGCCCTGGTGTGCCCTGGCCCTGAGACCTCACCCTGCACAGTGCTCACTGTCCCCAAGGACCACCCCATGCCCTGTGTACACAGCTCCGGTGATATGCCCTCTGGTCCCCAGGGCCAGACTCTGATTCAATGACCTCTCCCAGGCGTCCCTATGCCATTTGCCCTGTGCCCAGCCTCTGACCACACAGCCTGCTCCCAGCGTACCCCAGGGCTGGTGACAGTGGCCCCCAGCCACTCCATGTCCCGGATAAGGCTGCTGTGGGCCTGCACGCTGCCGTGGTGGATCAGCTTGAGCAGCTTCTCCTCTCTCACACCTAGAGGTGGCTGACGGGACCCTCATGGGGTAGTCGGGACGACAGGAGGTGGCCACGTGGGCTCCTGGGCTAAGCTTGCGGGCTGCAGGAGGGGCTTGCAGGGCTGCGGTGGTACTGTCCTCCAGTTGGGATGTCTTCGTAAACAAGGGAGCCACTGAGGACAGCAGGAAGGGTAGCCCTAAAGTCAGAACTCTGGGTGGGGAACCAGGAGGGAGCAGGGTGGGGGATCCTCGGGAATTAGTTCATAGCAGTCCTAGACATGGCGGTCTCTATATCAGTGGCACTCTCATGCTAATGAGGGGACCCCTAGGTCAGTGGAGGGGTATCTGTGAGGTTTGGCATGCCTGGTGAGTTGGGACATCCCACGCACTGGGGAACTGTGGGAATGGGAGCTTCCCAGGATCACTGGAGCCCCCAGTGAGTGGGGAAATCCCGAGGCCTTCCTGTGCCCCCATGCACCATTCCGCAGAAGGATGTAGAGCAACAGTACCCGGATCTTGTCGTAGGCCGGCACTGCTGCATCCAGCGGCACCGGCACCACCAGCTTCATGTCGTCCTTGATCTTCTCGCCCTCTGCATTGCAACCCATGGCCAAATCCTGCAGGGCTTGGGGACAAGCTGTCCTGTCAGCCATTGTGGTCCAGCAGGGCTAGGACATTCCAGGATCCTTGGCAAGAACTTTGGGGCCCGCTTCCTCCTCTAAGGGCTCAGAAGGTCCCACCTCATCTATCATGGGGCCCCGCCGCTAAACAGATGCTACCACCGCGCAGGACAAACCCACCACCCCGGTCCTGCCTCTCCACGGGTGCCACCCCTCACCCCGGTCCTGCCTCTCCACAGGCTCCAACCCTCACCCCGGTCCTGCCTCTCCACGGGCCGCACCCCTCACCCAGGTCCTGATTCTGACCGGGCCCCACCCCTCACCCCGGTCCTGCCTCTCCACAGGCCCCACCCCCTACCATGTCCTGCCTCTCCACCGGCCCCACACCTAACCCCGGTCCTGCCTGTCCGCAGGCCCAACACCTCACCCCGGTCCTGCCTCTCCACAGGCCCCACCACTCACCCCGATCCTGCCTCTCCACGGGCCCCACCCTCCACAAAGATCCTGCTTCTCCACAGGCTCCAACCCTCACTCAGGTCCTACCTCTCAACAGGCTCCACCCCCCACACCGGTTCTGCCTCTCCACAGGCTCCACCCTAAACCCCAGTCTTGCTTCTCCACGGGCTCCACCCCTAATACAGGTCCCGCCCACGCACACAGGGCACACACCCGTCCCAGTCGTCCTGCACCTGCCCCACACTGCACAGTTTCTCCACAGAGCCCTTAAAGGCTTCATGCAGTCCTCGGCTACATTCAGGTGCATGGAGTACTGCGGGGTGGGGGGACAGAGACTGCATTCAGGCCAACAGTCGGGGTGCGGGGAGAAGCGGGGACGTGGGGGCTGTGGCGAGGGACGGGGAGCAGCGGTTCCCCGCACACGCTCACCTTGTTCAGCTCCTTCTGGTACTGAGGCATCTTTTCCAGTATGTGGGACAGGTCTTCAAAGTTGGCCTGGGACAGGCGGGGTGTGAGGCCAGGCCCTGCCTCCCGAGGTCCGACCGCCCAATGGGGGCCCCACCTACCTTGCCGTGGTCAGTCTCTTGCCCTCACAGAATGTCTTCAGAAGCTCTGTGACACTCCTGGCTGTAAGGGCGGGCAGGGGTTAGGTTGGTGAGATAGTCTGACAGCAAGACAGGGAGGGGTCAGACGTCCCTATAGCAGGCCACGTGCAAGCTCGCTCTGGGAGTAGACCCCGGAGTTGGGCTGAGGGTTGTGGCTTGCAGAGGCGGTCTCACCAAAACCCAAATGGCAGGACTGGGCCGTAATGGGGAAGGAGAGGATGAGGTGGGGACCGTGGTGTGGAAGCGGCGTCCGCCCCCTCTCCTTGTGCGCACTTGGACACATCCGGGATGTGCGTGTGCCGCAGCTCCAGCCACAGGTCATCATTATCCTCCAGCAGCACAGCCTTCTCACGGGCCTTGCTCAGTCCTGTGTTTTCATACCTGCAGGAGGAGGTGACACGAGGCCCAGGGGAGCTAGCTGAGGACCAGGCACCCGGGTCTGTGGTGAAGGCGAGGGTGCGTCCAGGACCCACCCACCTGAACATGTCCTGCACGATGTCCAGCAGGTCATAGGCCATGGGCTCGAACAATCGCTCATGCAGCAGTGGTTTCACAAGGTCGGCTTCCCAGTCCATGATTAATAGCTGTGAGCGGGTTTTTTCAGGGCCCTGGGGTAGGGGGACCGGATGAGGACATTGACCCTGTCCCTGACTGGGACCTCGCCCCAACCTCCCCGGACTTCTTACCTCGCCCAGATTCTGAGTGTCTACCTTGAAGGCGTTCAGCTTGGCCAGGACATCATGGCTAGCTGCGCCATGTCTTCTGGGCCCCTGGGGGTGGGGCGAACAGACACGGGGTCTCAGGACATGGGGTTTGGGAGAGCCAGGCACAGACTGGAGGTGTCAAGGATGGGGTCATTGATGGGAGTTAGGGGTTAGGGATGGGAGTCAGACCAGGGTGAGGACAAGGGCTGGGATCAAAAATGAGGTTAAAGGGTGGATGCAGGATGGGGTCAAGGTCAGGGGGCAGCATTGGGTGGGGTCCCCACTTTCAGTAGCGGATGGCCGGGTACTCCTGCAGTGTGGTACACCATGTGACAATCTCCTGGGCCAGCACCTCCAGCTGCTGTGTCCTCTCCCTGGACACGGAGGGACAGTAGAGTTTGTAGGTGCTGTGGGGAGCATCCAGGGAGAACACCTGGGAGACAAGGGCCAGAGCCGCCATGTCGTAGAACACCTGCCCCACTTCCTGCAAGGGCGTCCACTGGTCCCCGGGCCAGCTTTTCCCCAGGACAGCTCGGCACTCCACAGGGCGGGACGAACTCCAGCCTACACCCCAGCCTCCAGCCACTTTTGCAGCACCACACAGAGGCCTATTCTCCGCTGCCCCATGCAGGTGCCCAGAGGGACAGAACTCCAGGTGCTGACAGTTGTCTGAGTGGGCCCCAGCTCCATTGCTCTCTGACTCGGTCTTGTCAGGGCTCCCGCACTCTGCCCACGACAAGCTGGGGCTGTACCTGGGCTTCATATGGGAGGAAGGCAAGGTGGATCTCTTTCAGCGTCTTCACCACCTTTTCCACACGGGAGCAAACCAGTTCATTGAAGAGGGTCACAGGTTGGGCTTGGGGAGGTGGGGCAAGAAGGGGCATCAGGTGAGACAGGGCCATCGCTCCCTCACCCCTACCCCCCACATGCCTCCACCTCAATCACTGTCAGTGAAGAAGATATGTGCTGCTTTGTAGATGAAGTTTGGGGTCCCCAGGAAGTCTGCGATTAGGGCCTGCACTGACGGGGAAAGGTGGAACATGCTCTAGGCCTGACACTTCTGGCTTCTTACCCTGCCTCCCAGCCTTTGACTGTTACTGCACACACATTTAGACATGCAGACACCCACCCACACACACCCACACCCACACCCACACATTCTCGCTCCTGTGGGCACCTTCTCCATGGGGCTCAGCAAATAAATGGCCTCCAGGATGGGGATGGGCTCTTGCCATTTGTTGATGTCTTCAACAACTAGTAGAAACAGAAAGGAGGGATTCCTGGGTGCCCACGGACATGGGGCGTCTCAGACTCTGGAAGATGGACACTTGCAGAGGAGGGTCAGATGTTGGGGGTGGGGACTTCACTCCTTAAGGGTCTTAAGCAGGAGTTGCACACCCATGGGTCACAGCAAAGAGCTACCTATGCAGGGCTCTTTACATTCACAGCCCCTGGGGCCTCCCGGAGGAAGTTATGCATTCTGGGGGTCCCACAGTGAGTTCACCTTGGGGGTCCTACACAGCGGGGGAAGCTGGCCCCTTAGGGGGGGCAGCCAGGGAGCCCTTGGTGGGGGTTGCTCTGCACAGGCTCCACCCTCAGGAGGGGAGAGTCACCCCCTCAGGGGGGTCTGTGCCCAGAGTGCCACACTTGGAAGGTTTGGGCAATCTGAAGGCATCCTGTGCTCAGGACCCTTCTCCGTAGCATGGGCTGGGGGTGGGGTGGTACTCACTGGCTGGTGATGCCCTCATCTAGGATGTCTGACATCTAGCAGCAGGATGACAAGATGCACATGCTCAGATGGTCCATGATAAGCACCTATGTGGATGGATGGACAGATGGACCCATGGACAGACAAATGAGTAGGAGAGGCCACCCTGCCCATGAGGTGGGGCTGGGGCAGTGGGCAGGACTGACAGTTCAAGAGCTGGCTGAAAGGGAAGACACAGCACCCCACCCCCACTCCACCCCTGTAGAGCCGGGGCCTCCCCAGGGAGTGTGGGGGTCTCTCATTCAGGGTTCCCTGTGGCTAATGGTCTTGCCGGCAGCCCCCACCTTGGCCCTTGCCAGCCCCCGCCCTGCCCGTCACTCACGCCAGGGGCCCGTGGATGCCGTCCTGGAAGCACCTCACCAGCCCTGGAGGGGCCACTTCGTGGCACAGGTAGTGGCTTGAGTCGGCTGCCAGGCGGAAATAGCCATCCACCAGTGACACCAAGGACAGGGCTGCAGCCTGGGAAAGCAGGGTCAGCTCCTGCAAGCCGGGGGCCGTCATGCAGGCACCAGAGGTACACCACCCCCCCAATGCTCCAGCCCCAGCCCTACCAGGCTCTTGCCTGACTGTGCACGCTGACATGGCGTTCTTTCAGCACCACGTGGGTGATGTCCCGGAAGTCACAGAAGTCAGTCCACGGTGCCTCGTGAGGACTGTCAGAAGGCTGGTTGCCCACCTCTTGGGCCTTAGCTTTCTTCCCAAATGGGCCAGTGTGGCGATTCCGGCTGCTGCCCCACCATCAGCACGGGTACCCTGGAAACCAGTAAGTGGGGAGGGTGGAAGGAGCAGTGCCATGCCCACATTGTCCCCAAATATACCCCCCAGGGAAAGGCAGGAGCTGAAGGCACCAGGGATGCTTCTTACGCATCCTTCCTGGAGTCATGGGATCACAGGTGGGACAGAGGAACCACCCCAAAGAGACACAGGACAGAGGTCAGAGCCTTGAGGAGGAAAGTCCCTACCCTTCTCACCACAAGAGGTGAAGACCCCAGGAATCAGGTCCCTGGGGAACAGAGGACACCTCCCAAGAAACACACCAGGGGACAGACAAACACCTTTCAGAGCCAAATGCAGAAAGCACTCACTGCAGCCACACACAGAGACCGAGGCCAAGGCTGAACGGGAGCTCCCACCCGGCCCTACGTGGACCCCCAGACAGAAGCATCTTGCTCACCTCTGCCTGTATCTGCCACCACTGGATGCCACCAGTGCCTGTCACCAGAACCTCATGAGTGGGAGCTCTGGCGGTGGACTCAGGCCACGGCTCCGGAGGGGCCCAGCTGCTGTGCTGGATGCAGCCGGTCTCCCCTTTGGCCTTTTGACTCTCCTTCCCCATTCACCCATTTCTCCCCTCCCCACCCCGGCCCAACAGCAACCACCAATCTCTTCTCTTTGTCTATGAGCTCGTTTTTCTGTTTTTAGATTCCACATATAAATGAGGTCATATAGTATTTGTATTTCTCTCGTATTTTCCTTAGCACGATGCACTCAAGGGCCATCCATGTTGTTGTAAACCACAAGAATTCATTCTTCAATAAATCAAACGAGTAATAACATCTCAGTAGAAGCCAAAAAGGTATTTGCTAGAATTTGGCAACTATTCATAATTAAAGAAAAAATGTATCAGTAAACTGGGATAGAGGAAGCCCACTTTCCCATAACAAAGGATATTTATCTAAACTACTATATTTGACAATGAAACACTAGAATTCCTTACAAAGTCAGAATTAAGACAAGGATTTTCTTTATCACATTATTTTTTAAAGCACAAAAATGAAAATCTAAATGTTAGCAACTGACTATTAAATAGTTTATGAGACACTCATAATATGGAATCATATGCAGCTATTATAATCATGTTGTACATGTGCACGCACATCTCCATGCAGGAGACCCACACACTATGTAAATTCATATATATGTGGAAATAGGTCTGTAAATAGAAAATATGAGTGAGTGTAATTGTGCACAAGAGTTCTGAAAATAAATAGACTGTTCATTTCCTAGTGGTTCCTTTAGAAGAGTAGGATTGGTAGGACTGGAGGATTAGAGTGGAAAGATCCCATGTAAAGTAAATCCTGTATAAGGAATTCTGTACTGTTTGAATACTCATAGAACAGGGAAATATATATGTAATATTTAAGCCAATTTTTAAAACAAGCCAAAGACTATTGACTGAAGAAATAGTTATTTCCATTTGAAAACGTATGTGGAAAACATTCTAATACATCAAAAAATAATCGAAGTGATGTATTCCCAAATTTTTACTTTGTTGTAGTTGTATGATGGAATTATGGAGACATTTTTCCATTTGCTTTTTGTGTTTTCCAACTTCGATTAACCATGTACTTATTTTGTAACTAGAGATGAAAGAAAACTTTGTTATTAAATTTATAAACTACATTAAATAACTACGGGAATTTATATGAAAATCTGTTTATTTTAATCTAGTTTCTAAAAGGGTCCTGATGTCTCCTAACTCTACTGCAATCCTATGAAACTACTGGGAAAGCGAAATGCTTCCATTTTATTGCAGAGTCAGGTTCCTTTTCTGGACCTGCTTACTGTGGTCATTCTTCATCCCTTTTCTATATGGAGTCAGTCCTTAAGTTCCTTCAGTGACGCAGCCTCCATCTCACAGGGCTCTTTTCTACACTGACCCCACAGCAGCACATGGTCTAGGCCTTTATTCCCTTACAGCAGGCCCACTGGGGCATCACACTGAGTCTCCTGCCAGAGAGGTTTGCCCCCCCACCTTCTTGTCTCCACCCTACACCCTTAACACCTTGGCCCACCTTTCTACTGCCCGAATTCCACATTCCTTGTTTCTCTACCTGGCACGTTCCCATCTCCAGGCCTACCTACACTCTTGACATTGCTCTTTGCAGTATCTAAGTTCAACTTGTTCTTCCCAATTAACCTCACCCTCATCAAGGTCTTGCTTTCTTTATCCAGCTATATATTAGTTCCTCATTTAGTGCCTATTTCTTAACCATGTACTGTATCCAGACACGGACTTGGTCACAATGAGTTCTGACTAGTTTTCCAAAGTTAGTGACTGAACCACAAAGGTTATAAAACTTGAGTTCACAACATTATCTGCTTCAACACTATTTTATTATATCCTCCAAAAGCATGGAGTGCTGACAGCTCCTCACCTCTCTGTGTTATATAAGTATTGTTTCTCTGCTTCCCTATGTCCCTAGTTTCAAGAAATCATCCTTGTATTCAACCATACATGCCTCACACCTGCTAGGCATTATACTTGATGCCAGGAATGGAAAGGTGGCTAAAACCTGCTTCTTGATGAGAACTTCAGTTAATGGGGAAGGTAGACAGGAAAATGAACACAGCAGTGAGTGGAAAGTAATAGAAATGTGCAGGAGAATAAAAGAGAGTGTGTTTAATTCTCCCTGGGAAACAAGGAAGGCTTCCCAACTACGGCAGTGCTCGAGCTGATAGCAGACAGAGGATGAGGTCCGGGTTCCTCTTAGCAGGAACAGGACTGAAGAGGTGCAGAGGCTAAATGGCACTGCCTGTCAGGGAGCCGCAAGCACTTGGGGGGACGGCCACACCGGAAGCTGGAAAGGTTGGCTGTGACCAGATCTTACTTTGTCTTGCTCTTCCTCCAAAGACTGAGTAAACACCAAAACATTTCAAGCAATCAGTTAACATGATTAGATTTGTGTTCTGAAAAGCACCTCTGGGGGCCACATGGAAATGTTGGGGAGGTGGAGTGATGGGGCCCCGGATAGGCAAAAAGCCAGAAGGCACATGCTGTAGTCCAGGGCAGCAGTGAGAACCAGGTGAGTCATGAGGTGAAGGAGTGGTGGGGATGGAGGAAAGGGAGTGAGCTGGAGAGCAGAGGTGGAGTCAACACGGACCGTCTAATGATGGGTTCCTGAGGAAGAGTGACAGGGGAGACGGAGAGTGATTTATGAGTCTCAAGCAGAAAGCATGGGAGGAAATGATGCTTGACAGGAGGAGAGCATGCAGTAAGTCTGAGTGGCCCATTAGTGACATAGGAGGTCTTGGAGGCTGTCACATATGTTTGTCTTGAATTCAGGATTTTATTTGGGCTAAAATTACGGATTTGGAAGTCAGCTTATGGTTAGTGGTCAAGATCATGAGTATGTGTAATATTAAGCAGAGGAGATGAGTGTGATGAGAACAGGAGCCAAGGACAGAGCTCTGGGGAACTCAAACTATTACGGGATCAGAGCAAAAGCAACCAGGAATGGACTCTGGCAAGCAATGGTCAAAGAAGCGTTAGGCCAGCCAGGATAGGCTCTTATATGAGTTTCCCATTGCCATGGTAACGAATTACCAAAACTAGAGTAGCTTAAAACAACATAAATGTATTACCTTACTGTTCTGTAGGTGTAGAAGTCCAACACACGCCTCACTGGTCTAAACGTAAGTGTCAGCAGAGCAGCATTCCACTGTAGAGACTGCAGCAGGGAATCTGTTTCCCAGCCTTTCCTCGCTCCTAGTGGCCACCTGCTTGCTTGGCCTTTTCCTGTCTTCAGAACCAGCAACACCAAGTCTAGTGCATCTCACAGCATATCGCTGAGACCTGCTTCTGTCATCACGTCACTTCTCTCTCTCCTGTCTCCCTCTTCCACTTGGAAGGACCCTTGAGATTGTACTGTGCTTGCCTGGATAATCCAGGATACTCTCCCTACCAACTGATTAGTCATATTAATCCATCTGCAACATTAATTCCCCTTTGCCATATACCCAACATATTCCCAGGTTCCAGGGATTGGGGCATGACATGCAGGGTGGAGGGTTTATCTTTGACTACTCCATCTGTCATCTCAAACCAATCAACGAAACAGAAACATTAAAGGTATAAATGAGTAATTGGTGATCCACGAGAAACTACTCCATCTCTTTCTGCCTGTTCCTCTACCAAATGAAGATAATAATGGTATCTATCTCATAGGGCTGTTAAGGATTAAATGAGCAAATACATGTGCTGGAACCTGCCAGCAGGAGTCGAACAGTACCTGAATGGGGGGCCGAGGGTTGTATGTACAAAGATCTCAGGAGGGCAGTCTGTCGGTGCAGAAAGCCAAAATGCTTTATTTCTCTTTGGTATATATGCAGTCTTTTTATGAAACTATCCAAAGTATATTGGCATTACAACACAGATACTACCTTATCATACAGAGTTGTTTTCTTAAGTTCCCCATTCCCAGGACCACAGAACAGTTCTTCTGTTCCCAGATATTCACGTCTCAAAACAACTTGTACAAGGACAAAAGTTGCAGTATAAACAAGTTCTCTCTACAATATGGAGGAAGTTAACAACATGGCTTCACTCATGTCAAGCAGTGAACAAACACGGCTCCCGCACATCTAAAATGGCTGCTGAACTTAAGATGTTTGTGCTTATGCTCTCATCGCTCTCCACATACATGTAAAGCATGCAGGCCTGTGTCTGGCTTATAATTTTTTTAAAAAGCAATTAGATTGAATAAGGCAAGGACTGAAATCTGGCCACAGGATTTGGTAATTTGGCAACTAGTAGTCTCACCACTGCAGTGTCAGGGACGTGGTGGTCATAGTCTAATTACTGTAAGATGAACACATGACCCTGGAGAACAGAAGGGAATGCAATGATTTTGAGAACTACTGAGGAATGGAAGGAGAAAGTGGCTGGAGCAGACATAGCTAGAGAGGGATGGGAAGTTAGGGGAGATGTGAACACGCTTCCAAGCTGTGAGGAAGGGGCTGACAGAAAGTACATGAGAGAGGGAATGAGGGAATAGTTGATGCAGAGAAATCCCGGAGGAGATGGAACAGAGGGGATCCACAGCTCCCATGTGGGAATTAACTCTGAACGGGAGAAGAAACAATTCTCTGAGTCCAAAGGGAAATCTACGAGGGTGAATCCCAGGAATTAAATAGAGTCCCTTTCCTCGGTTGCCGTCAATCAAGAAGAATTATAGACAGACCTCATCTGGAGGCTGACACTTGAGTTCCTTCTCATCCATCGCCCAGGAAGTGGATGCCACCCACTGTCAGTCAGTGGGGTTTCTTCCTGCCCAGGGAAGCTCTCCTGTGACTCTGGGTGTTCAAGTTTAGAATTAGTGAGTGAAAACCTCATTTCTTTTGGGTTCTCAACTTGATAAACAATACCTGCCTCTTCCAAAAGATTTCTCTGACCAATGTGCTTATACGGCACTGCTCTGACCCCTCTTTTTTCTGTATTTCTAATAGAAAAACATAGGTGGAGCAGATTGTCTGTACCATGCAATTAGGTGTACCGGCATGCTAACAGAACAAGCCCTCTTTATTTAACTTTTCATCAGGGAACTCTTCAAACACAAAAGTAAAGACAGTAATATAATAAGCACCCACGTTCTCATCATCTCAGTTACAACCTGTGGCCAGTTTTGCTTCTATACTCTTCCCTTACCTCTCTCCACCCCCAGTATTTTAAAGCAAATAGGCTTCCTTAAAAAACTGACTATGAAACTTCGTGATTATATACTTCATATAGCTGTTTCTCTTTCATCACATCACCAAAACACAAGATAAATACGACACTTTATATAAATTTGAAATAGCACAACAGAAATATTAATAAAAACTCATTCTTTAAAAAATCATTGAAAAATTATCAAGAATCGTGAAATTATTAAAAATTGCATCATTTCAGAGCTGGTAGACAATTTTTCATGTTTTTGTTACTTCAGTTGCTCAACAGCAATGCCTACTGATCCATACACTGCGGGAACCCCCGTTGCATGGTTTGGCATGGAGTAATTTTGGTGACTATTCTGCTGTTTAACACGCACCATTATTTTAATGTAAAGCTGTTTTAATAGCCCAACAATGCCGTCAAATGCTGACGTTTGAAACCCTCTCACATGAATAGCTTCGGATGAAAAGTTAATGTGATAAATCTCTCTGAGGAAGGCCAGACTCCTCAACAGCTGACACTGTTTGTTCAGAATAAAGCACATTGGAATCAATGGAACAGATGCTGAGATGCTTAAATGCAGCAGATACATCTTTAACCTTTATTAATCCTGGAGTATCTGGGCAAGAAAAATGAAAAAAAATGCTGGTACCTCAGCTGCAAGATCAATATCACTGTAATACATCCACAGGCTCTGGAAGAGTTTTCCAGCCCCTATGCCTCCACCACCACAATTTGTTTTACATTTATACCTATTGGATTTTTTGCCAGATCTTCAAGAATATATCACCTTCATAAAATGCAACTGTTCTGCTCTCAAAATTAATGCAGACACCTGAGTGTACATTGTTGTACAACACTACTTTATAGCATCTTCAAGATAATCAAAAGAACAAAAGATTTCAAATTTAAAATTTTTTATCTTTAATTAAAATAGCTTGTTAGCTTCTTCCAACCTCATTTGTCAACCTTCCTTGCAGGTAAGGATAACCCAGTAACCAAGCTCTGGCCAATAGGATGTAAATAAAAGTGTCATATGGCAGTCCACAGGAGCTTTCTGTTTAAGGTAGTTGGTATCTTTTAAACAAATGATACCGGGAAAAATAGATAGCTACATGTAAAAGAATGAAATTGGATCCTTACCCAATACCATATTTAAAAATCAATCTAGTATAGATCAAAGATCTACATAAGAGCTAGAACTATAAAAATCTTAGAAGAAAACACAAGGGAAAAGCTTCATGACATTGGATTTGGCAATGATTTTTTGGATATGATACAAAAAGCATAAACCAAACAAAAAGTAGATAAATTGGATTACATCAAAATTTAAAATGTTTATGCATCAAAGGACACTGTTAACAGAATACAAAAGCAACCCATAGAGAAAATATTTGCAAATCATTTATCTGATAGGGGATTAATACCCAGAATATGTAAAGAGCGCTTACAACTCAACAAAAATCCAATTAAAATATGGACAAAGGAGTTAAATAATTTTCCAAAGAAGATATATAAATGGTCAATAAGTTTATGGAAAGAGATTTATTTCACCATTCATTAGAAAAAGCAAATAAAAACTACAACAATGCTTTAGGATGGCTATTAATCAGAAAAACAAAATAACATATGTTGGCCAGGATGTGGAGAAACTGAAACACTTGTGCACTGCTGGTAGGAATGTAAAATGGCACAGCCTCTATGGAAAACACAATGGCCATTCCTCAAAAAGTTAAAAATACAATTACCATATGATCTACGAATTCGACTTGTGGATGGATATATAGCCAAGGAATTGAAAGCAAAGACCCTAACAGGTACTTGGCCACCAACATTTTAGAGCAGCGTTACTGACAATCAGCCAGAAGGTGGGAACCACCCAAGTGTCCATTGATGGACAAATGGATAAACAACACGTAGTAGTTTATTCAGCTTTAAAAAGGAAATGCTGACACATGCCTCTACATGGGTGAACCCTGAAGACCTGATGTTAAGTGAAACAAACCAGTCACAAAAAGACAAATGCTGTGTGATTCCACTTTCATGAGGTCCCTAGGCAGTCAGATTCATAGAGAGAAAGGAGAGTGGTGGCTGCCAGGGACTGGGGGAGAAAAAAATGTGGAGATATTGTTTGATGGGTACAGTTTGCATTTGGGAAGATTGAAAAGTAATTCTGGAGATGGGTGGTAGTGACGGTTGCATGATAATTTGAGTGAACTTAATGCCAGGAAGCTAGCCATTGACTTAAGGATGTTAAAATGATAAATATTAAATTACGTGGACTTTACCACAAACATAAAAATGTAGTGGGGTGCACTCCTCGCCCACTCTTCTTTGTTCACTCCTCCTTCCTACTGGCTGGAATCCAGATGTGATGGCTGGGGCTGAAACAGTCTCCTTGGTCTCACAAGGTGTGCTTTGCACAACTCTAAGGGGTACCACTTACATAGAACATCAGGACTTTTACATAAAAGAGAAATACTGTCTTGTTTTTACCACTGTTCTTTTGGATTTCTGTTAGTTGTAAACAAAACTAATTCTGATGTAATACAGTCTCTCTTTCTCTCTCTCTCTCTCTATGTATATCTTATAACCCAAGTATTCATAAGCAATAACCTTCAGAGTCCAGAGGCATATGGACTATTAAAGTGAGAAAATTCCATGTGTGTGCTAAATTCTGAACATCTAGTAAGAAAAAAGCAATATATAAAAATCCCCTTTTATCAATTTATTTAGGTGATTACCTCATAGTGACAAATATTCTAAAACTACAAATGGTTCATTTAACAGAGGCCTGGAATACTACGAAAATGTTAAAAAGAACAAGGTAGATGTTGATATGAGCAAATTTCAGAAGTATTTGTACTGGATGGTCCCATTAAGGTATGGGGAAAAAGGGGGGGAAACACGTGCTTCCATATGTCAAAAGAGACATAATAATAGCTAACGTTTATAAAACTTGGACTACATGCTAGCCTCTGTCCTAAAAGCTTTGCCTGAATAATCCCCACAAATTCTGGAAACATGCCTGGGAGGTGTGGAACAGCATCATCCCGCTGACAGCTGAGCAAAGTGAGGCGTGGACAACAACACGCCCTGCCCAGGGCCATATAGACACCAGACTCGGGACCCAGAATATTGGGCCTGTCTACTTCTGAGGAACACAGGAAGTGTAGTGAGGGTAATGGTTATATTTTTTGACTCATTTTGATTATTTTGTATTATGAGCATGTATTATATTTGAATAAATATTGGTTATTGGAGGAGAAATACCAAAGAAATTTAAGGCAATAAAATGATGATTATAACCTAGAGAATTAAATAGGGTTAATTCAGAAAATACATTTAAAATTGCTACAGAGGGAGAACATAGAGACACGAGAGAATGTATATCAATGACACCTTAATAAAAAAAACTATCAATTTAATTAACCGTATTAAAATAAATGAGAACATTTGTATGATTATCTCAATAAATGTATAGAAAATCTGAAACAAAAGATTATTACAGAGGAAATAAACAATCAATAGAAACTTTTTAAATATGATAGCTCTTAATACATTTAGCCCAAGCAAATAGGATCATATAATGCAGCTTTTGTCAAAGAGTACTTGGATAGCGAACACTGCCTAGTCACCATAAACCAAATACAGTATTTAATAACTTGCCTAGAAGGCACGAAAGAATAAAAAGGAAATTAGATTAATGATATGGAATTAAAATATTGGGTAAAATAAATATCAATATATATACAAGGCACTACATGCTGTTTAAGGGTTCTATCTACCCAGCTCCAGGGGATTACGGTAGACCCTGTGTGCCCAGGTCTTCCGTCGCTCTGGCAGACCTCCACTCTCAGTGTCGGAATCTATGCCCCACAGCCTCCTTCCCACACTCACCACCAGATCCCAGAACCACAGAAGGCCCCAGCCCTTCCATGCCATAAACAAGGTACCAACCCCTCTATACCCATCTTAGCAGCCCCATCCAGTGACCTGTCTCAGGAGTCAGCATATTAACACTATAGCTTCCTCACCCCTCTGCTGGGATAATTCTGAGGCATGTACTTGGAACTGTTTCCCGGTTTCCCCTTGGAATTCAACTCCACCCACTCGCTGGAGTAGCTGACTTAATGCACCCTTCAGTAGCTATCTTCCTGTCCTGGTGTCACTTCCCCACTCTCCTGCCCTACTGTTTTCTCCACTTTCCAAATAAACTCTATCAATCCCAGTCTCATGTCTGCCTCCAAGAGAACCACTAATTACTATTTGAGGAGCTTCCATTCACGTTTCAGTCTATGTGAGTAACACCCCCTGGATCTGTGCACTGCCCAACATGTGAAACCGTCCATGGCATCTCAGTAACTATATTAAAGTCTTCATTTCCACAGCAACCATACCAAGAAAGATGAAGAAGTGCCATATTTCAGTTATGAATATGATAAATGCAACCTGGAAGTCACTGTTTCAGAATAAGAGGCCTTTAAAAGAGTGAGGAATTATAAGAGAAACAATTCAGTGGAAACCCTGAAGGAAGAGTGTGACAGGTTACTTTAGATGGAGTAAATCTTATGCCGCCCAAAGCAGCATTGCTACAAAGGGCAGTATTTATTGAGCACCCATTTGTAACAATGTACCTGGGGCTCTAATTTGAATATTTAGCATGTCCGAATTCTTGAGTTCACCCACAGAATTAGAACCAAAAGAAACAAAAAGCTCTTCATCAGTTAAGTCACGTCAAAATTTTACCTTTGCTGAAACCATTTCATTCATCATGATGGAGGCGAGTGATGGATCTTTACAGCGACCTGCTCTGTGTATCCCACTCCACAAAATACAGAAATGTTTGAGGTTTGTATGTCCTATAGGATCATAACGAGGACTGAGGTTTTTTCTTAATTTGTCAGATGCCAAAAATATTTCCCACCAGAAAATCTTAGCCTCTTTGTCAATCAAACAAAAGGTTTAGTAATCACTGAACACTACTTATTCAGGAATGAAGATTTTATACAATGGAGGATGTGAAAAGCCTTATTTTCATATAATCTATATTAAACTTTTCTAAAGTATTTCAAGACTTCTTAATTACAAACTATGTCCTTTCAGACCTAACTTTGGGGACAGCTGGAGCTGTACTGTCTGTATTTTATTTATTATCATTGCAATGTCCAGATATGATTCAGAACAGAAAACACTGCCCCATTGATTTACAAATGGCCACATGAAGGGAAAGGTGTATCAGATGGTGGGGGGTGGAAAGGCTGTTTTCTTCAAAATTAATGAAATTTCCATGTTTTCTCCACAGCAGAAAATGTAAGAGAGGGTCAAAAGAAAGTTAATCTAAAACTTACATAAAACTTTGCTTCTTAATACACATATACTAGTCCTGAAAGTATAGTGTTTAGAGGGTCATTCACTTATTTCCAAGTAAAAAGGCTCAACAGTTTATTTTCTTTACAACCACAGGGCGTGCCATCAATACAGGAGGCGCCAGTGCCTCTGGCATCACCCTTTCATCTTTCTCCAGCTCCTCCATTACTGGGGCTGATGGCACCTTTCTCTCCCTTCCCCCGAGTGCCTCCTCTGCTATAACCTTTCCCTTTTCTAGTGTACCTCGCAGCAATGCTACCTCAGTCTTCAGAAGGTCTCTTACCTTCAGCTCAATGCTTCCCAGCTGATGTTCTCTGACCACCTCCACCTGTGCTTCCCTCAAGAGTTCGTCTTTTTCCTTGATGGCCTCTTCCTCCTTCAGAACACCTGGCAGCGCTGCCGTCTCATCTCCAATCGCTCCTTGCTGCTGGCGCTCCCGTGCTGCCTCCTCTCGCATCAAAGCCATCTCCTTCCTCAGGGAATGAACAGAAGTTTGCAGCTCGCAAGCTCATGTCTCCATTTCTTGGGTCTCTTCTGTAGACCTTTTTAATACTGTGAGAAGCAGCCAACCCACAGTCCCCGCTGCCTCACGGGCATGCTGCTTCTCAAAAGATCGACTTACTATATGAAGGGACAGCCGTCTACAGCTTCAGGTGTCACCTCCACTTTCCTCCAGTCCTGAGGTTGGGCCCAGTCCTCTAGGAGGCAAGACACAGACCACATACCCATTGGGGGACAAACCACTGTCTCCCCATACACAGGGGCAGCCGGCTGAATCACCCCTCCCATAAGTGCAGCGTGTCGTTTTCCTTGGTCAACAATGAACCCTGCCGACTTCGCCAATTGTCTTGCTAATGAGTTTCAGCTTCAGGCAAGTTCGCTATAGATTCACTGTGACCAAAGAAATTTACAGCAAAGGGTTCTTGGGGTGAAAAGTTATACCCAACTTTATTTCGAGGTGGCTGGTCACTCCCTTGGTGCTACCACCACTCCAGCCTCCGCTCCACTCTCCTACAGCCTTCCAGCCCCCCACCCAGTCTCCGGCCGAGCCCTGGGTGGAACTCCTTACATTAACACAATAATGTCTTATTGCCTAAAGGTGTGGAACTGGTAGCATAGCAACAGGCCTGTTACATTTAATTTCAGTGAGGATCCTGGCCACAAGAACCCCACTTTACCCACACATACTCTTTATTAGGCTAAGTCCAATAAAATAGGTTCATTTTTACGCCTGCAATTCTTATGTTTCTAGATATTTCTGTATATTCTCACTAATTAACTGAACCTCATCAGGAAGTTATTCTATTAACGATGGTTCGGACACTGAAGAGACGCACACAACCTTGGAACTCAAAATACTTTGCAGTCTACCAAGAGACCTATTTGATTCAAGAGGAGAGGGGTGAGCATGGAGTACATGACACGAAAAGCTGCTGGCCAGAGCAGCTGAACCCAGCTTTTAGACACTTAACTGGTTTGCTAGGGTACACGTTAGATAGATGCATTTTTGTTGCCCCACGCTCCAGTTCAAGAAGCAGCTAATAGTCTGCTCACTGTATGTCTGGTTCGGTGCTTTAATAATGAGGTTCACAAGAATCTCCATTCCATTTTGGTCCATGATGATCACAAAGTCGAACAGAGTTAAGGGGAGCAGCAGTTAAGCCCAAAAGAGCCAATGTGGTTACTGACTGCGTGGCTTGGGATGCTGGCGGCAGCGCGTGGATTCTCAACATCCCACGCACAACTCGGTCACAAGTGCATCGGGCAATACAGACGCCATTGCCAGCACAAAAGATGACGGACCGCGGTGGTGGCAGAGTCCACGGGACTGGCCGTGGGCGCAGCTATCCCCGCCAGTTCTGGGCTCCGCCGGGCTCCTTCGCGAGAGGCGGCCACAGATCCCGCCACCGCCGCCCTCCACGCCAGGGCAGGGCCGCCGTCCGCAGTGGCCGCTCCCTTTCTGCTGCCTGGCTATGGCCACGGCCCAACCCGGATCCCGCGAGGCGGCGCGTGGGCAGCGGGAGGCGTTGGCTGAGGGGCGTGGCCAACTCTCTGCCGGACCCCTCGGGCAGTGCCGCACAGCCCGGGACCGGCGCGGCCGAGGGGGCAGCAGGTGGCAGGAGGGCGGGGACTGGAGCCGCAGCTCTGGCCGCGAGCGCGCTGGTACTGTTCGAGGACTGATGGTTTAAGTTCAATATGCTGCCATCCCTTCCCCAAATATAAGTAAAGCCTATCAGTAAAGGAACAGACCCTCGGCCCTGCCCCACGGCAGCGCTGTGCTGAGGAGCTGTGCCCAGGACAGCGCAACACCCCACAGTCCATCTCAAAGTTACTTAGACCTAGTGCTGTCTCTCTTGGGAATAAAACCACCTTAAAACCTCTTTCTCAAAATTTATGCAAGTCAAATCAGGTTGCCAAATCTTACTTTTAAGAGAATACACTCTTTATGTGCCTATAAAACTTAGCATGCAAATCCAATCCAATACTGTACTTCCGTGTATTTTTAGGTCTCCATAGATTTCAAAAAAGGAGCTGCATTTTTGTCAGATACCTTTTGTATGTCTATGTGTGCCTCCCTTTCAAATCACAGGTCTAATATGCTGACCAGCTTCCTAGCTGAGGTCACCAAGGACATGGACAAGAGCGGGAGGAGCAGAGTTATCAGTTTGCAATACTGGGACTAGCACGGCCAATTTTAGTGGTTTTTCTTGCAGCCTTTTCTATGGCAGAGGGAACCTCCTCCACTGTGGCATGTTTTGGTTCTGGAATAGTGTCTGCTCTCCTACAAAATACCAAATCATAGCTACTTTGAAGGAATCCTTTAAAGACCGAACCTTTGAAGAAGAAAGAACAAGAAATGCAATTAAATTAGATTATATAATGAAGATGTAACATTTCTTACAGTACATTCCAGGTTTGTGTGTGCGTGTGGTGTGTAAATTCATCATTTTTAAACTTTAGTAGGTATTAATTTAGGTTTACTGAGGGAGTGGGCATCAGAACTCGGCTCTTTCTGAGGATCTTTCGGGGGCTGGTTGTTGCGTTTTATACAAAGTGTTCGTTTTAAACTACTCAGGGAGGCAAGCTGCGTAATACAAGCTCAAAAAAATTAACACACTGAGCATTCACTTAGTTTCATAAGTAAAGCTCTAGGTATTAAAATTCTGTTTAAGCTAAAACAATAACGCTGTATTGGGGTTTTATAATATATGTAGACTTCAATGATGCATGCATAAGTTTAATATGCATATAAGAAAAATATATTCAACAACAATACAAAGGTCAGTCTGGAAGGGAGAAATGAGAGTATACTGTTAGCAGGCTCTCAATTTATTATTCCTAAAAGGAATTATTGTTATCATGCTGACTCTAGAAAATTCTAACTGCAAAAAGTCTACTTGGTATTGACCCTTTAAAGTCATGAAGGACATTTATGGTACTCCTGAAATATATCTGAACTTTATCCTATTAAAATGACATTGTGTAACACTTCAAATGCTGTTTCACATTTTATTGACTACACACTAACACACGGGTCATGCTAAGGAACCAATCTTCCATATTAAGCACACACACAAAAGGCTTTAGGAAAGTAAGGTCTAAACTTACTTGTCCCCGACATTCTTACGTGCCCAC
Source organism: Smutsia gigantea (assembly GCA_032199065.1). Lineage (NCBI taxonomy): Eukaryota > Metazoa > Chordata > Mammalia > Pholidota > Manidae > Smutsia > Smutsia gigantea. The sequence goes on from JAVSCE010000424.1 coordinate 36,659, forward strand.
TGAGAATCATGACGCTGCCTAGTAATACGGAAATAGGCTGCTCCTTGCCACGGTCGTGCCTCAACCTTAAAATGTACCTAAAGTTGGCAACAGTACTGGATCTGGGTCTAGACTGCCAGGGATGCAAACGCCAGTGTCACCTTCTGAGAATGATACTAAGTAAAATACGTTACCATCTCTAAATCCTCTTTCCTCATGGTAAAATGGGGATAATTACAGTACCTCCTTCACAGGGCTGCTGTGACGGTTAAATGAGAAAGTTCATGTAAAGTACTCAACACAGTGCCTGGCACAAGTAAGTGTGCAATAAAAATTAGCTCTGCTTACTATGTTTATTGTACAGATGGCCAGATTTTAAGGAGAGACAAAAAGTCTCTTTGACGTAGCGTTTTGTACAGAGATTCCACAGTCCTTACAGAGTCAATGGCAACACACTTATCAGTTCCCACTTTCAGCCATTAATTTATGTCCTTGTAATTCTGCCAACAAAAAACTTGAACAGGAAGAGAGAATAATAAGGCAAGGCCAAGTTAGTACTAAAATCCATACCATGATCTCTTCATCCTGTCCCTACAACTACCCTACATAGGGGAAGGCAAAGAACTTCGTACAATTTGCCAACTGTCACTGAATTGTTACATCTGCCCACTTAACAAATATTTACTGAGAACCTACTATGTGCAAAGCAAAACTCTAGGTGCTGGAGAAAATCTGCGCAAAAATCTAGAGGAATTTGCCTTTCCTGGAATAGGCATGTGTGCTATATAGCTTAACTACACTAGTTTACCTTACACTGGGCATGCACAGTACAAAGAGGTTCGATGTGCTTTAGAATCTGGGGCCGATGTAACTCAATTTCTCCAAAATGCAAAGTTAGTGTTTAAGACCCAGAAAACAGGCCCCGCTCAGCCCCGGGATGGACGGCGACCCAAATACTCACAAGAGACCGGTCTTGATGCAAACAGCAAGAGGTTTACTGATTCCACCAGCGCGCTGGGGTCGACTCATGACTCACGCAGGAGCAGAGTCCAACCCTGAGCAGAAATCACAGGAGGTTTTAAAGGAAAAGGGACCACAACCAGGGGGTGGCGAGGGGGAGGTCTGCTGATGATTCGATAGCAAAAATATTACAATTAGTGTCTCACAGGGCTTTATCTTCACAGTAGGGTCTCACAGGGCTTTATCTTCACAATCTATCAGTTTTGGGGAGGATTACCTAGGCACGGGTTTGCAAGCTATTGTGTCATTGTGTTCAGGCCGGTTTTTATGACTCAGGCCAAGGGTCAGAGCCGACTTAAAATTTTCCTATTCTTTCAGGTGGTTTCGGGGAAACTGAAACTCAGGCCCTCTGATTTCTGAGGCTTTCTGGGGCCTGTCATGGCATTAGTTTGGTCCTTTCATTCCCCACTTCTTCTTATGTATAGTTCTAATCACAGAACTAGAGTTCTATATTGTTAAAAAATTCTTTCTCAGAATTAGGTACGGACTGGTAATGCTGTCTTAACATTAAAATTTGTACTGCACTAATCCGTTCTCTAATAAAAGTTTCTAATTTTTCAGGATGCAAGGGCCAATAGTGAGTAACAAAAGCAAAATTAGAATAGGTCCTAAAAGGGAAGATATTAGAGTAGTAAACCAAAGAGATTTACTAAACCATCTTTCAAACCATCCTTGCTGAGACTCTCGGTTTGCAGGCGTTTATCTACCCTTTCCCTCAACTTAGACATGGAGTCTTTTATGATTCCAGAATGATCTACATAGAAGCAGCATTCTTCCCTCAGTGCAGCACACAGTACAGCATCCTTCAAAAACAACAAATCTAGCCCTCTCCTATTCTGCAATACTACTTCAGACAAAGAAGTCAGGGATTCCTCTAGTTTGGAGATAGATTGTTCTAAGGCTCGTAAGTCCTCATCTATTGTGGCTCTCAACATCTGGAAGTGCTGAGGCCCTTGTATCAAAGCTGCAGTTCCAGTAGTTACTCCAGCTGCTACTCCGAGATGGTGTAAGCGAAGCTTAAGAGGATTATCAGTCTTTTCCATGTGCCAGGACTCATTTTCTTCTGCCTTTGGTGCAGCTTTTAGGTGGGAGACGTGAATCCAGGCAGCTATTCCTTCGACCTTCACTGCAGTGGGAGTTGTCAGCAGGACAAGGTAGGGTCCGTTCCACTGGGGTTCGAGATTCCCAACACCGTGTCTGCATACATAGACAGCGTCTCCTACTTGGAACTGGTGAGGGACGGTTGTGGTCTCAGTGGAGTAGGCCTCCTTCAGTTGTTCCCATGCCTGCTGGCGAACTACTTCTAGGGCTTTTAGGTGGACCAATAAGGGTTGAGAAAGAACAGCATCAGGGTTATGTACGTTTCCTGTTCCCACAAGGGGGGGTGGTCCTCCACATAAAAGCTCATAGGGGGTTAGTCCAAGATGCCCTGGGGTGTTTCTTACACAGAACAGGGCAAAGGGAAGGAGAGCTGTCCAGTCATTCCCGCCGGTCTCGAAGGCTAATTTAGTCAAGGTTTCTTTTAGAGTTCAGTTCATCCTCTCTACCTGTCCTGAGCTTTGGGGTCTATATGCACAATGTAATCTCCAACGAAACCCCATTTGTTTGGCCAGTCCCTGACTTACCTGAGCAACGAAGGCAGGTCCGTTGTCATATCTGATTACCTTAGGGATTCCAAACCTGGGAAAAATTTCTTCTAATATCTTCTTGGCCACAATGTGGGCAGTTTCTGTCTTATTTGGGTATGCCTCTACCCATCCTGTGAAGGTATCTTCAACTACGAAGCTGCTGCCATCCGTGAACCAGGTGGTACCGTTAGTCCAGGGAGTGTCTGTAAGGTCACTTCTGACTCCAGTTTCCTCAGCCAGTATGTCTGCACAAGTGTGAACAACTGGCTCCTCAGTGTCCTCAGGCAGTAAGGTAGCGGGGTTAAGGAGGGCAGGCTGGCCAAAAATGATTCTCTCCATCAGCAGTAAGCTTTGGTAGTGGGTCATGCGAGCATTCGTCATCCACCTATCAGGAGGCTGGCGGATAACACTCTCTACGGCATGGGCAGCAATTACAGTCACCTGTTGTCCCATAGTCAGTTTGTCAGCATCCTTGATCAGGATCGCGACTGCCACAATGGCCTTTAAGCAGGGTGGCCATCCGCTGGCCACTGGGTCCAGTTTCTTTGACAGGTGTGCCACCGGCCTCTTCCAGGGTCCCAAGTGCTGGGTAAGAACTCCCCTGGCTACTCCCCCTCTCTCATCTACATAAAGGGTAAAAGGCTTGGTCAGATATGGCAAGCTCAAGGCCGGTGCTGAGAGGAGGGCCTTCTTAATCTCGTCGAAGGCCTGTTGGTGTTCTTTTTCCCATTGAAACTTTACCCCTTCCTTGGTTAGGGGGTAGAGGGGGGGCTGCCAAGGTAGCAAAGCCTGGGATCTAAAATCGGCAGAAGCCAGCAGTGCCCAGGAATTCACGTACCTGTCTAGATGTCTTAGGTACTGGAATCTGTGTGACAGCCTTCTTCCTCGACTTGGTCAGCCATCTTTTCCTTTCCCTTAAAGAGTAGCCCAAGTAGACTACTTCTTGCTTACATAGCTGAGACTTCTTTGCAGAGGCTCGGTACCCCAGACGGCCCAGCTCAGAGAGGAGGCTTCTGGTCCCTTCAAGGCAATCTTGATAGGTCTCTCCTGCCAAAAGCAAATCATCAACATACTGGAGGAGAGTTACCTTGGAATTTGTGGCCCGAAAAGGGGCCAAGTCCCGGTGTAGTGCCTCATCGAACAGGGTGGGAGAATTCTTGAATCCTTGAGGTAATCGGGTCCAGGTCAGTTGTCCTGTTTGCCCAGTGTCCGGACCCCTTCACTCAAATGCAAAGATGGGTTGACTTGATGGGTGTAATCTCATGCAGAAGAAAGCATCTTTTAAGTCCAGGACAGTATACCAGCCCCTTTCTTGGGGGAGAGAGCTGAGGAGGTTATATGGATTGGGCACCGTGGGGTGAATGTCTTGGACTCTCTTGTCCACCTCCCGCAAGTCCTGGACTGGCTGGTAGTCCCCTGTACCAGGCTTCCTGACAGGTAACAATGGGGTGTTCCATGGGGAGCGCCTTGGCACGAGGATTCCTGAATGCAAGAGTCTCTGAATATGGGGGCGCATGCCTAGTCTGGGCTCCTGGCTCATGGGGTACTGACACACTGCTACTGGGGTGACACAAGCTTTTATTTCTATCACCAGAGGCGGAATCTGTTCTGCTAAGCCCATTCCCCTGTTTCTGCCCAAACTTGGGGAAATTGTCTCAACCAGTCTTGTATATCTGCAGGGACTGACTTCTCAGTAAATATCCGTTATTCTTCTTCTAATTTTAAACTTAAAACAACTGTGGGGTTTTCTTGCAGGGTGACCTCTGGCCCCGATGTGGAAAAGAAAATTTGAGCTCTCATTTTGGTAAGGAGGTCTATACCTAACAGGTTGGAGGGGCAATCAGGTGTAACTAGAAATGAGTGGGTTACCCGTCCCACACCTAAATCTACATCTCTTCGGGTAGTCCATGAGTACAGTTTTTTTCCTGTGGTGCCCAGGACTAGGGACTTTTTGTCTTTCAATTTTCCCAAGGGTTCTAGCAACACAGAGTGTTCTGCCCCGGTATTGACCAGAAAGTCCACTGGTCACCCCTCCAACTGTAAGGTTACCCGGGGCTCAGGGAGGGGATCCGAGCTCCGTCCCCTCTAATCTTCTTCATCTAGGGTTAACACTTTTGGGTTTCTGCCCCTCCTCCTCGGGCACTCTCGGGCCCAGTGCCCTCTCTCCTTGCAGTAGGCACATTGATCTTTGTCAAGGGGTGGTCTGCCCATGCTTCTCGTTGTCTTCTGGCCCCTGTTGCTCAGGTTCCCTACCTGCGTAGGCCCTTGAAATCCTCTTTCTTTCTCTCCTACCACTGTGGCCAAAATTCTAGATAAGTTTTTCTCCTGTCTTCTGTCTCTTCTATCCTCCCTTTCCTCTCTCTCTCTCTTCTGCCTTTCTTCTTTCTCTTCCTCTGTCTCTCTTTTGTGATACACTTTCTCAGCCTCCTTCACTAGGTCCTGTAAAGTAAAATTCTGCAATCCTTCGAGGCGCTGCAGCTTCTTTTTGATATCAGAAGCTGATTGCCCTATAAATGCCATAGCTACGGCTGCCCGCTGTCCCTCAGAGGTGGGATCAAAAGGAGTATAGCGCCTATAAGCCTCCATAAGGTGCTCCAGAAAAACTGAAGGTGGTACAGTGGGCCCCTGAAGAATTTCTCTTACCTTAGCCAGATTAGTGGGCTGTCGCGCAGCCTCCTTGAGACCTGCCACCAGAGCCCGGCGGTAGACAGTCAACTTCTCCCTACCTTCTAGAGTGTTGAAGTCCCAGTTGGGTCGAGTCAGTGTGAATCCAGCATCTATCACATGGGGAAGATGGGAGGGTTGCCCATTGTCTCCTAAAACATTTTTCCGGGCTTCCAACAGGATTCTCTCTCTTTCTTCCGTGGTGAAAAGAGACTGCAACAGTTGCTGGCAATCATCCCAAGTGGGTTGGTGGGAGAACATGAGAGACTCTATTAATCCAATAAGTCCCACAGGATTTTCTGAAAAGGAAGCATGATTAGCCTTCCAATTATATATATCTGCAGAAGAAAATGGCCAATACTGCATGGGTTGGACTCTGGGGGGGGTGGCACGGGAGGGCCATAAACTCTAAGTGGGAGGGTTAGAGTAGAATCCGGCCCATCCCCAGGAGGGGCCCCCCTATGACTTCGGGTACCCGTTGCTGTGCCCCCCACTGCTGCTGGTAAAGGGGGAGCATTGGGCCCTTCTTCTTCCCTTTCTTGCACTACCGGCTGAGCAGGTTGTGGCTCAGGGGCTGGAGCAAGTTCTGCTGCCTGTTCAAGATAATACGGGGGAGGGCAAGGTTCCAGCCACATGGGAGGGGATTCTACTTCAGTATATATTTTAGGTTTTGGGGTTCCTGCAGTTCTGCTTCTATTTAGTACCAACACTTGAAACTTTGGTTTAGACATACTGTAAAAATAAGAACTTCAGACAAATATGAATATAAAGTTTATAAAATGGGTAATTAAAAGCTTTTAAAAAAATAGCAATTTAAAAATGGAAAAAATTTTCTTTGATTAGATAACCAGATTAAGTTTAAATTGGTTTAGACTTGACCTTAAGGTTTTAGAAAATCTTTGATTTAAAAATCAAGACTATTTCTCAAAGCTAATCTCATAAAATATCAAAGCAATACAGAAATAAAGTTGCTGAAAGGTTAAGAGGTGCCGCAATTTTAAAGATCAAAGTAAACATCAGTTTCTCCCTTATAATTACAATTATTGAAACATTTTCTATATTCAGTTGTATGTGTTCATCCTTAAAGATATTTCTGAAGAAATCTTCTCTTCAATTACAACAATGAACTATTGCAGCTCAAAACTGGAATGGTACAAGCAAAACAACTTCACACTTTAATAAGTATATGAAAAAGATATTACCCATAGTATGATACACAATTTCAGTATGGTCCCATCTATCCACATTTTAAAAAGACTTGTGGAAGGACGGGGTAATATACAACAATTTACTGACTTACAGGAGAGTGCAACTGAGGGAGCCTTGCTGAATGTGTATTGCTGACCTTACATACCTGCTCCATGCTGACTCCCCAACCCTGCAGAAACAGTGCAGTCTCTCAAATCAATTACATTTCAAAGAGAGAAACAGAGAGAGGGAGGGAAGGAGAGAGGCTTGATAACTTGGGTGTGGGGGAATCAGTGGCCCTTTAACTGCAGTGGAAAAGTACAGTGCAAAGTCAATCTTTGGCCCCTTTGAAAAACACTGGATATGAACTGAAAAAAAAGCAAATGCTTCCAGTTCTTACAAGAGAAGCTTTGCCTGTTAAGAAAGCTTATTGCCAAAGTATACAAGAAGCTGCCTAGTTTATTAAATCAACTGTCCAGCCCAAGCTGAAGGTGCAGACATTTTGTAATCCAATTTCAAAAAGTTAACAATAAATTAACAACAGACCTCTCCCCATACTCTGAAATGAGATTCTTACATTTAGAAAAATCTCCCTGTAAATGAATACAGGCAGGCCTGAATTTCTGAGGCCAGGATCACTTGGATTCCTCCCTCCCACCCCCATCTTTGGTAGTTGTAACACCTCTGCCATCTTCTGCTGCAGGGGCTGCCCAGGGATGGCAGGGATACAAGTCCAAACCCTCTGCTGCTCAGTTGTTCACTTTAATACTCAGAGAAGAGAGGAAGACAGCTTTTGTTATGAGAAATTACTTTTACACAATATGGACAAAGTAGTACATGATGAAAGAAAACTGTAAGACCCAGAAAACAGGCCCTGCTCAGCCCCGGGATGGACGGCGACCCAAATACTCACAAGAGACCGGTCTTGATGCAAACAGCAAGAGGTTTATTGATTCCACCAGCACGCTGGGGTCAAGGCTCATGACTCAGGCAGGAGCAGAATCCAAACCCGAGCAGAAATCACAGAAGGTTTTTAAAGGAAAAGGGACCATAACCAAGGGGAGGAGAGGGGGACGTCTGCTGATGATTCGATAGCAAAAATATTTCAGTTAGGGTCTCACAGGGCTTTATCTTCACAGTAGGGTCGCACAGGGCTTTATCTTAACAATCTATCATTTTTGGCGAGGATTACCTAGGCACGGGTTTGCAAGCTATTGTGTCATTGTGTTCAGGCCGGTTTTTATGACTCAGGCCAAGGGTCAGAGCCTACTTAAAATTTTCGTATTCCTTCAGGTGGTTTTGGGGAAACTGAAACTCAGGCTCTCTGATCTCTGAGGCATTCTGAGGCCTGTCATGGCGTTAGTTTGTTCCTTTCATTCCCCTCTTCTTCTTATGTATAGTTCTAATCATAGAACTAGAGTTCTATATTGTTAAAAAATTCTTTCTCAGAATTAAGTACGGACTGGTAATGCTGTCTTAACATTAAAATTTGTACTGCACTTATCCGTTCTCTAATAAAAGTTACTAATTTGTTTAGGATGCAAGGGCCAATAGTGAGTAACAGAAGCAGAATCAGAATAGGTCCTATAAGGGAAGATATTAAAGTAGTAAACCAGGGAGATTTACTAAACCATCCTTCAAACCATCCTTGTTGAGATTCTCGTTCCCGCAGCTGTTTATCTAACCTTTTCCTCAGCTTAGACATGGAGTTTTTATAATTCCAGAATGATCTACATAGAAGCAGCATTCTTTCCTCAATGCAGCACACAGTCCACCATCCTTCAAAAACAACAAATCTAGCCCTCTCCTGTTCTGCAATACTATTTCAGACAAAGAAGTCAGGGATTCCTCTAGTTTTCAGATAGATTGTTCTAAGGCTCGTAATTCCTCATCTATTGTGGCTCTCAACATCTGGATGTGCTGAGGCCCTTGTATCAAAGCTGCAGTTCCAGTACTTACTCCAGCTGCTACTCCGAGACGGCGTAAGCGAAGCTTAAGAGGATTATCAGTCTTTTCCACGTGCCAGGACTCATCTTCTTCTGCCTTTGTTGCAGATTTTAGGTGGGAGGCGTGTATTCAGGCGGCTATTCCTTCGACTTTTACTGCAGTGGGAGTTGTCAGCAGGACTAGGTAGGGTACTTTCCACCGAGGCTCGACATTCCCAACTCAGTGTCTGCATATGTAGACAGCGTCTCCCACTTGGAACCGGTGAGGGACAATGGTGTTCTCAGTGGAGTAGGCCTCTTTCAGTTGTTCCCATGCCTGCTGGCGAACTACTTCTAGGGCTTTTAGGTAGACGAATAAGGGTTGAGAAAGAACAGCCTCAGGGTTACGTATCTTTCCTGTTCCCACAAGGGGGGGCAGTCCTCCACACAAAAGCTCATAGGGGGTTAGTCCAAAGCGCCCTTGGGTGTTCCTTACCCGGAACAGGGCAAAGGGAAGGAGAGCTGTCCAGTCATTCCTGCCGGTCTCTAAGGCTAACTTAGTCAAGGTCTCCTTTAGAGTTCTGGTCATCCTCTCTACCTCTCCTGAGCTTTGGTGTCTATATGCACAATGTAATTTCCAACTAAACCCCATTTGTTTGGCCAGTCCCTGACTTACCTGAGCAACGAAGGCGGGCCCGTTGTCAGATCCGATTACCTTAGGGATTCCAAACCTGGGAAAAATTTCTTCTAATATCTTCTTGGCCACTATGTTGGCTGTTTCTGTATTAGTTGGGTATGCCTCTACCCATCCTGTGAAGGTATCTATAAAAACTAGTAGATATTTATTTCCATATTTGGCAGGTTTTATTTCAGTAAAGTCTATTTCACAGTAAGCTCCAGGTCGATCACCCCGCAATTTTATTCCAGGGTGGTGTCGGTTGGAACCTGCATTCGTCATAGCACAGGGGATACAATGTTTAACTATAGCATTGACAACTTCAGGAAGTCTAATTACATAGTAGAGGGACGATTTTACTGTCTTCTTTAGGTGTTTGGTCCCCAGATGGTTGAGCCGGTGGAGCTGTTTCACATATTCTCTAGCCTCCCTCTGGGGGAATATGATTTTCCCATTTTCTGTCTTTCTTAATCCTTTAGGCGTCTCTATAGTGTACCCTAGGCGATTCATGACCTGGCAATCTTCTCTAGTATACTGGAAAACCTCAGGGCTGGGCTCTGTCTCATAGTCACTCATTGCTGGCAATATTGGGGTTCCGTGAGCAGCTTTCTTTGCTGTCTGATCAGCCAACTGATTTCCTTTAGTTATCTTATCGGTGGCTTTTTGGTGCCCAGGGCAGTGTGTGATGGCCACCTTTTTAGGCAAATGCATTGCCTCTAATAGACTCAGAATTTCCTCTTTATATTTAATCTCTTTACCTGCCGATGTCAGTAATCCTCTCTGCCGATAGATGGCACCATGTACATGTGCTGTGGCAAAGGCATATATACTATCCGTGTAGATATTGATGGCTTTCCCCTCAGCTAGCCTCAAAGCCTGTATCAAGGCTATGAGTTCTGCCTTCTGAGCTGAGGTCCCTTCAGGTAGACTGCTTGCCCACACTGTCTGCTCTCCATCTACTACCGCAGCCCCAGCCATCCTCTTACCTTCAACTACAAATCTGCTGCCATCCGTGAACCATTTGGTACCATTAGGCCAGGGGGTGTCTGTAAGGTCACTTCTGACTCCAGTTTCCTCAGCCAGTATGTCTTCACAAGTGTGAACAACTGGCTCCTCAGTGTCCTCACGCAGTAAGGTAGCGGGTTAAGGAGGGCAGGCTGGCCAAAAATGATTCTCTTCATCAGCAGGAAGCTTTGGTAGTGGGTCATGCGAGCATTTGTCATCCACCGATTAGGAGGCTGGTGGATAACACTCTCTAGGACATGGGCAGCAATTACAGTCACCTGTTGTCCCATAGTTAGTTTGTCAGCGTCCTTGACCAGGATCGCGACTGCTGCAATGGCCTTTAAGCAGGATGGCCATCCACTGGCCACTGGGTCCAGTTTCTTTGACAGCTTTGCCACTGGCCTCTTCCAGGGTCCCATGTCCTGGGTAAGAACTCCCCTGGCTACTCCCCCTCTCTCCTTGCAGTAGGCACATTGATCTTTGTCAAGGGGTGGTCTGCCCATGGTTCTTGTTGTCTTTTTGCCCCTGTTGCTCAGGTTCCCTACCTGCCTAGGCCCTTGAAATCCTCTTTCTTTCTCTCCTACCACTGTGGCCAAAATTCTAGACAAGTTTTTCTCCTGTCTTCTGTCTCTTCTATCCTCCCTTTCCTCTCTCTCTCTTCTGCCTTTCTTCTTTCTCTTCCTCTGTCTCTCTTTTGTGATACAATTTCTCAGCCTCCTTCACTAGGTCCTGTAAAGTAAAATCCTGCAATCCTTCGGGGCGCTGCAGCTTCTTTTTGATATCAGAAGCTAATTGCCCTATAAATGCCATAGCTACGGCTGCCCGCTGTCCCTCAGAGCTGGGATCAAAAGGAGTATAGCGCCCATAAGCCTCCTTAAGGCGCTCAGGAAAAACTGAAGGTGGTTCAGTGGGCCCTTGAAGAATTTCTCTTACCTTAGCCAGAGTAGTGGGCCGTCGCGCAGCCCCCTTGAGACCTGCCACCAGAGCCCGGCGGTAGACAGTCAACCTCTCCCTACCTTCCGGAGTGTTGAAGTCCCAGTTGGGTCGAGTCAGCGGGAATCCAGCATCTATCACATGGGGAAGTTGGGAGCGTTGCCCTTTGTCTCCTAAAACATTTTTCCAGCTTCCAACAGGATTCTCTCTCCCTCTTCCGTGGTGAAAAGAGACTGCAACAGTTGCTGGCAATCATCCCAAGTGGGTTGGTGGGAGACCATGAGAGACTCTATTAATCCAGTAAGTCCTACAGGATTTTCTGAAAAGGAAGCATGATTAGCCTTCCAATTATATATATCTGCAGAAGAAAATGGCCAATACTGCATGGTTTGGACTATGGGGGGCAGCACGCTAGGGCCATAAACACTAAGTGGGAGGGTTAGAGTAGAATCTGGCCCATCCCCAGGAGGGACCCCTCTACGACTTCAGGTACCCGCTGCTGGGCCCCCCGCTGCTGCTGGTAAAGGGGGAGCATTGGGCCCTTCTCTTCCCTTTCTTGCACTACCGGCTGATCAGGTTGTGGCTCAGGGGCTGGAGCAGGTTCTGCCGCCTGTTCAAGATAATACCAGGGGGGGGGATAAGGTTCTGGCCATTCGGGTGGGGATTCTACTTCAGGATATATTTTAGGTTTCGGGGTTCCTGCAGTTCTGCTTCTATTTAGTACCAACACATGAAACTTTGGTTTAGACCTAAAAATCAAGACTATTTCTCAAAGCTAATCTCATAAAATATCAAAGCAATACAGAAATAAAGTTACTAAAAGGTTAAGAGGTGCCACAGTTTTAAAGATCAAAGTAAACATCAGTTTCTCCCTTATAATTACAATTATTGAAAGATTTTTTATTTTCAGTTGTATGTGTTCATCTTTAAAGTTATTTATGAAGAAGTCTTTTCTTCAATTACAACAATGAACTATTGCAGCTCAAAACTGGAATGGTACAAGCAAAACAACTTCACACTTTAATAAGTATATGAAAAAGATATTACCCATAGTATGATACACAATTTCAGTAGGGTCCCATCTATCCACATTTTAAAAAGACTTATGGGAGGAAGGGGTAATATATAACAATTTACTGACTTACAGGAGAGTGCAAGTGAGGGAGCCTTGCTGAATGTGTATTGCTGGCCTTACATACCTGCTCCATGCTGACTCCCACACCCTGCAGAAACAGTGCAGTCTCTCAAATCAATTACATTTCCAAAGAGAGAAACAGAGAGAGGGAGGGAAGGAGAGAGGCTTGATAACTTGGGTGTGGGGGGAATCAGTGGCCCATTAACTGCAGTGGAAAAATACAGTGCAAAGTCAGTCTTTGGCCCCTTAAAAAAACAGTGGATACGAACTGAAAAAAAGCAAATGCTTCCAGTTCTTACAAGAGAAGCTTTGCCTATTAAGAAAGCTTATTGCCAAAGTATACAAGATGCTGCCTAGTTTATTAAGTCAACTGCCCAGCCCAAGCTGAAGGAGCAGACATTTTGTAATCCAACTTCAAAAAGTTAACAACAAATTAACAACAGACCTCTCCCCATACTCTGAAATGAGATTCTTACATTTAGAAAAATCTCCCTGTAAATGAATACAGGCAGGCCTGAATTTCTGAGGCCAGAATCACTTGGATTCCTCCCTCCCACCCCCATCTTCTGTAGCTGTAACACCTCTGCCATCTTCTGCTGCAGGGGCTGCCCAGGGATGGCAGGGATACAAGTCCAAACCCTCTACTGCTCAGTTGTTCACTTTAATACTCAGAGAAGAGAGGAAGACAGCTTTTGTTATGAGAAATTACTTTTACACAATATGGACAAAGAAGTACATGATGAAAGGAAACAATCAAAACAGCAGTTTTCCTTATTGGTTACATGATGTAGGGTTGGTGGTCAGGGTGAGAATCGGGTCTTGGCTGAAAAACAAGATTTTTAACTGCAAAAATTAATTCTCTGTTAAAAGTACCCTCAGGAGGCCAACCTACATTGAAGGCCGGCCACTCAGTCGAGCAGAGGGTCTGCCATTGTCTTTTTCTAACTTCTACAGACAAGTCATGGGCCCTATTCTTGACGTCCGTCCAGCGGTCCAAAGTCAGAGACAAAGGGGTTGTCACAGTCTGTCCCATTTTGGTCGTTTCTAAATACACAAAAACAGCAAGCCACAAAACGACAAAAGACACCAACAAACACTTTCCTCCTCTCGTTTTCCGCAGACACAAGAGGTATTCAGACGGGGGAGGGTCCCTCCGTTGAATCCGCTCAAAACGGACCCTTTCCCCTTCAAACAGATGGGCGGAAAAATCCCCCATTTCACTCCCAAGGGCGTCCCCCAGGTTTGCAGCTTGTGGCCCCGGGCACGTCTGCCTTACCACAGCTTTCCGTTCCCTCATGGGAGTGGCAAGCGGCTGCCAAACCGAAAGCGCTTTTCACAGACCCAGATATCTGATAGAACAAACAGGTGCCAGCGCACACAGAAACTTATGGATCCTTTGCTTACCTCCAAGTTGGTCTCTGGAGAATAGGGTGGCTGCAGATCCCGGATGAGCCCCCAAATATAAGACCCAGAAAACAGGCCCTGCTCAGTCCCAGGATGGACGGCGACCCAAATATTCACAAGAGACCGGTCTTGATGCAAACAGCAAGAGGTTTATTGATTCCACCAGCACGCTGGTGTCAAGACTCATGACTCACGCAGGAGCAGAGTCCGACCCCGAGCAGAAATCACAGGAGGTTTTAAAGGAAAAGGGACCACAACCAGGGCGAGGCGAGGGGGAGGTCTGCTGATGATTCGATAGCAAAAATATTTCAATTAGGGTCTCACAGGGCTTTATCTTCACAGTAGGGTCTCACAGGGCTTTATCTTCACAATCTATCAGTTTTGGGGTGGATTACCTAGGCACGGGTTTGCAAGCTATTGTGTCATTGTGTTCAGGCCAGTTTTTATGACTCAGGCCAAGGGTCAGACCCTACTTAAAATTTTCCTATTCTTTCAGGTGGTTTCGGGGAAACTGAAACTCAGGCCCTCTGATTTCTGAGGCTTTCTGGGGCCTGTAATGGCATTAGTTTGGTCCTTTCACTGCTGATGCTATGTCTACTATTTTACCCATTTTTCCTCTGTATTGCCAGCATTTGTTTGTGTCAGAGCACACCCTGATGCCAGACACATCTAGGATGGAATAGTTACAACTCAGATCAGAGTGTGCAAGTAAAAATGAACAAAATATGAAGCAACTGGTCTAATGTAGCCATTTCAATTCAATGATCAGAGAAGTTTTTCCCAACTGATGAAAGATCGGTAGTTGTACTGAGATGAGCAGAGGGGGAGCAGACATTCTGCATGCCTGATAGATCAGATGACTTTGGAATTGATTATGAGAAGGTCAGTGAGAAAGAAAATGGATTGCTTTGAAAATACATTCAGAAAAAGGTAGCAAAGAGCCAGTAAATAATGTTAATTGAAGCAATCTTGAATTGGCCTGAAGTGTGGAAAATTTCCTTTGCTGTACTGCTTATTCCTGAGGCTGTAGGTAAGATGCTTATTTGTAGGAGAGTGTAGTAAAAAACTGTATACAACTGATATTTCTATGATTTGACTTTGTTTAAATAATGTATCTGCAAGATAATAGCTTTAATAAGGTCTTTTATCAAAACGAGGCTGAAAATATTGGCATGTCTAATGTAAACAATGCTGAAAGAATTAACAACTTCATATAATCTAGTCAATGATTATTGCTTATAATTGTTTTAATCTCAATTACAATAAATGTATTTGATTTCAAATCAAACATGTAGGATTTAAGTTTTATATAGTACTTTAAAATCTTTTGTAGCATTTTATCTGTTTGCAAACTACGTGTTTAATAGTGCTAATAATAAAAATGATTAAGTAATATCCGCAGAAGCTGACAATTAACTTTGTTAAAAAATTGAGCCATAGGCACAAGAGGGAATCAGTTGTGTTGGGTCATGTCACAAACTGGAGCTTAACACCTAGCCTAATTGGTGTTTCCGCCTCTATCAGAAACGTAGTATTAACAGTCAATCATGAATTTTTTGGTCAGCACCTATAAGGTAATATGCCACATGAGCCCTCTCATCCCTCAAAAAGATGAGGTCATTTGCATCAGATCCCTTACAGTTCCCTCTTAGGGAAGTGATGTGCCTGAGAAACAATCACTTATTTTCTTTTCCTAGTATATTTTTGCCCTATCCTCCTGTGACCGGGACCGTGGGTGTAGTTAGAGTAGGGTGAGGGCCTCTGGAAAATGCAAGGCAGGATAATTACAGTGAGAGCAATGTAACTACATGCAAGGAAACCCCCTACCCAAACTGTGTTAAGCATTAAGCTCTAGAGTCATTCTTCAGTGAGATCAGTTAATATTCCCCAGATAAAGAAAAGTAGCACATGTTTTTATTATGCTAATCATTTATAATCATATGTCAGATTCACTTTAGCATGCTAAAAGACCCAGGCATATGTGCTGTCTTTCCTCTTTCAGATCTGATGGGGTGGTTTTGCAAACAAGGCAACTAATTTAGGATGCAGACCTAGCTGTAAACAACATAGTAAAAGGCAGGGATGATTCACCTTAAAGATAAGATTGCATTTTAACACCCAGGAAGTTTGGGAAGCCTGATTTTTAACTTACCCTTTAGGAAACAGACAATACCTCAGCCCACATTGGGGGCTGGGCAGGCCGCCTTTTGATATGCTCCTAGACCCAGACGCCAGTATCCCAGAGAGACAGATGGGGGGAGGAATTCCTTGTGTTTACTTAATTCAGGGTGTTCAGACACCACTTAGCAGGTCTACACCTCTAAACCATTTTTTCATGTTCTCAAAAAATCCTCATCTGCCTATAAAAGCCCTAGACAAAGCAGCACATGATATGTAGGTGACAACCCATTTCTTTGAGGTATTAAAAGCAGCTGTCCTTGTTTTGAAAATCTAGCCTTTTTAGGACCAGAAGTATGGCTCCAAAAACAGTTCAAATCCCATCAATCCTTTTACCAATCCCAAAACCTCCCTATTTATCCCAAATTGCTAGCATTGTAAGAATTCTGGCCTTAAAGGGACAAAAGTCCTTGGAGGAGTCTTTAATATGTAAATGTTATAAACCATGCCTTCATGTGCAAATTGCAGGGAAATGATTCTTATATAAAAAAGTTGGGGAGAGGTCATTGGGAACTTGGCTAATCAAGGAGAAAAAAATCTTAAGTGTCTTTTCACAGATATTAGAAAAAAGCTTTAGTCATCTGAGTAGGTAACCTTAACTTATTCGTCAGACATTTATTTCAAAGTATAGTCTATGTATCTGTTTATGTCTCTCTCTATACATATCTTGTAAATAGGAGATTTTTCTACTTCTCAATGGTGTTCCTAAAATTAATGTGTAAAAGAGTTCTATTTGTTTTGAAGAGAAGCACTTGTATGGATCTGGCATTCTGAAACTCTCAGAAGGACAGAAACTCATGTTTTTGAGGTTCACATGATCTAGGATAATCTTTGGTATGTAAAAATTAGTTTAAGTGTGTTGTTTTAACTAAGGTAAGCATGTATTTAGAGTTTTCAACATTGAATATTGTAACCCTGGGGAAAAATCCAAGGATAAAATACCTTTGAAAGCAAAATCAGTCAAAAGGAGAAATAAGGTGGGAGAAACACATTCGTTCCTCATAAGCAGTTGTCCACTTTCTGCTCTCCCATTTCTTTCGTTAACCACCTTCAGGAAAAAGGGACCCCACCCAACCTCTCTGGTCCAGATTCACCCTCACTAGCCCTTGTAATTACCTATTGATATGGAAATGCACTAAGGCCAGGTGAGAGATTATGGAAATATCGCAATTTTATCCACAAATATAATGCAAGTAATTTTATCCTACCTGAGTTTTAACATGGGTTTATCCAATTTTGGCTTACTATTAAACTAAAGAGATTTGGTTCTATTAGTAAACATGCTTTGTGCCATTCTGAGAAATTTACTCTGTGAAAAAATATGCTTCTAGAGATTATAAAAGTTATTTATAAATCTGTCAAATTATAAATGCTAATATAGTTCACAATTGTTTACTTCTTAGTTTTCACTATAAATTAAGGTTTCTAAGATTACAAAGTCTAGTTAATATATGCAATTAAAGCTATAAGAAATAATGAGAGAAACATATCCACATATAAGGAAATTAAAATATATGGTTTTGATAAAAGAAGGAATAGAGAATGGACATGCATTTTTTGAGGAAAAAGAAAGCTGTGGCAAGTTTGGGAAAAAGGAATCTTTAAATAGGAATTTTATGCCTGATCAGAACTAAGATTGGATTGAATAAGCTTTAATATAAAAAGTAAATTGTTGCAAAATTAGAATTTGTTTTTCAGTCTGTTAAAATGACATGTTTTTTGAATTTTTATTTACTTTTGATAGCAGATTGTGAATTTCTTTAGTTCATAAGAGATATATGCACAAAAACAAAGATTTTCTATTTTACCAAAATAATCTCCTTTGTTATTTTTAGCATCCTAGATTACTTAAAAAAAAACAACTCTTAATATTAAAAGCACTAATATTTGCTAATAGATGATTAAGTATTAAGTTTCATAACGATTTGTGATCCTATTTAGGCAAGTGCTTAAAAACTGTTTTTAAATATATGTATCTTTGACATACTTACCAAAATCAAATTCTAAATGAAGTCTTTTTGACTATGAAGAAACTGGAATTTTTTCAGAAGGTTTCCTGGGACATTCCAGAGCATTTGTTAAATTACATGGGAAGCATTGTCAAAAAAGTAAAACTAAGCCTTCTTAATGCGATATTTTTACAGATATATAATATTCAAGAAGTTATGTGAAATTCCTAGAAATCTGATATGTCGTGGTACAATGTTATCACTGTAATTATTCTCTTATTTTCAGAAATTTCTGTCATAAAATTTGAAAGGCATACAAAAGGACTCCCCCTGTATCAGGGAAATGCCCTACCTGCCTTTCATGCAAAGAGAGCATCAACAGGATCTTCAAAGATTGCAGCACATGTAAATGAAGTCCATTTTGTTTCTGAAAATTTGGCCTCTCATTGCCAGAATTCTGTGTCCTTGAACATGGCGACAGTCTGTTCCTGAATCAGACATGGCTAAACCAAGGCTGTAAAGCAAATGAACAACTGGGGCTATGGGAAACCCAAGATGGCTGCTTGGTGTTTCCTGGCTCCCTGACAAACTCCGCTTTTCAGTTTTTGTATTCCTTCACCTATCACTGTGCAATTAAGATGAGTCATACTGGTGGGCAGTCTCCTACAAAATTGCAGAAACAGTCTTCCAGCAATGTCTGACCTTCCAGGTCCATAATCTTGGGAAAACTATCTTTGTCTCTAGAGTCCTTAGACTTTCGCCCTCTGGACCTGTTGAACACCTGCTGCTGGAATTCACTGAGCTTCCACTTAGTATGGGTTATCAATATCTTATTGTTATTATATGTGTGTTTTCTGGAAGAGTTGAAGCCTTCCGCTTTTGCAAGGCTGAAGTCCTCATGGTAGCAAAGGAAGTGTTAAATAATATGCTTCCCACTTAGGGCTATGCCTTCCACAATCTTGAGCAATCAAGGTACCTGCTTCACTAGCCAAATTATATGAGGCTTAACAAAAGCCTTGCAGACTTCTGGCAATTATTGTCTCTATCAATCTCAGTCATCAAGTAAGGTTGAGAAAACTAATGGGATCATGAAATTTAAAATTTCTAAACTTGCCAAAACCTTTGGACTTCCTTTGTCTAAGATACTGACTTTGGTCTTGCTGACTGTAGTAGCTCCTTTTGAAAACATCAACACACTCTACATAAGATAGTCACCAACACACCACTGTCTATTGGTGTACAACCTTCTGCTGATCCCGTGTTGTCTCATACTAATATGAGCAGCTGTTGTAAATCTCTAATGTTTTATGCTCAATCCTATTATTAATAATTAGAAACAAATAATTAGAAGAGCTATTTAATATACTATTTACAAGAACATCAAGGGACATTAAATATCTAAAAAAAGAAAAATATATGGTTATGGTCTTACATTAACTATTATAAACATTGGGAATGTTTTATAAATATATGAGAAAAGGAGCCATATTTTATTGGAGGATTAAATATTAAAATATCAATTTCTCCTATACTGATTTATAGATCCAATGTAATATCAATTTTAATGTAAATTAACAAGGTTATTAAAAAATTCTATGCTGCTAAAAAAGTTCTAAGTTTTCATGAAACTTCAAAGAAGTTTTAACAGTGGAGAGACTTACATTACCAGACAGGAAGCTTATTATAAGCTTCATATTCATAACTATATTACTGATATAAAATAGACAAATATTACAGTGGAACTTAATATAAAGTCCAGAAACCCTCCAATGTATATATAGTCACCTGATCTGTAACAAATGCATTTCATTAATTCAACGGGGGAAAGGATTAATTTTGAAGAAATGATACTAACCACTTGGATAAGTATATTCAACTGGGCAATTGGCAATAGATTGCAGCTCTGAAAGTGAACAGAAAAAGAGTAAAGCATCTGGAATAGAGGAAAATATCTTCATGAGGTTGAAGTAGAAGAAGGGTGGGGATGGAGAGATGCATTCCAAATTGGGGTAGACATACAACTAAAACAATATTTTCTCAGATAAGAGGGCTCATATATGTAGAATCTTAAAGAATCCACAATGCAACTGTTTAAAAG
>JAVSCE010000425.1:0-244208 GCA_032199065.1 Smutsia gigantea
TTACACATTTGCTAATAAAATTTTTTCTCAAATATGTCAATTTGGCTGATGCACATAGTTTTTTTTATTACAGTATTATTGATATACACTCTTATGAAGGTATCACATGAAAAAACAATATGGTTACTTTTTGTAACAATTTACCCATATTATCAAGTCCCCCCTTACCCCATTGCAGTCACTGTCCATCAGTGTAGTAAGATGCCACAGATTCACTATTTGCCTTCTCTGTGCTACACTGTCTTCCCTGTGACCCCCCCACACCATGTGCACTAAACATAATACCCCTCAATTCCCTTCTCTCTCCTTCCCCACCTGCCCTCCCATACCCCTCCCCTTTGGTAACCACTGGTTCCTTCTTGGAGTCTGTGCGTCTGCTGCTGTTTTGTTCCTTCAGCTTTGCTTCATGGTTATACTCTACAAATGAGGGAAATCATTTGTCACTTGACTTTCTCCATCTGGCTTATTTCACTGAGCATAATATCCTACAGCACCATCCATGTTGTTGCAAATGGTACGATTTGTTTCTTTCTTATGGCTGAATAGTATTCCATTGTGTATATGTACCACCTCTTCTTTATCCATTCATCTACTGATGGACACTTAGGTTGCTTCCATTTCTTGGCTATGGTAAATTGTGCTGCAATAAACATAGGGGTGGCTATGTCTTTTTGAATCTGAGAACTTGTACTCTGGGTATATTCCAAGGAGTCAGATTCCTGGGTCAGATGGTATTTCTATTTTTAGTTTTTTGAGGAACCTCCATATTGCTTTCCACAATGGTTGAACTAGCTTACATTCCCACCAGCAGTGTAGGAGGGTTCCCCTTTCTCCACATCCTCACCATCAAACTATTGGTTGATGCACATAGTTTTTGTTCTCAGTCTTTTCGATGCTGGCCATCCTTACTGGTGTGAGGTGATATCTCATTGTGGTTTTAATTTGCATTTCCCTGATGATTAGTGATGTGGAGCATCTTTTCATGTGTCTATTGGCCATCTGAATTTCTTCTTAGGAGAATTGTCTCTTCATATCCTCTGACCATTTTTTAATCGGGTTATTTGCTTTTTGGGTGTTGAGGGGTGTAAGTTCTTTATATATTTTGGATGTTAACCCCTTGTCAGATATGTCATTTACAAATATATTTTCCCATACTGTAGGATGCTTTTTTGTTCTGTTGATGGTGTCTTTTGCCGTACAGAAACATTTTAGTTTGATGTAGTCCCATGTGTTCATTTTTGTTTTTGTTTCCCTTGCTTGAGGAGATGAGTTCAGGAAGAAGTTGCTCATGCTTATATTCATGACATTTTTGCCTATGTTGTCTTCTAAGAGTTTCATGGTGTCATGACTTACATTCAGGTCTCTGGTCCATTTCAAGTTTACTTTAGTGTATGGGGTTAAACAATAATCCAGTTTCATTCTCTTGCATGCAGCTGTCCAGTTTTGCCAGCACCAGTTGTTGAAGAGGCTATCATTTCTCCACTGTATGTTCATGGCTCCTTTATTGTATATTAATTAACCATATTATAGTTGGGTTTATATCTGGGCTCTCTAGTCAGTTCCATTGGTCTATTGTTCTGTTCTTGTGCCAGTACCAAATTGTCTTGATTACTGTGGCTTTGTAGTAGAGCTTGAAGTTGGGGAGCATAATCCCCAGCTTTATTCTTCCTTCTCAGAATTGCTTTGGCTATTCGGGGTCTTTTGTGGTTCCATATGAATTTTAGAACAATTTGCTCTAGTTCATTGAAGAACACTGTTGGTATTTTGATAGAAATTGCATTGAATCTGTAGATTGCTTTAGGCAGGATGGCCATTTTAACAATATTAATTCTTCCTATCCATGAGCACGGGATGTGTTCCATTTATTGGTATCTTCTTTAATTTCTCTCATGAGTGTCTTGTAGTTTTCAACGTATAGGTCTTTCACTTCCTTGGTTAAGTTTGATGCATATAGTTTTAACTGGAAAATTCTACAGACAATGTTCCACTTGTCTTTACATCCATAATTTGAGAAAATCTGAGTCCCTAAGTCTCTCTCCCTCTTTAAAGTGATCTTTCTAAGTGCTTTTTTTATTCTTGCAGTTTATTAACTTCAAAATATATCTTGATATTGGCCATTTTTTAAAGTGTTTTCTAAAACAAATTGAACCCTTTTGATCTATAGATTCAGGGTTTTTTTTCCACTCCTGGAGACTTTTCTTTGAATTTTTGTGGGGTTCACTTCCTCTGTCCCCTCCAGCATCTAACAGCCATGTTAGTTTTCTATTTTTCTTCACATCTCTTTGGTATTTTTAAGAGCTTGACTCTTAGAAGTTCGTATTTTGTGTGACTTTTCACAAACCTGTCCTCAATCCTGTCTGGGGTTTCTACATTGCTGAATCTCTTCTTTGATGTTTTTAATACACTAAAAAGTTTTCCTTGTGGTGTTCTTTCCCTCTTTCTTTCTTTTGATCTACCAGCTTCCTTTTCACCTTGTCCTTGTCTTATCCCATATTTGCAATATTACTACATAAAGTTCAACTTCTTTTCAATTTCCTGAGTGCACAGAACAGTTGCAAGATTTTTATACCATTTTTAAAATACATTTTCCTTCACAGTATCCCCTCTGTTTGAATTTTACATGTTCTTTATCTTTGTTTCCACTTTTTTATCTTTTTGGTGTGAGCAAAATTTATTTGATAGCTCTCATTTCTGAATGGGTCCATTCTATCCAAGCATCTTTCATTCCAAAATAGTATGGGTGTATTCCCTTTGCTTTTTCTTTCTTAAATGTTGTAACAATCAGTAAATTCTCTGTCAGAACATATGCCAATGTTTAGTATTATTTGGTTTTGTGTCTCAGATATCCGAGGTGATGGGAGGAAAAGTGAGGGAATCCTGTTCTTAATAGCCCTTCCTTCATTCTTCTCACACGTCAGTAGACTTTGGAGGTGAATAAGTACTCTCTAGGCTTCACTTTGTTTTCTTATGTTAGCATGACTCAGATATTTTCCTGTATGGTCTATATGGTTTGACAACAGATTTTTCCCTGTCTCCATGACTTTTTGACTGCTGCTTGTGGTCTTGATTAAACCAATTGCTCCATAGAGATTATTCCTCATTTATGTCCTTCTCCCGTCCTGGACGCAGGATAGAAATGACCAAGCTCAGTGGCTCATCAAGGCAGAGCTCCATGGGATTGTATTGAAACAGTAAGGGACAGATATGCCGAAAAAGAGTAGTCAACATATTTTTATTTGCCCTACTTTTATCCCTAATTTCTATTCCTCCAAATTTAGGATAAAATTCGGAGATTATCAGTGAGTTTCTCTTTTAAACGACTTTATTCACATTTTACCCCTCTGTATACTAGGGGTACTCTGTAGAGAGGTATTCTGTGTAGATTCCTGTCATTTTATTACAGTTTGACTTAAATTGCTCTGTATGTAGATAATGCATTTGATCCTTCCCTAATAATAGTATTGGTAATATATATATTTTTTGTTTTTGCTTCTTTTGTGAATTTTTGGTAAGATCTACAGAAAAAAAATCTTGTGCAATTAATTACCCTTAGGTTGTCTGCCATTGTTCCTCTAATTGTCCATTCAAAAAAAAGATATCCTCAGAAAGTCATTTTTCTTCTTTAGGTCTCAACTTGTAAAATGGAGGGTAGCCAAGTGCCTTATGGGGTGTCCTGGCCATCTGCATGATACATGAATCATTAGCGTATGCTCACTGTGATGTCAACATACAAAAGGAGCTGAACAAACTGGCACTCTCTACCTTGCCCAGTCCATATGCAAAGATTAATTTACTCCATAGTCAGCATTCCTATTTATAACTTCACAGAAGCCCTTTTACTATTTCTGTTTCTGTGCATTTATCTTCCTTTAGTAGAACAGCCAGATCCTCTTGGGCTACTGGAGCCCCTTGACTCACAAGCAGCAGAGAGCCTGGGAATTTCCCAATGACTGTCTCGTCCACGGGTAGGAATGTCCAGCTCCCTTGCCTTGGCTGGGACAGCTCAGTGGCATGATGTGTGCTGCATGTCCCCTGTAGGATGGCATTTGCCTCAGAGAGCCTGGGAATTTCCCAGTGACTGTCTGGTCCAGGGGTAGGAATGTCCAGCTCCCTTGCCTTGGCTGGGACAGCTCTGTGGCATGATGTGTACTGCAGGTCCTCTGTGGGATGGCATTTGCCTGAGGCTGCACCATGCCAGACTTCTTCCTTTTTCTGTCCTGCACTCTTCTCATAAATCATTTATATATATATCTTCATCTCAGGGTCTGATTCTAAGACAATGCCCCTTCAGTGTGTGTGCAAGGGTCAGTCATTGCAGAGAGGGTACAGTAAAAATATTAGAACAATGAGTTTATCTTTTGCCTAATTTGTAGAGAGAGCCTGACTGCAATGTGATTTCACAGACTCTTCCAGTCAGAAATTCAGATTTGAGTGTGTGTGTTCCCCAAGAGATATGTTTTAAAACTTCAAATTCATAAAAAAACATAATAATCCAGATTTTAGCTTTTTAAGATGTAGAATTATTTCTCAAGTGCTTAAATTCCTATGTACCAAGTTCTCTGTTTACAACATTATTATTTTCTGCAGTGTGCTATATCCTTTGTGGGAGATTTGCTTTCTGGGTTGTAGGAAAATACACCGCTGTTGCAGGATATTCAACTTAGAAACTACTAATTGTGCCTTCAAAGTTTAATTTGTGGTAGGAATATTTTCTTAGTTAAAAAAGAAACAACCAAAAAAAAACTTGTGACTGAAATAACACTGAAAAAATATTAAAATAACACTACCACATATGCTTATTTTAATGTGTGATTAGATGGAATTAAAAAACTAAGTGCTTTCTAATCTATTATTTATATAGAACCACACAGGTTTCTTGCTTTAAGTGTTGTGTTCTTAGTCTTATTATATGTATAAATATGAGATGCCACATATCTGACATATTGTCAACATTACACTGTTCATGGAAAAATATTAATTTCATTTTATAAAGTTGACTTCTAGGTCAATATAAGTGGTCAGAAAGTCAGAAGTTTCAAATTGTATTTTGGTTTCACATTTGATATTTTTTAAACAGGAGTGATTTTGGATGTTAAATAATTATAGGCCATGGATTCTCTTAAAGGAATTAGCCTTACTGTAATCTTACGTTAGAAAACCTTAAGGGTTGTTGATTTTCAGGTATCTACTATTTATATGTATTATGTATATTTATATGTATTACGTATGTATATATCATGATGGTAGCCTACCCACAATTTTTATGTCCATTCTCTAGAACATCACTACCTATAAGCCAGTGTAACCTGATGAGTTTAGGTAATCAGTAGTAGGAATAGTTATGTTAGTTAAAACATGCAATCTGGAAATCATTTCATTCCTCAACATCCTAAAGACCTGGATTATTCCATACTGCTTTTCGTGACTACGTAATGCATCCTGTTAGTAAGCACTGTGGATTGAATGCTACTCTTGATCTGTAACGATACCAATCAACCTGGAACAGTTGGTAAGGATTTATGGATTGTCTGCATGACCTTAGATGAAGTTGGCTTCTTTGCCATCAAACTTTCAAATCAGCAGTCATTTTTAAGTGCCTCTTATGTGCATGATACTGTTTAGGCACTAACAGAATTCAAGAGATTCTTATCTTCAAACAGTTTACAAGCAAGCAGGGCAACAGATGAACCTATAGCAAACTATAATATAAGACAAAGTATGATGAGAGCTCAGGTTTTTAAAGAAATGGTTGTTCTCTCTTTTAGGAGTGAAAAAGGAAGAAAATGAAGGAAAGCAGCAAGCACCACCATCCTTTAGTATGATGTCAGTACTGTTGAGAATGGGAAACCTTTGGTTATGTGGCTGACAAATGACAGGAGCAGAATTCCAGCCTTATCTGTCCAACCCTCAAGTGGACACTTTCAACTTCTAAACTGACTACCACACCCTATCTCAGATGCTATAGTTTTCCTATTGTGTATCATGACTAATACTGTTTTTTTGGGGGGTCAGAATGAATACAGTTAGTTATTGTTTAGTTGCTTGGTTTTCCTCTACAATTTCACTTTACAGTAATCCTCACATAGAATTTCTGTTTCCTGACTTTAAAAGCTAGTATAGGAAGAGTGACGGTAAGAAGTAAATGAAATCACACTGTCGGGACTGTGGCAAGAATTACTTCCTGTTTACAAAAACACTTTATTGGCAGTAGCTGTCTTTCCTTACTACTGGGCAACAATTTATTAAGACATTTCGGTATGTTTCCTGCTTTACTTAGTTATGCAAGTGGTACACCCCTTCAGGAGCAAATACACTGAGAACTGAGCTGTGTGGGGAGCAAAATCTCAGACAAAATCTCAGATCTGCAGACCAGTAATGAGATTATCTTGGGCAAACTTTTCCATATTTATGTGGTTCTTTTTATCTTCTTGGAAATTCAGGAATAGATGATGTTGTCTATACAATTCTCTTAATTCCTTTCTATTTTGCTTCATAATTATTTATGAACTAATTTTATTTGTTTTACTAATGTATAGGCTACCTCAAGGCAGCAACTAAAGTAGTATCTTACATATGACCAATAATTATTTGGATGAATGATTCATAAAATGAAATATTTCCAATGAATTTTTATGTGTTTAGTGCTCAAGAAAAACAGTAGTGTTGGATGAAAATTCAGTACAGTGATGAAGGCTTTGAAGAGTAAATGCTTTTAAGCTCCTTGAAGGCAGAAACTACACACAATTTTTTTTAACCCTCAGATAAGAGTTGGAAATACCAAAGGATGTTTAATTAATGCTTTTGAATCAATTAAAATGAGAATGATTCACAATGCAATCAGCATTAAAAAAAATATCCAAATTGTAGGTTTTCTATCGCATTTGCCCCTTTTCCAATTTTTCCTCCCATCTGGGAATGGGAAATAGTCCCTGGAATGATCTCTTTAAATGCTAAGCTTTCTGTCTAGCACTTTAGTGTGAAATCTTTTTCTCTTTCTGAAAACTGGAGGGAGCTTCCTGAGTGACTGATTGCTGCGGTGTCCCCCGGACACACTGATGCGAACACCGTGCAGCCACTGATTGATGTGCCCGCTCTTTCACTAACACGTTCATCTTCTCTTCTCTAACTCACACAATTTATTCATCCCAGGATGCACTTATGCATCCATTATCACTGTCTTTCAATTTTTAAGCAGGTGAAAAGATGAAAAGTTAACACTTATAAGGTAGGCCTGTCTTAAGTAAAATACCTGACTTTCCCATATATACAGGAGAATATTTCCTCAAGGGTTTCTTTCCCTCTTATTAATTACAAATTTAAAACAACTTTGGGATTGTGAAAAAGGGAGCATTGGATGGGGGAGGGAAGCTGGACCTCTACTACATACACAGGCCGAGTCAGCTATTGAGACCAGGGCTAACATGGGGATCAGGAGACCACAGTTCTACTTAGGGTCCCATCATGGCCTATGAGCTTCGGAAAATCAGTTAAACTTCTTAGAGTTCAGCTTCTTTATCTATGAAGTGTAAAGATTGAACTAATGGCTTTGAAGGTTGCTTCTAGATACACTGTACTGTGATTCTGTAACTGCCACTGACAGGTAGAAACATCATGAAAAAATCTGACACTCATGAAAAATTTAGACCAAAGTCATTATACATTTTGGGGGGAAAGCTAACATGTTGATGTGATTTAAATATAAACAACATGCCCACTCATGAAAATTATGAACAATTTATAAAAGAATCAATTCTGTAATCCAAAATTCTATAAAACCAGAAAAAATTTCCAATCAATGTACAGTTTGGGGCAAACATTTATCTTATGGATATTTCTGGGTAATTGTTTACATTGGGATAAGGAAGGGAAATTATGAGGGAAAGTAGAAATTTAGTTTAAAGATTGGTTAGCCTTTGGGTTTTGCAAAGGAAAGGAAGCATCTGATGCAAGGGCAAGTTGCTTTTATTTTCCAAAAGACTTATTTCCATATGGCCTATCACTTTGGTGAACTGCAGAACAGCACCTTCTAATCAAGAAAATCAACGCATTTTAACTTTTCATGAAATTAAGCATTTTGAAATGTCTTTAACTCCAAAGCCTCCCACGATAAAATAATTTACAGTGTTTTGATAAGAAATTACAATCAAAGAAGAAGGATTAAGGGATATGATCCAGGGCATTCATTCTGAAGCAAATGCTATAAAAGTCTGAGAGAAGTTTCATTAACAGGTTAAAACATTTATCTCTTAATTTATTAATTTAGATAATGTTTGTTGAGCACTTAAATTTTCATGCACAATATTTTGTTAATTTTGTTGATTCATATATCCTTACTGGAGTTGACACATATTTGGGTGATAATATGTATACTGCGATAGCAGTTACCATACCCAACCCGCTTCACTGTCAACGTCTCCCTTTTGAATAGTATTTTTCTTCAAATCTCTGCCTGCCTTTTACTGAACAATGGGACTGGTGCCAGACTGCAGTAAGCAATTTGTTCATCCTTGGAGAGTACATTTGCACTACTCCATGATACAGGCATTTAAATGATTTTATTCATTCACCTGTGTTGAACATTAAGGGGGTACATTTTCAGTCCTGGGATTTGGCTTTAAAACTCCAATTGATGTTAATGAGAATTGGTAATGAGCCCCTTCTTCTTAATTAGTGGCACCATACCTGTGACTGTAGGAGGCATGGTTTAGACGTGGGGTGCTTAACGAGGTGATAACAAGGAGAGAATGTTTGAGCCTGGATTTTGGCCTGGTCCATACTTCACTATGCAAACATACTTTAGGAGCTGATGCTTTAAAGTAAATTTATTACCTGGTTTTTATGATTATGTAGACCTTCCCTAAGAACAACCTGCCTTTTCTATAAAAATACTCCTGTTCCATAGAAAAACAGTGACACAAAAAAGGCTAAATCAAAGGAGCAAGAATCTGATTAGATTTTCTTTCCTTGTTCATAGAGAGCAAATCTGATGGTGAAACAAACCGTCTCTTGCTGTTCTGTTTGCCTCAGTTAAGGAATACCACAGTTTATGAACCTCATTCCACACTGAGAGGCAAAATTCCTTTCTTTTAGTAAATTGAACCATTAAATATCATTCAGAATGTTACAGATATGATTTAAGGAAATAAGAGTCTGACTTTTACAGCATCTTTCCTTGACTATCATGTGATCATCATGGTAAGCAGGTGCAAACCCAAGTTCTGATCTTGAATATTCTATCTACTTGAGCTGTTTCTTACTGCTCCAGCACATGACCTAATCCAGGAAGAATGAAATGATCACAGAATAATAAAATTTTCACCTAGCAAAGGACATAAAAGTTGGATTATTGATTTTGTTTGAATGATGTGCTATAATTTCATACGCCAACAGAGTGGAGCACAAATCCTGGCCTGCCAGCTTTCATTACTGGAACTCACTTTCTTGCCACCAGGTAACTTTTACCAAGTCACAAAATAAATCTGGATTTCTTATTGAAAATGAATATCTAGGCCCAAGGAATTAATAGGACTATAATAGATCTGCTTCACTTGGGAAAGGTGGGGAAATACCTAAATGCAGGTCTGTTTCTATTTCTCTAGTTTGCAATTATTCCTATGCCAAAGTTAAAGTAACATGCATGCAATTTCTAAATCTTTAATGTGTCTCTTTGCCCCCTCCACATACTATTTCTGGGTCTTTTAACTAGTTTCACTGTTCTAGCTTGAAAATAGTAAAAGTAAAGAACTGTGCATCAAAACAAATTAAAATCAGGTAAAGGTCAAAGTGGCCAGGTTTGACTGCTATGGACAGCACTTTGCTTCAGCTGTGTACATAGCTGAATTTGTAGAGCCAAATCTGAAACCTGGGTTAACTGTCTTAAGTTAAATTTTACTGATTTTTTAAGTGGAAATGAGTGGAAGAGAATATAAAGTCAATGGTAAACAGTGTAATGGACATGACCTGTCAGTTTGTCTGAGATGTATTGCCCACCTACGAAAAAATGATTTAGAAATCCATGCGTAACTAAATGTATATTATTTAGTGATAAACTATCTCTGGCTTATTTAAATGGCAACTGTTTTGTAATATAAATAATATATACCAACAAAATTAAAATTTTATCCAATCAAGAGGACCTGTGGATGTCATTCCCAACAATGGTTATATAATTAAAGTGCAAGTAATAATTAAAGCTTTATGCATTATAGTTTTTCATCCATGCTCTGATAATATTTCTAGTGAAAGTGTGTCTAAAGCATCAGAATTAACAATGAACAAGCATGGCGAGCTTGTGGGACTAGAGGAAACTGTGGAAGTATATTACAAAATTCCAGACCTTTGGAATATTTTATAATTACTTGAAGAAGACATGGTCCATATCAAGACAAAGGTTAATATAATGGCTGAACAAATTAGAAATGTGCTCCTTTTAGTGAACAGCAGAATGGCCTATGAACTTCCAGGCCACAGTCCCTAAACTTGTCCCTCAAGAAAGCAGCCTCTTATGAACCATATTGATTCCTGTGGATAAAAGCACTTTACAACCTGGAGAAGACCTGGCACATTATAGGGATTTAGGAAAGATTTGTGATTAGAGAAAACTATCTAGATCGAAAAAGTTGGGTATTAGATTAAAACAGGTTTGGAATGAGAGAATTTTTCAAAGCATAAATTCCTTTCCTAAAAATAAAAAGGAATATTAGAAATACTTAAAAAGATACATGGTATAAATCTACAATCCTGGAGATAACAAAGGCATAGATAAATTATTTTATGTAAAATTCTTTATGGTTGAATGAATAATTATTAAAACTTTTAAGACCTTCCATAGTCTTTATATTGGTTATTTTTTACTTCTTGTCTCTTTGCAGGACAGATTTATAATCTTGGAACTGCTTAAATAGAGTGGAGAGTAGAAAGTAATATGCTGCTCCAATTTGGGAGTTAAGGACAACTTTAAAAATAGTACATTATTTCTGAATTTGGAGCTGATAATGTCTTTTCTGCTATCCCTTAAGTTTGTGTGATATATTAGGGAATGGGGAAAATTGGCACAATATAAAATTAGATTAAAAGACTTATAAGCACAGCATGAGGTAATAGGAAGAACATTCAACCAACTTCTAATAAAATTGTATAAGATATAATCTAAAGGCTTAACATCTCCAGAAGACTAGAGCTTCCTGTGTCTTCAAACAGACGGCCAGGGCAACAAGGAGTCTCACAACAGGGAGGAAAGGCTTATTGTTAAAATAGATGACTTAAAGTGCCCTCACCACAGTCGTAAAGTGTTGTAAATATCAGAGAACCTGACATTTAATAAACATCAAACTAAGAGTTTGGGCTTATTTTCCCATTAATGTTCATGCTACTTGGCAGTTTAAATTTATGATGCAAGCCAATACAAGCTCAAGGTTTTAAAGGAATGAGAACACATTATGCAAACATCCTTCTGTGATATTTTATAACTAATATTCTGAATATTTTTTGAATTTCTATTTCAAAGATTGAAATTAGAGTAATGATGTTTCAAATATTGTATACCTAAATTACTTATTAAGCACTTAGTATGCATTATTTGTGGTTGGATCTGGAATACAAACAACCAGCTCCAGGATCCAAGAGACTCAGAATAAGAAAGGAGAAGGAGTAAGTGGAAGGAAGCATTGATATAATAAATGTAAAAAAATATTAGAAGTACATTAGCAGATCCATGTACAAAACTTTGTGAGCATGCAATTAAGGAAACAGTTCTTCACTATGATTTTTAACTTTGTATATGGCATTTTACATTTAATTTTTAAATGTATAATCTCATACACTTCCAGTAAGTTAGTCACTTTCTATTTGTGTTACCAGTAGTTTTCATGAGTTGTTTCAAGAAATGTACACATATGTTTAATTAGTTCCCTTGAGAAGGTCATTGTTATAAAATTGATATCAGGCTCTGTACGCATGGAAGTTTCTTTTTGAAAAACTCAGTGTCTCTATTTGTAAAACTGGATTGAACACCATTTATACAACCTCCCAAACTAGACATATCAGCCTTATCCTTGGTTTCTCCATTTTTCTTTTCCTCCTCCCCCAACTAATTGGTCATAGACTCCTGTCAATTCTACCTCAGAAATGTCTCTAAGCTATACGTGCCTTCTCCATTCGCATTCCCATTTCCTCAGTCCAGACTCCCACCATGTTTTCCTGCTTCCTTCCAGCCCCAGATGCCAAGGTTTCTTTCAAAAACCAAGGCTGATCATGTCCTTCGCATACATAAAAATTCTCTACTCGCTTTGTTGTCTGCAGGATAAAACTTCTGAGCTTGGATACAAAGTCCTTCACACTTGGGTGCCAATCTGTGCTGCCACTGTGACACATGCCCTTGTCGTATCAAAGATCCTATGGCTATTCTCATTCCCTAGACTTACTAATCTCTTCTACAGAAAGTAAAATTGTTCTCTCTCTGCGGAATTTCCCTATCTCTTCCTCTGGAAGTTTCTAAGACATCCAGTAAGTAGCTTGTAAGCTCCTAAATAAAATCTTTGGGGTCTCCAATGGACTCTTTGCCTTCGGCACTCCCATAGTGTTCTGGTTCTTATCTGTACCTGCCCTTACATTTTGCTCAGTAATGTATCAGCTTA
The DNA here is from genome assembly GCA_032199065.1 of Smutsia gigantea. Taxonomy (NCBI): domain Eukaryota; kingdom Metazoa; phylum Chordata; class Mammalia; order Pholidota; family Manidae; genus Smutsia; species Smutsia gigantea. The sequence continues at coordinate 12,636 of JAVSCE010000425.1, forward strand.
CATGTCTGTTCCCCCTTATTTCTACTTTGTCCTATTGACTCATGAAATCTCTAGTTTCAACCCAATGCCTTACACACAGTTTACTACATATGTACATCCAGGAAACCAAAGCAAATAAAGCTACGGCACTGGTCTCACTAATAACACGAACAATATTACTATTAGTAAATAATACCGAAAGCAAATACTTAATATAATACAATGTGACAGACACCATTCTAAGTGCTTTACATATATTAGCTCATTTAATACTCATGCCACTAGGTACTATCATTACCTCCATTTATAAGAGAGGAAATTGAACCATAGAGAAGTTAAATAATTTGCCCAAAAATGTTCAAGCAGCGCCCATATTTCCATGAAGAATGTTCACTGGTTTTAAAAGAAACAAACATATAAACAAAGATGTTGTGTTCAGATTAATATTGGAAATCCTGGGAAAAATAGAGATAAATGAATTTCTTTACTGCAGGACTTTACAGAGCCTTTACTCTGCCAGTAAGCACTGTGACAATGTGAAACTCCATTAAGGGCATTTATGCCTTGATTCCGGACACAGAGTCTTTTGGCGGCCAAACATTTTGTGGAACTAGTGATCCAAGACACATATTTTGCAAAACAGTGCTGGAGGGTCATTTAAGGTGACACAATAAAATCTGTTATGAATTGATACTTGCATGCCCCCTTCTTCTCCTCTTCTCACCCAAACCTTGAAATAGGTATTAAGTTCTGTGGCCCTGCCTGAGGGCAGAGCTGAACAAATAAACTGTCAAAGACAGTAGCTGATTTTTTTTCTTCCTTCTCTCCTGATTTACAGCTACTTTAATTGCATATTAAGAAATACACTCTATAATTTTTTTTTACTGGTGTCAAGTAAGTTTTCAATCTTAAAACTATAGTACAAAGCTTTTAATGTCATAGCTAGAAAACTTCAGCAACTTTCTATGTCTAGTTGAGAAACGTACTTTATAAATGCATCAACCTTCAGTTGAGATTCTCTGTGTTTCTAAAGGCAGCAAGCAGGATGTGCACAGAGAGGAAGACAGAGACCTGGGAGGTCTCACTATATGCCTTGGTTTCCTTATTCTGTGTCTCAAATATAATGATATTTGAGTAGCAATCTCTCAAGTACAGTCTAATTCTCGAAGTCAAATACATGCAAATTGCTCCTCCAAATTCATTGAAGCAGAGAAGAGAAAAATATTAACCAAATACCTGAACTACATTGGTGGGAGTTTCTCTCCCATATTATAAAAAAATCTTCTGCCCATGAAATTAAATATAAATAGTAGGTGGTGGAAAGCATCATCAGAAGTGAAAAACAGGAGGTAAAAAGAATAAAACTTTTATTGCTTCCTTGGTAAAGACAATTTTTTAGGCTACAGAAATGGCAGATTCTTATATTCTGGTGTACAGGAACTATATGAATAAAACATGGCTGTGCAAATGAACTTGCAACCTTATTCCAAGGCACCATTCGGGAAAAATACGTTTAATGTCTCATCAACTTCCCCAGAAAAGTGAGAGTAAACCTGTGCACACAGACAAAACAACTACAACCAAAACCAAGGTAGAAATAAATCTGCTATGGGGAACAGATTTGATCGACATTTGAAGGTTTTCAAAAGTCTAAGTAATATGCTAGTCACTTAAAAATATTCCCACATTTCTGCTTTCTCCCATCATTCTATGCCTTAAGATTCATCTGTCAACTTTGATGCGTCGTTTTAAGTACCCCTCCAAGCCTAAAACCCCAGACCACAGAAGAGCCCTGTTTGCTCTGAAACTACCTGATCAATCCATAGATCATTTACCTGCAAGGATTATTTGGTGAAGCTAAAGCAGCACTTCGACCACCAGCAGCCGACGGCTGTGACGGCGCAGCGTCAACAACAAATTGTCATTGGCGTTCCGTTTATGAACCTTCAAACAGCATCAGATCTTTTCCATGGGAAACCACATCAGGTCAGACTAGAGCTGCATATTTCTTAACAAGCTAACCATCAAAAGAATTTACGTTTTGAATAAAAAGGCTATCATTTGTTGATTTGAATATCAAAAGGATCCACTGCACACTCCCAGTCTAGAAAAACCTCCCTAAGCTACACTAGACAGGTGTTTAATAATCTATTATTAAGGCACTATTTTAGGTTACTCAGAATTATAAAAAATAGCTGTAACTGTGAAGCTGCAAATGGGACTGCACAAAGAAATGAATGCTATTAACATACTATTAACAATTCAAAAGAATGAGTTGACATACCAATCAAACTTGTTAATTGACTGTCAATGGCCTGTCCCTGAATAGACAACATGACTGCATTATAGATTTCAAATGCTGACAGGAAGACAGTTCCATTTGCATCAACTTCATGAACTGATCAACAACCAAACTGCCACGTACATTTATGATGGGAAGCTGAATCATTTCAATATTCATGGAGCTCTGTAATTGTAAATTAGGTACTGGCAAACAATACAATACTGTACGTATTCTAAAATATCTTAAATTTCATTGACCTACTTTCATTTTCATTTTAAAAGACAGAAAAAAGTTTCATCTTGAAGTGATCATTACTTTGACTTATGGTTTGTGCCTTAAGCACAATGTGTTTGCAGCCCAATTTGCAACTATAGTTTACAGTTGCACTCTAGAAGCATCAATGGTCTAGAAAATACGAGGTGTGAAAGGTGATGCAGAAGTGTTCTTGCCTTACCTGGGGTTTTTGAAAACATAAATATGAAAAAGGCAGTATCATACTTCCTTAGGTGACAGCCAAATGATCCATTATGACAACATATTTAGCAAATAAACATTAACATAATGAAAAGAAGGTTACATATTAGTCTTCCACTGGAGCTTCCTCGAATCTACTTAAATAGACCTGCTGTTTTGAAACCATACTTCAAAATCTTCAATCATCCATCAGTTTGGTAATCAATAGAGTAAAAGTGAAGATAAATGAAGGCTAAAGAGTATGCCTAACAGAAGGCTTCATGAGAAATGATCTGAAATTCAATAGTTATCAGGATGGAAATATTTCTTCCAAATCTTCTATGACCTCTTCAAGAATTAACACTCATTTTTTTTTTAAAGCTGTTTCCCCCAGTGGTAAAGGTTTACTTTCTTCTCTGACATTTTTTTTCCGATCAACACCTAGGCATCACTTCTCCAGTCACTAGAAGTTGCTTAAGCTTTGTGGAGCAATCCTGGAGACTCTGAATGTGTCTTCAAGAATTTGGATGTGCAAATTTATTAACTTTAGTAAAAACTGTATTAAAGTTTTTTCTTTTCAAATAACTGTGTATTGTTAAATAACGAACCAAATGAGTTTATTAGTTGAGTGGGGGTACTTCTAAATCATTAGAATGTTATTCTTACAGGATTACTCATCCTATCAATTAGTATTTTTTAATTCTTTGTCCAAATAAGCAATATACCTCATAAAAGTAAACAATATACACACATAATATGTATGTGTATGTGTATGTGTTTATAGGTCTATAAATCTGTGTTTATACATTATACATAAAATGTACAAGGTATATGTTTACTTAGACTTACATACATTTACAGAAAAGTTGCAAATATAGCACATAGAGTTCTTGCATAACCCATCTGGTTCCCCTTATGGTTTGCATCTTACATTATCATGGCACGTTTGTCAGATAGTGGACTAATACTGATACATTACTATTAACTAAAGTTCATATTTTATTTAGATTTCTTAGTTTTTAGCTTATGTCCTTTTTGTGTTGCAGAATCCATCCCATATCCACATTACATTTGGTCGTCATGTCTCCTTAGGCTCCTTGACTGACAGTTTCTCAGACTTCCCTTGAGTTTGATGAGCTTACAGTTTTGAATGGCATCATCAGGTATTACATAAATTGTCCTTTGATTTAGGTTTGTCTAATGTTTTTCTCACGGTTACACTGGGGTTATGGGCGTTTGGGAGGAAGCCCATGGAAGTAAAGTGCCATTCTCATAAGGGTTATATTTTTATATTTTAAGGTTCTTTATACTCAATGTACTTAAAATGTAATACTTTGTTTAGAAATAAAAGACAAGTTATTTAAATCAGTAATAATCTACAAAAGAGGCTGTGTGGATGTAACAGAAAGGCACCCATTACTAATTAGTAGTGTGGTTGATGTCAAGATATGTGTTCACTGTAGGATTTAGCCATGTCTGGGCATAGCTGCAGCTCTGGTGGTTTGGGGCCATCAGGCATACATTTACAAGAGAGGAAGTCATGAGGCTAGAAATGGCAGTGGAAGAACACACATCCTGACCTAAGGGAAAAGAGAGAAGTTTACAAGTTTGTTTTGGAGTCAGTGGAAGAGCTTGTGTGTGCGTGTATGTGTGTGTGTGTGTGGGGGGGGGGGTGGATAAAGGGATGGTGGCAGAGGTAATGTGGTAGTGACTGTATCATTTTTGAATTTTAGGGCAAAAAATATACAAAGAGCATGAGGACAAATTGAAAATAGTCAGTTGACAGACATTAGTGGTAGTGGTGACAGCTACTTCAGCACTGATAGAATGTCAATAGTTTGGTAGTGATAGGAGCATTGGTGACATGGAAGAAGATTGGATATCATTAGAATCAAATTTAGAGCCCTTATTTAGTGTTGGTAATGACATGGCCAGGTATTACCTACTAAAGACAGTATCAGTATAACCAGAAGAGAAATAATAGCAGAAGTTCCAAAAATTGCTAATTGTACTAGTTTTTTATGTTTGTGTATGATATTTCTTAGGAATATATAACATCTCTGGGAAAAAGTTATAGGGCTATATTTTTCTCATGAGGGTAAAATTAGACCAGATTAGACAGTTGCCTACCTAAGTTCTGAAAAACAGGTGGGAGCCAAAAGGACCTAGAAGGTCACTTACATTCTCAGTTCCCATATGATGAAATGGGATCCAACTTACTTCAAAAGGTTATTGTGAGACTTTGAAGATGTGAGAGCTATTTGGAAAGTGTAACAAGTTCCTAAGTAGGCTCTTTGGGTTATATGCAACTCAGGTTCAAGAAATGGGGATTTATGCAGAGATACAAGCAGCATTTTAGGAAATAGAACTTCAGAAAAATGCCTCATGAGTACTGGGACTGAAGTCTTTCCCTGGGTTGAAATCAGTTGTAAGAACCTCAGCAGCAGTTGGTCAGGAATCTCCATTCTGGCATTTAAACAATAAAAGTTACCTTCTTGGTCTCAACTTTGTGTGTGTGTGTGTGTGTGTGTGTGTGTGTGCTTTCTCACTTCTATAATTACAATGCATCTATTGATTGGTGCTACTTCTAAACAATTTAAACGTGTTGCCCTTACAATGTAAATGCACGCAATAAAGGGAGTTCCACTAAATGGTTATTTAATCCACCATTCAGTGGGGCTTCTCTGCCTGTTAGGTCCTTGATTCTCATGGGCTACACCTTCAGCTCTCCCATGGAACATGGTTACTCCTATTTCATGACATCCTTCTATGCATTCTTTTCATTTTAGCAGTCTGATACTATCCCAACCTGTATCTTTTTGGGCAAGACGTTATTCTTGTTGCTTTTTAGTTTGTGCCAAGTCCTTTGATAAGGCCATTGGATGATTGATGGAATGAGTGTCCTTAAGCCTTTCTTGGACAAAAAGCCACTGAAGGTGTGAGAGGTGGAGGTCAGGGTCATATCTGCACTAGGAACAGCCTGGAACTGTTTTCCTGTACAAAGGAGAAGGACAGGAGAGCTTCTCTTAGAAGGGAATGATGGACACAACAGCTTCCAGAATGGCCAAGATTAGTGTGAGACATGAAAATAAAAAAAAACTTTGTAATGTTAGTTGGCTGTAAAAATTCTAAGCCAATACTCTTAAAATCTGCTCCTCCAGAAATCACAGAATTTTAGAGTTGGAAAGGATATTAGAAACCATTTGGTCTACATCTTTTGTTTCATAAGTTTTCTTTATTTAAATATAAAATGAAGTATATAGTTATATAATATGTACCTTTCTTTATATAAACTTCATTTCATAATTTTTAGTGAGAAAACTAAGTTCTAGATTAAGGGTCTTCTAAAAGCCTGAAGGCTCAGTCAGTAACTGAACTCGGAGCTAAAGATCTTTTCTCCTACCCCAAGCTGCTTCAGGAAGCTTAGACATATGTTCATATACCAATATACCTTTACCAGGGTTGGAACTCAATTTCCTTTGAAACATGCTCACTCTTTTATTTATTGGCTAATACTTGGACATTTATCTTTAACATGGTTTCATAAGGACTGCTTTGTTTTCACTAGTTGGTGATATATATACCTACACTTCCTTTGGTTTCCAAACGCTTTCTCCGTCCTTATATATTTACTGCCCCTAGTACTCCAAATTCTTCTTCTTAAGATTCCTCCTGTATATAACGGCCATCTCTTCCCCCTCTTAAATTCTATTAGTTGTGCTCAATTTCAATCATATCTTTGTAGAAGAAGCTTGAATCAACATTTTGTGCCTCATTTCTCTCAAAACCTTATGAGGTAACTGAAAAAAAGAAAATTATTGGCTTAACTGGGAATTATTTGAAGTAGAGATTTTGCTACAAATATAACTATGCTTACGCATGTATACTACACTTCTCACAAGGAGAAGCTGTGTTTGACACATAACTAAAGGATATATTCCTTTATTTATAATACTGTCATTAATGATAGCATTTATTCACAAGGGATAGAAAATAGGTAATAAGACTTCAATTACGAAGCCCAGTCACACAAGATCAGTCTCTGGAACATGCTCTACTTGCATATTAGCAGTTCTGAAGACACCGACAGTTTCAGACAAGTTAACTGATATACAGAAGTAAGTAATGTCAGGATGTTTATTACCCAGAAGGCAGTCAGGAGCTCAGAGCGAGCTCCTGCCCACCTTCTTGTCCAAAATAAAGCCACTGAGCAGCCGCTCTCAGTCCTAAAAGAGCCACATGCTTAAGCTCACACAATCTTAGTACAGTTTGTCTCCTCTAAAGTCTTAACTTAAGTTATGGTTATACCAAGCTTCTTGTCTGTTTTTCCTTTTCTACTCATTCTTCTTTTTTTTTTTCCCCACAGTAAGTCAGTAAGTTACATGCAACAATTTGGAAAGAGGCAAAGAGGGAGTCACTAGACTCAGGCTCACGGATGCTACCAAGAAGTGAAAGCAGGTCGACTCATCGCCAGGGAAGACGTTAGAACTACATAAAGGAAGGGTAAATACTCAGGAAGTCAGGAAAGGATAAATAGTCCTATTAACCTCAATAGCCTTTGCAAGGATCGTGACTTCAGAGTGAAGTGGCCAATGCTCATGATGTGACCACGGATCTTCAAGAACAAAATCTTGCTCGGCATATTCTTCTCGGCATGCGGGGTCAAGTGAAATATATTTCAGAATGATTTTTGAATTCAAAATATTTAAAGAACATAAGTAATCTGAATATATAGAATATTCATTCTATGAATTTAGGATAAGTAAATAGTTTCGCACAATAATTCCTCAACTCACTATAGCTCTGATGAAATTTCAGGTACTAATTTTCATTTATTTTAAGTAGTTCCTTTTTTTCTCCTTCCTTATCTCAAGAGGACAGTTCCTTTACAACAACTGTATTATCTTCTGGTTCTTATTTTTTAGCCTCTGACCTCAGGCAATCCATTTCAAAAAGCCTCTCAATTCCTTCAGAGTATCCTTTTCTTTGTTTCCGGATGTGCTGGGCCTGAGGACATCAATATGATCTGTAGAGGATTCCAGCAAAATTGCTACTTTAGCAGTATTCATTAATTTTTCTGGAAGAACTCTAAGTCATTCCTTTCACTTTATATATTTTCTATATAACATTTTAACAACTACCCATCCTTATAGTTATTCATGCCTTGACTATTGATTTATGAAAAGAAATTCCCAGAAGTCAAAGCCCAATATCTTTTAAATCATTTCTTCTTGGAAGTCATTTCTGCATACCTCGGTCCTTCTTGCCCCATCATCTCCTATCAAGATGACAGTGTTTTTCTTTAATGGGGTGCCCCGGTGTAGGGTGCCTTCGAGCACAGTGCCAATAATCACAGCGCTCTCTCTGCTGTCACGCAGAACTGAAAACAGTAGCTAATCTGAAATCCAGTATTATCTAGAGGGCTTTGTTGGCTTTGAGGGGTTTTTTTCCCCTCCTCCTCTTGAAGACCTTTTTTGCTCTATCTTGGTTCAAGCTGAACTTGATTCTCTTCTTGATAATCGCTTCTCATGCTGACTATCTTTTGCAGATGCCACTGCACAATTTCTCTGTATTTAATAGTTCCACTTTGATCATTAATACAGTCACAAATATAGATTTGATTTCTCCAAACTATTAGACATAAACTTTACATATATATAATGAAAGTGCTTAGGTAAAATGATATCTCCAGATGGAGTAGGTATATAAATCTAGAAAGTTAGTGGAAAAAGAAAATTCCTCCTTTGAATTACAGAAAGACTGGAAATTTTCATTTTAAAATGACCCAAAGCATGGATGGAAATGATTTTAACTGAACTTTATAATAGTGAAAGATAAGTGGATAGAATGTACATTTAAAAAATGATATGGGGTGGAATCACATAAAAAAGGGTTCTCTGGAGAACTAAGGGCCCTTTCACTTTTCTCTGTGTTCACCATTCTGGGAGTTTTGTGCAATACAACTAATGCATGGATTAGAAAGACTAATTATAACACAAGATTCTATAAGAGTCAATAAGCTGTTAAATATTTTTGCACCATTTTTTCAATTTCATTAAAGATTTAGATTACTAAAGCCCTCTAAAATTTATTTTAAAAGTGACAAAATTTTTCTTGTAATCTCCAAAATGCTTCAAAAATAAGACATATACATTTCGTAATAATTCCTAATTCTAATAAGGACTCATAATACATTTAATCTACATTAACTAAGTTTTCCTGAATCTTTTAAGAAAACATGTTCTAAGTAATTTTTCAGAACTCTTCATGAATAAGTCATTTATGCAGGATTTTCTTTCCTTCCTAATCGTATATATATATATATATATATTTGGTTTGTTTGTTTGTTTGTTTTGTTTTCTTGCCAGACTCGGTAGTGAGATCTTTACCTCAGCTACTATTATATGTCTTAAAGTAGAAATCTAAAATGGGAGAACCATGCCAAATTTTGCCCTTCCAAATAATTAGCAAATTAAAATTTTACTCTCGAATAAGGGTTATGCCTTTAAAATATTTGAGTCTTGGGTGAATTTTAGCTCAATGTGGGTAACAAGGGGCCAAAAGAAAGATCTCCATTTGACATCAGATGGAAAAAATACATGAAAACTGTCTAATGAAGCAGAGACATCTCAATGGATTTAATCTCATTACTTTTGATAACTAAAGAAGGTATTTTATTCACTAGTTTATCACACCATTTAATAATAATATTCTAGCTATATATCACATTTCATCTAGGGATGCAGGCATTTTATAAACAGCTCATTAATCTTCACAAATTCCCAGTGAGTCTGTGTACCTGGCAATAGTATAGGTATAAATTATCCTTCCATATTGTCTCTAAATTTATAAAAGGATAATACCAAGAAAATACTTTAAATGGCACATAACAGTTTGTACTTTTTTAATGACCTTTTTTTGTAGTCCATGGTGGCTTTTCACTCAGATGAATCAAGGCTTATTTTTAAACTCAGGGTAAAAGGAAGGGCACAAGTATTAAAATAAGTATTCCTTAAATGTCAAAGTGGGTTTTTTTCCTCTAGAGCATGGAAAAAAATCTCTTTCAAGAATTTATACAGTGTGTTTCTCGAATGCTTTATAAAAACAAAGAATAAAGTTTTGTTTGTTTTCTTCAGTACTATCTGCTTATTAGAAATTAGATTCCATTTGACATTGATTTCATCTAAAATTTTCTTTTTTCTACTACAGGCAATGCGTCTCTTCCTTTCAATATTTTCAAAACTTAATGAAATAGCATTAAAAATTTCTAGTCTGACCTAACCCAACACCTTTATATCTCTTTTATATTATCCTGTGGGTATGCATAAACCATAATTTATGATTTGATTCTTGGATTCTTAGACCTGTCCTCTGGAAATACAAGTCTACAAGCATTGTTTGAAAAGCAAAAGGGATTACTATGTTTAATTTTAATAGTAGTTAATAAAGAAATTGCTTAAGTACTTCCTGCATTTCCCAGTCATGTTACTGAACTTACCCTAAGACTCAGTGCATGAGAACTGAGTGGTAGTCAAGTGTAATGGCCTTTAAACGAAGTGTCAGTTTAACATGACAAATAACAACACACACATTCATTTCTGCATGCATTCATTCAACAAACATTTGCTGAGCTAGGTGCTGAGGCACAGAGATGTACAGCATAATGAAGACTAATGGAATCCCTAATACAATGTCAATACAGTGTGCAACAGGTTCTGGGAGCAGAAAGGCAGGGTATCTAACTCTGTTAGGGGTCAGGGAAGACTTGACTGATGAGGTATTTGGCCTCCATAGGCTGATTATGAGCATAACATGAAGGCAGGGTTTGGCTAATCCTCTTAAATTACTGAATAAAAGTATATTATACTCCAATGTTCATAATTATCATTGAGAGAAATAATTATGCCCTTATAGATTGGGCCATGCTGTCTGTAGTCCACACAGTGAAAAATAATCCAATGTGGCTACAAGAAAAATAGCCAAACATAAACTATAGGCTTTAGCAGTCAGAAAACACAAAATAGCAGTAGTGGTTTTTGTTTTTGTTTTTACTATAAACACAGTAAGATAACTTTAAATTAAATGTAAAATACCATGGGAATTAAATAAGGTATTAATCCTAAACTGCTTTGAAAAGGAAAAAGCACAATACAAATGCAAGAAACCATTATTATAAAAAAGGAGTAAACTTTCAACCCAGTCACATAAAGCCAAAAAACTTCCTTTTGATAATCCTTAAATTAAATTACTTTTTCAGAATGTGTCTCTTTTACTTGAAGCCATCCACAATATTCCACATGATGCTTAAGTGTAGCCAGACTGAAGTGACAGTCTTTAGGCATTTCTTCAAAGAAAGGAATAAGATCTGACAGATTCCTTTGCACAGGGGGAAAAAGGCATAGAAGGACAAGGTCTGGTGGGAATCTTAACATTACTCTCTCCATCTGCAAGATCGTCCTTCTTTGCTACATTGTGATAATAGCTTCTGAAGGTGTTAAAACCCAGCAAGACATCTCTCTGTCTTTTAAAAAATTACATAGTTTTTACTTTTTGATTGAGATTAATCTGTTGTCTTTAACAACATATACTTACCTCTGTAATACGTTAGAGTTCAGTTTAGAAATACTAATCTTTATTATTTGACAGGTAAAATATGGGACCCGTGCAGATAACAAACCAAAAGTAAATAAATAAATACATTGACAAGTTAAAAAAAAATCTTTCTTTTATGTTGCTGTCATATGACAGCTATGGCATTGTCAGTATTTTGAAGCCACATTAAAGTGTGACTGACTCAACGTAATGTAACACCTAAATTACCTTGTTAATGTTGAAGAGTATAGATGGCTACTTCTATAGTCAAATAATTTTGTTTATAGTTTCAGTTGTTTGACTCTGAATACAAGTACTTCAGGACCTATGTAAGGAATATATATATTTTTAAGTATGTGTAACAGAAGAACACCTAAGCTGGAGGTAATTTCTCCATAAAAAGTAATCTGAAAGGACTTCATTATATAATGAAGGGCATGGGCTCCTGCTCGGTGGCGCTTGCTTGTGCACCGGCTGCACGGTCATCGGGGCACCCAGGGGAGGTGTTCATGTAGACAGTAGGCCGTGGCACTCCAGATATGATGGTTATAGGTCTACAAAGGTTTGAAATAGACAGTGTAGGGAGCAGCCAATACCACAGTGTATATACACAGAAGAGTTATGGTAGCAGGAGGGGGCAAACAGGCATGATCATATTAAATACTAAATTAGCTTGATTGGCTTTTATTGGCTTTATAGGTAGATCTAATAAAAAAACCAGTTAAGAGATGTAAGATATGGCTATATACCAACTGTTAATCTCTGAGAAAGCAGGGATTAAACTTCTAGTTTATTTTAGTTTTGAAGTAGTTGGAGTTTGCCCTTCCTTTTAATATAAATTTGGTACTGTATTAGTCAGAATCCATTCTGAGTAGTCAGTGTCTGTTCAGTCATGGTTGCTGTATGTTTTGGGTATTATTCCGTGTTGCTATCATATATCAAAAGGAGGTAGACCAGGCTATATACTTTTATTATAATTTTACTTAACAATACCATATACATGGAGCTTAAGAATCAAAAAGATAATATTTAATCAACTAATAATCCTGTATAATTAATTGCTCTCTATTGTCCTCTCTCTAGCTCTGGGTTTTTGCAACATAAAAGGTACTATATTAGGAGCCTTGCTTTAAAGAAAAGAAAGATATGGCTCAGGTACTCAAGGAGTTTACTAAGATACATAAAACGATTAAAGGACAGTTAAGTGCCAAACTGTGTGGAAATAATTTAAAAAATCATAGATATTCAAAGGAATTTATAAATTCAGGGGACTTATAAGCAGCAATAGTAGATGATTTCAATTAAAAGGCCAGTCATAAACTAGTCTAGAAAGAATGTAAGGATTTGGATAAACAAAAGGTGTGATGGAGGAAATGTTACAATCCAGGAAGTGGAAATATAGATGGACAGTATAAAATGCTATGAAAAAAACAAAACTGAGAGCAGTGAAAAATCAGGCTTCCAGGGGCTTTCTTCCAAAGATCTTTGTAAACTGGTGAATGGGTGGGGAGGAGCTACTGATCCGTTTGGGTGGGATGCCTTGACCTAAGCTGGGGCACTTTTACTTACATGTGTCCAAGGTCACATACCAAGGCAGAGACTCTTCCCTGCTTTTCTTCTACCTTTGAAACTAGATCTGTAAAACAAGCAAGGCCTTCTTCTTGAATCAACTAACTGTCACTGCTGTTATTTTTCTCACCCATCAGGGTAAGTCCTTCTCAAGACAGACAATTATTCTTACCTACTTATTGCCTGTCTCTCGCTCTGTCTGCTGTCTCTGTCTTCTCCAACCCCACCAGCACTTAGCTTCCCAGGAGTTATTATCTCAGGTTTGGAGATTTGTTGATGGCAATATCTGGCCTTTGCAGGGTAGAGAAACTATATTTTGGCCTAAACCTCCAACTGCTTATCAGTTTTCTAGATTAATCTGCAGTCAAATGCTCTACCCCTGAGCTATACCCCCAATTCTAGAATAATCTGAAGGTTTCAGACACCCTGCTAATATTACATATAACTATATTCTCATTTGCCATTGCTTTTTGTGTTTTTATCTCCCTTGAAAACCTCATGAGGACAAGGGGTGAAGGGTAGGACAGGATATGAGAACTCCTGAATCTCCAAAGCTCTAATAGGATCCTAATGCTATCGATATAATTTAATGGAAGCCTGGCAAAATAATTTGAACTTGATGTAGTATATTAAGGAAACAAAGATTTTGAATAGTAGAGTAGCATTAATAAAATAGCAATGTAGCCATATTTGCAAGAAGAATTAGGAAGGAGGGAGAAAGAGGTATATCATATAGAAGACATTACAATGGTTTAGATATAAGGTGACAAGGATGACAATCATAGGACAGATGATGAAAGACAGATCTGAAAGGCATTACTAAGGAAAAAATGACAGGACTTGTTGACACATTTGATACAGAGGTGGCAATGAAATATTTAAAGGTGACTTGAGGGCTCCTATTATGGAAGCCTGGAAAATTAGTGATTTTACAAGTAAAGAGAACATTAGGGAAGGAGAGTCTTTCTTCTTGTCTTTTTAAAAATTTGAAATATAATTAAAACACAAAATTATAATTGTTTCAGGTGTACAATATAATGATTCAATAATTTTTTTCCTTTTTTTCTTATTTTTAAAGGGGGATGTAGAAAACAAGTGAAGGTGAGGTGACTACAGTATATTTTCTAATACCACACTTCTTTGAAACATGAGATTGAAGGCAAGAAGTCATACATGAAGTCATGGTACAGAAACATAAGGACATAAGATAGACTAATTAATAGAAGGTATAAAAAAATGAATAAAAGGTCTAAAAAAGAACAAAGGGCCAGGAATTGGGCTTTGTGGGAGAAACCACAGTCAGGGAACATGAGAAGGAAAAGATAGAAAAAGTGAGGCTGGCAAGGTAGGAGAGCCAGAAAAGGCTATAAAGTAAAGGAAAATGATACAGAATTAAAATAAGGAATAAATGGATTACATGGCAAACAATTTCAATATGGATGTTATCAACATGAAAACTACCTTTTTGATTATATATATTTCTGAGCAAATAATTATATTGATGGATCATTTAACTCCTTAATATCAATCCCCAAGTCCTTTGCTCTATTCAGACTAATTATTCCCTGTATCCTATAAAAGTAGAAAGCACATTGTGAGGGCCATCTAAATAAAATCCTTTCAAATATTTGAAGACTATTAATTGTTCTCTAAGTCATTCCTTTCCAAGTTAAATGATTTCACTGCTGTCCTATGAGCTCTTCCAAGTTTATTAGCTAATGATTGTTCCTAGAATAAAATATCTGATTTACGGGGTCTGTCTAAAACTATAGGATTTGGGAGTACTTAATGCAACCCCTGAAATCTTTGAACATAATGAAATGTTTAGAATTTTTTAGGGTGTGGGGTAAATGGCAGAATTTCCAGAATCTTCTGTCTAGTCCATGTACATATCAATAGGTGTTTACCACTCCACAACCTCCCGGACATCTGGGGCAAGGGGTGGAGAGAAAACCTCCATTCTCCCCTCCCCTCTGTTCCTGGTATGTAATTGGTCTGGCAGTTGCCAGTTGCCAAGGACCCACCGATGGAGTTCCTGCCAGAAGGGGCAGGAGAGGGAAGGGGAGCGTGAGCTGCAGCTGGAGGAGACAGATGGTGCTGAGCCTGGCTAGCGACTGTAAGAAATAAAAACCTTTCTTCCAACCTACCCTTTCCCTGGACTTATTTCAGTTTCACTGCTTTCATAGGGGTCTCACCCTGGGCCTAGAACATCATTCCCCACAGAGCTCAACAGGGGTTTCAGTCAATAAGGATAAATTTACTTTGTTACATTTTAGGACCTCACTTTCTGTACTTTTTTCACATTATTATTATGCTATGTTTCTAAACCCCTAAAAAGTGTTACTGAAATACATGACACAATCCACAGAGTTGGAAATGCTGTTTACTAGAGACCAAAAGAATGGTATTCATTGGTACCAACTAGGAGAATAAAAAATGTGAAATAAAAAGAAACAATGTAAATGAACACATTTGCTGTAATCTTCAGTCTGTGCTATGCTGAAGTGGAAAGTAATTTTCAGACAAAAAGTATTATGAGCTGAGTGCATCACATTCCCCTCATCTTGTTAGCTATTTTGTTATTTGTATTGTTAAGTAAATGTAAGATAATGTCAGTGGTTCCCAAATCTTGGACACAAGCATACAGGGCTCAATGTTATAAATTTTTTCCAGCCTTCACAAATTGTACCTCAAGTTAGTAGTGTGTTGATATAGTTATGGCTATTTTTCAATAGTTATTTCTATAGAGTTTTTGAACTTAATTGATGCATTTGGTCCACAACAGAAATTTTGTCTGTTTTATTTCTTTAAGGCCATCTAGGAAAAGTCTAAGTTATTTCTCCAATACACTTTGATGTCCTGAAATACTACATGTTCCCTCAAAATGCTCTTGTATATGTAGGGAATAGCATCTGCCTGAAAGGATCTGGTCTACCACATGTTTTTATTATGGTCATATTTTCTTAATTAAGAAACTGGGAAACAAAGCCAGTATTGTTGAGCCTTTAACACAGAGAAGATACCTTGCAACATTTTCATTTCTCATAGCAGTTTTATGATGTAAGGATCATTTCCATTTTGTGGCTCAGTAAACAGACTCAGAGAAGTTGTGACTCATTAAAGGTCACATCACTTGTGAAATGGCAGAAATGAAAGCTGAAGTCAAGACTTCCCTTGTTCTTTGGTTATTGCATCTCATCAGATAGAGAGAAGGAGTTAAGGTTAAGGTAGGGAATGAACACGACTATGAAACTGCTGGTAGCCAAACATAGGCTTCCTTACAAAAGAGTTAGTTCAGCCAGACTTCTTTCACATTATGAAACTCACCCTTATTCCCATAAAGCTGCCATGCTGCCAAGCCCACAGAAGGTTCCCTTAGGAATAGGGGGATTCAAATAGAGGTCCATTGAGTTAAACAAATAAAATAGCATTACCCATCCTTTCTAGTTTTCCTTTTTCTAATTGGATACCTATCTTTTCATAATTTGAAGAAAAAACATTCTTGACAAATATTTCCTTAGGCAAGAAGATAAAACAAACATTTGTTGAAAAAACCCTCACAATGAAATTTGCTTCAAAGAGAAGCATCTGAATAAAGGTGCCATTTCAGGACAGAACAACAGTAAAACAAGATGAGGGAACACAAAGAAAGCATGATTTATCTGTTTCAGCTGTTAAGAGTATAATATACAGAAAGTACATGCAGTTAGAGTAATACATAGTGACTATTTTTCTACTTCTTAAATTAATATTGCTAGGTACTATGCAGGGCACAGCTGACCTACACTGGTAGGAGAATTCTCTTGTTCGGGCATCTATGATGGGGAGTGAAAGAACTGTACCATGGAAACCCTGGGGCTAAGAGCTGGCCATATTCCTCTACGTGACTAAAGAAGCAGAGGAAGCCATGCTGCAAGAAAGAGCAAACACTGTGAAGCAGAGATGGCAGAGGGAGTCCTGCTGGCTTTCTGAAGGGCAGTTTGGCGTAGTGTTCAAAGGCATGGACTCTATAGCCAGACAACTGTGTTAAAACTTGGCTTCTTCATTTATAACCTATGTGAACTTGGACAAGTAACTTAAACTTTTTCTGCTTTCTTTTCCTCATCTATGAAATAATGGTAAAATAATACCTATTGTAGGATCCTTGTGAGCATTAAATGAGTTAATATATGTAATGCTTATAATGTGCTTATAATGAGGCCTGGTGTCTAGGAAGTATGATGCCACGGACTGTCCTGTGTTCTCTCAAAATCGTACACTGAAGTCTCAACCCACAATGTGACTGAGAGAGACCTCACCAGAAACCAAATTGGCTGGCACCAAGATCTTGGACTTCCCAGCCTCCAACACTGTGAGAAAGAAATATCTGCTGTTTAAGCCACCCAGTCTTTGGCATTTTGTTATAGCAGCTTAAGCAGACAAGTACACATGATATAAACCTTGCTATCATTATCATTCTGATTTTAGTTCCTGATTCTAGTTCTGGTTCCAGTTACATTCTGAGGGCTAGCCAATTCCTACCTTGAGGTTTTGGGAGATAGTGCAACATCACAATAAATTTCCTACTGTTCGCTTAAATAGCTTAAGCAGGCTTTTATAATTGATAACCAAAGAATCTTACCAGTAAATGATATTGGAGGTTAGGGTAGATTTGTAGCTCATGGCTGGCATTAAAGTGTCATGGAAGGATGGGATTTAAATTGGCGCTAAGATAGATTTTTAAAAGGCAGAGAGGGAGAGAAAATGCACTGATACCTGAAATCATAGCAAAGAGTTGTGTATGTTGTATGCCTCACAACAGTCTACATCAGGAACAGTGGCAATGATCCAAATATGGAATTTGGATTATTTTGTATTGTTTTCATAGCTACAGAGAACTACCTATCTTAAACATATTAAATAAAGATACATATTTCAAATTTAAGTGTCTAGATGCTTTAATAAAACCTAATGCACTGTTAAATAGGTAAGGTAAAAAACTATTTTTCTCTTTTCTGTTATCAATTTTATTCATAATTCTTATTGCAAAGAATCAGTTTCTAAGTTCTGTCAGATATAACAGCAAATGTGTTAGTTGTCCCAAGTCTTTGTAGGACAGATAAATCTATGTCTTCTACAGATGAAAGTTTCTCAAATGCTATATTAAAATAGATAATTGCCTCTCTGTCCTTTGGTGCTACTTCATTTACAATTCTGAGTGAGATATCCTGTAAAAATCAAAAGGGCATCTAAAGTCTTGCTCCCTCAAGCAAATTCTTATTTATAGAAGGTCTCAGGGGTGAATTTCATTCTACTGCCTGTTAAACAAAAAGATAATCAACCCATTCTAAAGCAAAATTATCAGGTGTGTTTCCCCAAATAGCTCATAAAATTAAGGACCCAAGAAAGACATTGCCTGAAAACTACTACTTGAATTTTGTTATTTAAATATGCATTAACATATTTTGGCCCCAAATATTTTTAAAATTCATAAGAAGTGTTAATAATACATTTTTTTTTTCACTTAAAATGACCAAGAGGAGACATTCCTTTGACCAGAGTGGACATCTGGGAGGCAGGGAACGCATTTTCTTTTCTATGGCTTTTAACAAAATCATGACCTCTCAATACTCATTCTTCTTTCCAAAAACTGGCCCACTGATCAGGTGTCACCCCTTTTAAGAAGGTATTCATGAATCCCCAGGCTGGGTAGGAAAAGCACTCATTCACTCACTCACTTTTTAATTCCTAAAACACTTATTGACTATTTTGTATGTGTCAGGCAAAGATTCTAAGCAAAGAATCTCATAGAGCCAATATAGCTTAAGGAAGAATGTGCTGTAGGGACATATATTGTAGGTATCTCTGCCCATGTGAACCTTTCAGTACTCTCTGGTCAAGAGAGTCTCACCTGCAACAAATTCATATTTTATTGTTTGTTTGTTTTTCTTGTTTTCAGTTAAATTCATTTCCTTTTTTACTATCTTCAATTAATGAAAGAAAAACGTTGGCATTATTCTCATGAAGCTGCTTCATGATTTAGACAACATAACAAAATTTAAGTGTATAATAATATTCAACACATCTTATTAGTCCTTGCTTTTCCAAGACAATCCTCAATTTTGTTTTCTCCTCCTAAAAAACTAATATTCCAGATCTTTACTTGCTTTGTTACTTCTAAGGCATGATTCAGTTTCTGCACATAGGTTTTAAAGGCCCTTAGTCTTTACTTTCTTATTGGGTTCCTTCTTTCCCAAACTTGAAACAATGCATGATAAGAACATAGGTTTGAAGTCAAGCAGAATTCCACCAGTTAGTGGCTGTGTGCATCTGGACAAGTTACACAACCTCTCTAAAGCTCAGTTTCCAATACCTGAAAGTGGGGATAATAATATTCATTTAAAAGGATGGCTGTGAGGATTAAATGATAAAGGCTTATCTTAGTATGAGAAATAAACTGAGTGTCAATGACTTTGCCCTCAGCCCCTGACCAGTTTCTAACCTAGGTTCAAACAAACATTCAGTTAAGAATGTTCCTGCTAGTCTGTGCAGCCGCTTCTTCACTTATTGTTCTCATTTATGTTCTGGATGTTCTCTCATAGTTGTCATGTGCTTTTGGACGGGTCATCTTTTCCTGGCTCTTGATTTTCACATTAGCTCCTTTTCTTGGCCAGACGCAAGCTTCATGTTTCTTTCTGTTACCGGCTCTCTCTACTTCCCTTGTTGCTTCTGATGATATATTACTCATATGGTCCTCTCAGCCCCTCCAACTCCAGGAAAAGACCCCATAGTTCCCATCATCAACACCACAACACTTTCAACCTAAAGTAAAAACAATGCCACTCTTTCTAGCAAAAAAGATGGTTTACTTTATTCATTGGGCATCTAGTGTGCATGTGCACACACAGTCTTATGCAGCTTCTGCCTTGGAAATGCTAGTTTTAACAACCTATATGTAAGACATAAGCCATAGCAATATAAATTGGTGGGGAGAACTGGTTTTCCGGGAGTTACGTTAATGATTCTTTTGGCCCTCTACATCTTTGCTATGGTGATTCAGATGTTTAATTCTTTTATCAAGCATAAGTTTTAGACTACATTAGTTTTAATCCAGTTCCAAAGAACTGACAGAACATAGGAACCCTGTATTTTTTCTGGACACAGTTCTGTCAACAGGGAAGCTTTTTCCACTTTAAGTGTGATCTGATCATCTTCCATAGTCAGACTAGTGGCTTTTTTCTTTCTTTTGTTATCTGTTCTCACTTATCAACTCCCATGCACTTTAAGAAATTTTAAGAGCTTGAGGACATCCCAACCTAATTAGTGTATAATATGATCATACCACATACTTACAAATAAATATATTTCCAATAAAATATATGCACAAAGAAATCCTGTAAGTCATCCATGAACAATAAAATTACCATGTGTATGGATGTGATGCTTTTTTTTACCCCCTAAGTTAAAATGACTATCATTTGGCTAAATTCTTATCCTGAAATTCTTCAAGGAGCTTTGTCTATACTATGGACTAATGGACAGCAAAAACTTTCTGGGCAATAAAAATGGTGGTTTAAAAATCAATGAAGAGAAAAGTGAGAGAAGACCTTTGTTTTATTTATTTTAAAACTACAGAAATACTTTATAATATAAATTATATATGTATTATATAAATTATTTTATAACAGCTAATGGACCTGTACTTTTGGGGTGGAAAGTGAGGATGGAAAAGTAAGAATGAATGAGGGAAGGAACATCTTTCCCCTCAAGTCCTCATAAAAGGACTTCAGAACTTACATAGCAAGTTTGAGCCAGAAAGAAGTACAATGACTTTGTATTAGAAAAAGCAAAACTGTGAAAGACATAAAAGGAAAATTCATGGGTAAATATCCAAAATTTAAGTACATTGAAGTGTTTTAGAGACATCTACCTGTTGGTGAAAAAGAAAGCTTTTAAAAATAACTACATCTTATTCCTTGCCTTGATTTATTTTTCATTGTTTTCCATTTGCAACGACTTATCAAAGAATTTATGATAACCAAATATTTTCCTTTAAAACAATAACTTTAAATGAAAAATTTCAATGAATATTAATTACTTAATCTATTTTCTTTATATTTAGAAATAAATACATCAAATTCCATGGATAATGGTTTAGCTGTCATTCTTCTTTAGTTAAGGAAGTTACCTGTTTACCCTGAAATGTCTAAAATAGGCATCTCTATGGCAAATTCTTCCTTACACTACACTAGCCCTAGGACATTCTTGGCTGACTCAATCATCATTTTATTGTTGATTTTCTTCCTTGAGACTACTCATCCACCATAGAATATCCTAAAGAACAACTCTCAAATTATAGAGTTAATAGAGACAACTGTTGAAACTATGGCAAACTGGAAAAAGTATCTGAAAACCATTAATAATCCTCGAGGCATCAAGTTTATTAAAGAAGACAGGTTAGCGAAAACAGAATGGAAAACAAATATAGTTTTCTTCGTCAAGTCACCTGTACTGGGCAAAAGAAAATACCACTTTATTCTCAAACAAATTGGTGATTTGGGTGGCATAGAACTAGGTGGACAAAGAACCACAGACTAGATAACCTTCCATAAACAGGAAGATTACCAGGTATTTGATATTGCAATGAATTTTCCAGGCAAGCATCAAGAACTGGAGCCAGTCCAGATGTGATGACAGCACATTAATAAGCTGATTCCTTTAGCTACTGCCTCATTTTCTGAGGCTCATTCGCAGAGCGGCAATGCCATTAACTCCAGATGAGGTGCTTTGCCCAATAAATACCTCCTGATTAAATTCACTTATTGGGCCTTCTCTGCTCACTCCCCTCTCTATCCCTGTGAGAAATAAACTCTCACATGCTATACTTCACAGGACACAGAAGAGGCACCAGAAACAGTAGAACATATATTGACTGAGTAAACAAGTGACTGAATAAATGGTTCATACGACAACATAACTCTTGTAAGACAGTTACACTAGCATTGCTGGGTTAGTGGTCACTAGATAGAATAACAGAACAATAAAGCTTAAAGACTGCAAAATTTGATGTATCTACAACATTACTCTGTTTATTCAATTTAGAAAACATCATATGAAAAATACAATTTAAACTCTTATTTTATTAAAAATTTTGGGAGGCTGGTGGTGAGAGTATACTTATCTATTTAAACTTTTTAAAGTTTCTCATCATTCATCACAATTTTCTGCAAAGAAAGCTAACAAATTTTTTGTTTGTTGGTTGGTTGGCTTCTCCCCTGAAGATTACCTAAGAGTATATGGCTTTGCCATTTAGGGGAAAATGCCAAAACAGTTCTAAGCAAGGCAACCTACCCGGTATGCAATCGTATTTCCAGCGAGGAAAGAAATTTCACAGAAGCAACAAGTACCCTTTTTTATTCTTGCAGTATTATCTATCCAAAAGAAGACAATGGAAAATATAGTTAAAATGTGGCAAAGAAAGTAAAAATGGAGTCTACCATCCCAACAATTCATGCAACAAATATTGTACAGGATATCCCCGTATAGCCACAATGCTGGAATTTGGCTGAAATGTTACAACCCAGCAAGCAGGGTTCATTAAAAAAAATCTTTTTATGAGTCAAGAGATGATATATTAGGGAAATAATGTTCATAAAAAACCTAGTTTTTGGAAATTGGCACCATAAAGCAGTTATTATCTCTGATGAGTGTAACTGTCTGAAAGCAATCAGTTTGGAAGAATACAGAAAGGAGGGCAAGCTTGAAAGCATACAAGGTTTTATACAGAGGGCTGTTATTTTACAAACAATAAGTGATTTAAAATGGTCTGAACTAACAATTATTCGGAGTCACTTTCATGTTATGGAACTCAATAAATAATACTTTTTTAAAAGTTCACACAGTTCTTCTTTATCTACTTGTAATTGTAGGGCATTATTAATTTCATGTGTATCATGTTTCCATATACTGGGTGTTGAAAGATTTATTCATGTTGAGCTGTGACCTAAGGTAATTTTAGTTTTCATAAAACCTAATTTTACAATTAAAACCATATGAGAAAATGAGTATTCTTCCTATCTAACACTGTAGTAAGAAGAAAAATTTTTATTAGAAGCCTAATTCTTACAAGTGATTTTATTCATTTTCTTTAAACTCCTTACTTAATTTTTTTTCTTATTAGACCCTCAACCCACAAATGTTCAACTGTCATAAAAGATCAGTGTTACTGAACTGCCAGCGTTAATCTTTTTTTTGAAATGTATAACAAAAGACAAGTAAAAGAGACGTTGCAAAATGTCTCTGTGAGATAGAAGCAGATACTGCAATGATAAATAACATAACCTGCACACACTAGTTATAATGTTCTAGGGTAGAAGAAATTATTAAATATCAAAAACAGTGGCACCACTGTCAAGCGCTCCATAAATAAACTATGGACGATTCCTGACACTGAACCTTTCATTCTTGCAATGCTATGCTAAATAAGCATACTTCCCTTGCCTGTCGGAATTCTACATGCCCAGAAATGCTGTGGCAGATAAGGAACACTGTCGTGTTTATTTGGCAACTACATGCCGAGTATCTTCTCCTATCTGCAGTTTAGGAACATTATCAAGGTCAGGTGCAATCTCTCAGAAAACCTTTTCTAATGTGGCTGTAGTTGATAATTTCTTTAAGGTGCTTGTATAAATAAACTTTGCAGGAAACCAGATGCATTTTCTAAAATTTGACTCTTGGAAAAAGAAAAGGGTCACAGCAAGGCTTCAGGAATTTAAAACCAAAAGGAGAATGAAATCACTCATTCTATGTATTGTCTTTTACTCTCTGAACATGCAGTACTGGAAGGAGGCATATCCAATTCTTTGAGATGATACCATAGTGACCCCACTTTCCCTACCTCCCTATCCTCTTCCTATTTATTTCATTTTATTTTGACAAATTGTTTATGAAGTATTTGCAACTGATGCACATATCACAAAATTATTTCTGCCAAGCTTCCTCTGTGACCTGCCCGTGGGACATGACATACTCCAAGATGCATCGCTCTATCAACCCACATTTTTCCAGAACAATGCAAATTATGACAAATTCCATCATCCTGCATTATGTGCTTCATGCTAATCTCACTAATTTTGAAGAATCAGGAGGGCTTGCTCTTCTGCTGAAGGGCATACTGTCTAACTGAATGATAGGAAAACAGCACTTGCTACCCCTTTCTAACAATCCCAGTTGCGGCCACCACGGCCCCACGTCGGCCAGGCAGGTGCTCTTGCTGTGTAACTTCCATACCAGGATTAACTTTATGTCAACTGAACGGTCTGGAAGGAAATCCACATCACTACTCGATATAATTCTCAATTTCAGAAAACAGAACACATTTGCTGGTAAGCTGACAAGAAGAAACAGCATTTTTACTGATGGTTGGATACCCATGTTCACTTTTATCTATTTAAAATAAAGAGTTAAGATCAAACTTATCATTCACATGATAAAAACCAGTTTCTAGACTTGAATGCTTTTGATGGGAAGGTTTTTGCTGCTGGATCACTGCAAATGGCCACCTGAGAAGCCTTAAGAATGAGGCGGCTGACCCCAAGGACAATCCCTCTGTGATTCAGACGGTGGCAGCATGACTACACGAAAGAAGCGTAACGTCTACGTGCTATTCCATGGCCACATTGCTGAAATAAACATGTTTAATTCCCAAAGAAACATATATTTTATCCGATGGCATAATTTACTTATAACATTAAAACTCAAACATGGAGCAATTTGTAGCAATAACCATGATTATGCTGTTAGTGGCCCAAATGTCACTGACTAGATTAGGCTAAATGATACCTAGCACCGGAGAGCTTCTATGATTTATTTTTTATGATCACGGGTAGAACTTGCATGCTTAAAAGGCTCACCAGAAAACTGCCTTCAATAAATAAAAAAGGATAAAAAGATTGAAAGAATCTCATATTATTGTTCAGAGATGGGATTGCAAAAAATCGTCACAGTATAAATTTTAAATCTCAGAGACACTTCCGAAAAAAAAGAGGTGTCTTGAGCATTTCTAATGTTATGTTTTAGATATTAAAATATATTGCTGTAAGCAAATAACTCACCTTATAGAGTAGTAAATTAAAATATATCTAAATGATTTTGTCCTTGATAAGTGTCTTCTGAATTGTCAGAACAAAATTGAGACTTTTAAATATATGCAAAGCACTAAAATAGATTTTTTTAACTACTTCTAGAAAAGGGAGTAAATATAAATCTGTTGATGAGTTTTAGGAATAAAATGTCCTGTTCAAATCTTCAATAATTTATTTTTGGGGATTTCTATCTAATGTGTACTCTCACCTGGAAACTACATATTATTATAGACCTTTCTTTTTGCTATTATCATATATCAGATTGAAATTGTCATGCATAATCAAGGAAAAAGAATGTAAATGGTGCTATCTAAAGTTGAAAAAGGACTTTACAATAAATATATTTTACTAGTTACTTAAATAAGGACAAATTTAAGTAAGCATTTACATCTGTACTTTAATGGAACGTTGCATAATTGGTTTAATGTTTTAGTGAATCCTTATATAAGCTTCGTAAGTACATAGCACAAGTGGACATGGAAGTATTACTAGGAAGAGACAGGAAGATCTGTAGCTTTCTGCTTTACTCCGAGTGAGACCCAAGCCCCTCAGAGGGGTACGACATGGGAGCCTGGCTTCAGCCAAGGCGCTGGGCACACTCCGTGCATGCTGTGGCTTGTTGACATGAACCAGGGCAGGCAGACACCAATAATACATGAAGTGCGGTTCAGAGGCAATTAGGATCGGTTGTCAAGGCCAGGCCATTAATGAAAGAACATGTCAGAGAAGCTGGAGACTTCAATGGTTGAGGGCAAGAAGGCGATTTAGTGTGACAGATAGAGTCCTTCCAATGTCCTCAGTGGTATATGCTAATACCAGCCTTAACAACCTTGTGTAGCAGTGTATAATGTGACTAACATGGACTTTGATTCAGCAAAATGACTGCTGCCACTGTTAGTCTGTCTCGTTGGAGCAACAGTAAAAGCATTGCTACAAATAATTATCCACTTCCATCCCTCCCTCTACCACTTAATGCATCCACCCTTTGTGGATGCCATAGTGTTTGTTACTAGAAGGTTAGGGTATTTTTCACTTTTGGTTTATGGGATACATACATACATACACACACACACACACACACACACACACACACACACACATATGTATTGACAGCACATATAATTCCAATTAATTAATTACAATGGATTTTAGAAGGCAAAATAATTATTTATACTCACCCCATTCTTATGCAGCTAACATTAAAAGTTCCCAGCACAAGTCAAATTTGTCTAAAAGAAACCAATGTCCACAGTATCAGCTACTCACAGACAATAGGGAAGTTGTCACCATGGCTCTAAAACTGGCAGCAGAAAATTAACCTAATCCTCAAAGAAGTAAAGTAGGGGCCCTGCAGGAAATCACCTCACTGTTGTTTTTTTTTGTCTTTACAATTTGATAGTAATTTAAAATGAAAAACTATGTGCCTATAACCTGACAATTAACAACAAGTAGGAAAATTATGCTAAACAGTTCAGCCTATAGATTTTTGTTATGATAAAACTCCACAGTATCACACTCTTAAATTGTTTTTACTCATAAACCCTCTAATTTATTAATTTTTGGCTCTTATTTCATATTTTCTGCTTATTCTTTTGAAGGGAAACTGAAATAGAAGGTAGGTAACAAATTTTCTAATTTCTTAATGTTTGCATCCCATCCCAATTTTCCAGGCTTTACTTCCAGCATTTCAGCTACAAAAGATAATGTTGTGGGACCTTTGGACTTAAGGTGGATAGCATCTTAGCCTTGTCTGCTTATGAATGACCAGACAGATATGAAGAAAAGTGTTTCGTAGAGATTAATGGGAATCATATTGTCAGGATGGTAATTTCTTATGATATGTGCATTTTTTTTTCTCCTGGGTCTTATTTTTCCTTCTCTTCTGAGATAGTTTTCACTTCTTTATTTCCTCTCCCCTCCTCACATACGATTGTTCTCTTTTGGTGGTTTTGTTCAATTCCCTTGCTCATTCTTCTTATCTGACCTTAGCTATTGCCACTCCTTTCCCCTAATACTTGATTGGTCATCAGCTTTCCTGCTTCCTCATACATGTAACCACTTTTCTCCATTTCTTAAGAAAGGCTTCTGAACTGAGCCCTAAAAAGAGTACTAGTGTTAAAATAATTATCAGTACAAACACCTAAATGTTCACACAGTCCTAAAACACATTATTTTCACAAATAAATACTTTCTTTGATAAAAAAATATATTTAGGAAAAAAAGTTACTATGCTAAAAATATATATTCCTTATAATTGTATCCAAAGTAAATACACTTTCCAAACACTTGGCAGTGTTACTAAGCTAAAACATATACTAACGTAAATTATCTACCTGGTCCTAACCTTCTAGAGAGAGGTGCAATAGACCAATGACCAACACTTGGTCAGTCTGCAACACATGTAGCTTAAGATCAGCCCTTCAAGGCTGGGTTTCTGTTGTGAGACATGGTATTTCTGCTTCCTGACACGAGAGCATTTGGTACCTGTTTTTCCTCTGGACTAAAAAACTAATATGATAATGACACTGGCTCAGCTGGTGGCAGACACTTATTTCCATTATTTTTTTCAGGCTCCTTGTCTTTATGACACAGAAATAGACCTACTGAGCTCAAAATTAATAGCAAAGTTAGTGATGATAAAATCTATTGGTAGGACTTAAGTGTCCTGCTGCCATAAAAATGATTTTATAATTATTCATGTGGATTATAACAAATTTCAAATCTGTCAAAAGGAAATTCTGGGAAAATTCCTCTTTAAACAAAAGTAGTATTTTGAAGTGAGCAACTTTTGTGAGGTGGCCTGTGATTTTGAGATACTGTGTTCAGTCTTTTTCCCTCTTTGTTTGCAAACCTGGCATTTGTCAACTGTCATAATGTGTTTACTTTGAGCATAACATTTTAAAGGTATTATTTTGTCTTCCAAAAAACTCCTAGAAGGTTTGTTTTCCTTTACAAGCATAATTATATCTAGTTTCTTCAATCAGGGCCTCATATTTTAATATTATGTTGCCATTTGGATACAGCTATAACCATAATAATGAACATGGGGTTCAAAGATCACTAGATATATAGATGACATGAACCATTAGCAAGAAATATTCTATACCATAGAGACTACACATTTAAAAACCCCGAAGTTCACTACAGAATTTTCTGTTCTGACTAAGGCATCTTTCTGTGTAATTAACATAAATCTCTTTACCAAACATGCTAGTTTTAATAACAAATAGGTACATTTTACAGGAAAACTAAAGAATAGAATGCAAATAAAATTATAATATGAATAATTTAGTTACCTCCTTCTCATATCTTATAATGACATTGTGTAGCTGTAATGGACCTAAACTGGAACTGTTTCCCTTGAAAAATAGGCTTATCTCCTTTTCCTATACGCCATTGAAATTCATATCATCATTTCCACCCAAAAACACATAATTAATCCTAATTGTTTCCAGCACTCTGAAGAGGAGAAATGGAATCCGTGGTTTCTCTCTTTTATGTCTGTTAAGCTTTCTGGACACAAGGGTACCATTTAGTAAATTACTTCCCCCACAATGCTGGCCAAAGACCTCTTGGCCTGAAGGAGTTAATGCAGTTGCAGAGGTGAGTCACTGAATTCCTTTGTGACAGAAAGATGAAACTGGGTGATTGCTCAGAGTGTCCTACTCTGCTATTGAATGATGATCCAGGAAGGAAAAAAAATCATTTTTTACATGCAGGTCTTAACAAGACAAATGAATAGCATGCACTGTAAATGCACAGAGGGGGTGGGTATGAAAGACATGTAATGGTGTTCCTGACTGGTACAAAATTCAAATGGAAACAGAATGAAATCTTCCCTAGAGGTGATTCTTCAACTTTGTTATGACTTTTGTCCAAGATGACCTAACTCTGTATTACTACTGTCTTATGATATTTGTCTTGGGTGACACTTGGTAGAATTGAGGAAGAGCAGTTTCCATAAAACCTTTGGCATTTCAATCTATAGCATACAAGTCCTACTCAGTTGAGAGAGAGACCCACATACCAGTGAGTGAAGTTGTTTGCTCCAACTCTGACTAACTCTACCTTTCCCAAATAACTGTATGTGGCCTGGTCACACTACCCCCAAAGCACCCCAGCTCCTGAATCTAGTTCAGATGTGTTCAATTGCTTTCCTGCTTCACAATGCTGCAGTGCTACATTCTATCCTATTCTCCTCTCATCGTCCCTTACATCCCAAAGCTCCTCTTTTCTCTGGTGTATCCTGCTCCCTCAGATACTTACAGAACTGTAGCAGTTGTTATTTCCTAAGTCACGACTAGGCTCTTATAAGAGCTATCTTTAAAGTTGCCTCCATATTTTTGTTGTCCCCCCAAATTCCTATCACACACCCCTTTGGCTATTACTGTTGCAATTAATTAGTCACTAAGTAGTTCTATGCTTTCAGATGCTAAGTTCACAGAATTGCCCCTCAAGATCAGCTAGGTCACGTCCATGAAGACTGAGTTGCATACCTTCAAAAGGAGCCCCACCAACCAGCAAGAGGCCTTCCTTGCAAATTCAACAGTGTCTCTTTAGCTCCTTTTACACTGCCTCTCTCAACCTCTATTAGCTCTGATTTTGTTAATTCATTCAACTTATCATTGCTGAGTACCTACTTATATGCCATGCACTGTGCTTGAGACACAATAGTGAACAAAAGCAGGTATAGTCCCTTTTGTAGGAGTTTAGTCTAGTAAAGGAGTCAAATTTAACAACACAATCCCACAGACAGGTATAAAACTGCAACTGTGACATGTGGCTATGTAGATTTAAAGGTGAAATGCAAGGTGCTAGATGAGCCTACTCAGGGAGGACAAGGAGTCAGGGAAGGTTTTCCTGAATATGTGAGGCTTGTACAGAGACCTGAGAGAAAATGAATGGTTAGCTAGTTTACAGGCACAGGATAAGGTATGTGCAAAGGTCCAAATGGTGGGAGATGAGGGAGTCGGGGGTTCCCTCTGTGGTTTCTCAGAGTCCATAGTGAAGAGCTTTGATTTTATTCTAAATTTAATGTAAATTTCCAAATATGTGATCAGGTTTACATTATTAAAAAAAATTTATTCTTATTGTATTAGGGTAAAACCACTTAACATGAAATCACCCTCTTAACAGATTTTTAAGTGTACAAAACAATATAATTATCTATAGCCACAATGTACAGTGGATCTGTAGAATTTA
Organism: Smutsia gigantea; assembly: GCA_032199065.1. Classification (NCBI taxonomy): domain Eukaryota; kingdom Metazoa; phylum Chordata; class Mammalia; order Pholidota; family Manidae; genus Smutsia; species Smutsia gigantea. The sequence goes on from JAVSCE010000425.1 coordinate 42,837, forward strand.
TTCATCTTGCATAACTGAAACTTTATATCTGTTGATTAGCATCACTCCATTTCTCTCACCCCAAGCCCCTGGCAACTGACATTCTATTCTCTGCTTCTATGAGTTTGACTATTTTAGACACCTTATAAAGTGGAATCCTGCAGGGTTTATACTTCTGTGAGTGACTTATTTTACCTAGCATGTCATCAAGTTTCATCCCTGTTGTCACATCATGCAGGATTTCCTTTGTTCAGGCTGAATAACATTCTGGTGTATGTCTATACCACACTTTTGCTATCTATTCATCTGTTGATGGACATTTAGGTTGATTCCACATCTTGGCTATTGTGAATAATGCTGGGGTAAACATGGAAGTACTATCTCCTCTAGCTCCAGATTTCCATTCTTTTGGATAAATACCCAGAAGTGGGATTCCGAGATCATACGGTAGTTCCATTTTTAATCTTTTGAGGAACCTTCATACAATTCTCCATGGCAGCTGCACCATTTTGCATTCCCAATTAACAGTATACAAAGGTTCCAGTTTGTCCACATTCTTCCCTACAATTATTTTTTGTTTCTTTTTTTGATAGTGGCCAATTTAATAGGCATGAGTTGATAATCTCCTTGTAGTTTTGATTTGCATTTCCCTGATGATTAGTGATGTTGAATATTTTTTCATGTATCACCTGTTGGATATTTGTATATCTTTGGATAAATGTCCATCTATGTCCTTAGGCCACTTAAAAAATCAGCTATTAGTTTTTTTACTATTGAATTGTAGGTGTTCCTTTTATATTTTGGAAATTAACCTCTTATCAGATATATGGTTAGCAAATACTTTCTCCCATTCCATAAATTGCTTTTTTGTTCTATTGACTGTTTCCTAGGCTGATAGTAGCTTTGCAGGTTGATGAAGTCTCACTTACCTATTTTTGCATATTTACATTCTTTAGAGGTGACTTTGAGTACTGAATTGTGGGGGAGGAAGCAAGAGAAGTGGGGAGTCAGTTAATATGATTATTGTAAAGCCATGGAAAAGGATGAAGATAGCTTGGACTAGGATGTAAAGGTGGAGATGAAAAATAGGTTGAATCTGACTGGGTGTAGGAGAAGTGGCAGAATGTGTTGATGCATGCTATAGATGAAAGAGGGAAGATGGAAAACCTCTAGCTTCTCAGCTTGAGCAGTTGGGTAAATATTTATGATGTTCTTGTGATGGGGAAGACTGAAGGAGGAATAAGTTGGAAGATAGCTGGAAACTAAGCTAGCCCCAAACTATTAGGTTACACTTATAATCTATTATGTTGTTTATTGTCTTTCACCCCATACAGTTAAGTCTAGATATTACTCACAAAATACTGCTGACTGTTTCCTTAGGTTAGTACTGACAATCAGAGTTCTCAGATGTTCTTTGCAACATTTGAGGACTAAAGAATCCCCTTGATCATCTCATGTACCCCTGGAAGGTGACAGGCACATATAACACCATTCTGGTGGGTCCTACCCTTTACTTAACTACCTGCTTCATAAAGTCCCACCAGTAAGATTGAACAACCCATTCTATTGCCGTCTCTCAGGGTACGTAAAAAATCATTCACTTTCTAAGAGTTAGAATTGAATAATCACAATGGAGTTATTCAAGATTATTTCTTGACCTGAACAACAACAAAATGCTCTTGTTTCCAAGTTTAAAAAAAGGGTATGAATCAGAACCAAGGACTTTTCTTAGTTTAACACCTAAGTCACACTAATTCAGATAGTTCTATATAAGTTTAAAGGAATTTAAAATTGAGTGTATTACTAAAAAAATCTCTCCCAATATTCATTTGAGCACATAATTTAATAGGTGACCACAAATTTTATCATCCAAACCAGTATATTTTTGAGAGTGAGAAAAGGAGTTATTGATAATTATAGATAAACACCAGGACTGCTCAAGCCTATTGGGACCTATAGTCACTTGTTTTATGAAGCATGATATCCCCCTTTTTTTTTAGGGTTGGTTTTTCAGTTACAGCCTAGAGATAAGGCTGTTTTATTTTTTTATTTTTATTTTTAATTAAGGTATCATTGATATACAATCTTATGAAGGTTTCACATGAGCAACATTGTGGTTACAACATTCACCCATATTATCAAGTCCCCCCCACATACCCCATTACACTCACTGTCCATCAGCATAGTAAGATGCCACAGAGTCACTACTTGTCTCCTCTGTGCTGCACTGTCTTCCCCTGACACCCCCCCCCACACCCTGTGTGTCAATCATAATGCCCCTCAATCCCCTTCTCCCTCCCTCCCCACCCGTCCTCCCCTTTGGTAACCACTAGTCCTTTCTAAGAGTCTGTGAGTCTGCTGCTGTTTTGTTCCTTCAGTTTTGTAAACTGATATGATATCTTAAGAATGAAAGTCCAGAACAGTTTCAGTTAGCTCAATCAGGTGGTAAAATATGAAGAATAAAATGAAATTCAGGAATTCTGCATCTCCTTAATGTTTTTTTCTTGTCTTTGTTTTTTATTTGGCTGATTTAAAATACATACTAACTAAGTTTTGAAAAGCCAGTTCATTTACATACCTGTGAATTAAATTTGTGGTATAAATATAGATAAGATTTTTATTTTATTAATCCACCTAGGTTATATATTGATGTGTTAAAAATGTAAAAAGAATTGCTGGAGACTTATATTATCTATACATTGAAAGAAAAATTAAACTTATTTCAAAAACCCAAACAATAAAATTGTAGTGATTAAAAAACTAACTGCAACATTTATTGTTAACTCACAAAATACATATATAAATAGATTTGTTAAATACACACATACGAAAGCATACTGTTAATATGCAGAATAAGACTATCATATCTAAGCTAAATCAAGCTGAATACCAAATCTTTGGTAACCAAAGGGAAAAGGTTCCCCATAATGTAAATATATACTTGGGGATGTTTATTTTCTCATTTCAGTTTCAAAATATGCTCTATTTTCTGTGTAACCCATTTTTCATCTGCCCAATTACTAGCAATCTTTTTTCAACTATCAAAAATGATCATTTGTTTCTTTATTGTAGTAGATAAAACATCCTTTCATTGTTTCAGCTCACAAGCTGTGCAGATCCTACCCACTGTTCTTGCCTCCAGCACTTCACATTATTGGTGTATTATTTCATGCATGCCGTACTCTTTTATCAATTGCTTTTGAAGTAATGTTAATAGACTAGAAAATTGAGACATTTATGAAGTATAGGCAGTGTTTATGAAAAAATCCATAAAATATGACACAGGCAAGACAAGATAAAAGCAGCATTTTAATAGATTATGGCAAAGAGATCCTGTCAGAGTTGACAACTGACTCCTTCGAGATCACTAATTTTTATGGGATTAATTCCGTGGTATAAAAAATGGAGTTAAATGTCCTAATTAATCTGTAAATAGCACACCCACAATTAAACCTTGTGGCCCCTTCTTGGATTGGGGCTGTGATGATTTTTGAAAAGTAATTATCTCATATTCATAATGAAGAAGGTTTTTTTCAGAAAAAATTTTTTTGGCATTTCAGCTAAAAATCGACTTGGACTCAAACCTGTATATGGTTGTCGAGTCACTGTTTTGTACACCTGAAACTAATATGGTGTTATTTGTCAACTCTACTTCCATTAAAAAGAAAAAAGAAAAAAACAACAACTTGAATTGCAGTCTTCTAAACACAAATCTGTTCACAGCTTGGAGTGGAGCCACATTCATTAGACTTGTGATATATAAACTTATAAATGGATTGTATATTTAAAAAATGGGAAAAATGGTACAGGAGTGAGGTGGTATAGAATAACTTAGAGTGCCTCCATATTTGAGCAATGGTTCTTTGTTCCACGATTCACAGCACCCAGAAAGGTATAGAGTTCCCTTCTCTTATGAAGGTGCTAACATGGTGAGGTCCTGTCTTTTCTATGGGACTTAGTACACAATGAAGGAGTTGGAAAGTAAAGCTATAGTCTGGCTTTTCCTGATACTGTGGCAAGGTGCCCAAGAAATGTTGCTTCCATTCCCCTTCCTTCCACCTGTAACATATGAGTTTAATAATACTTCCTGTAAATGTATGTTGTTTTCTGTATGTAGTGAGATGTAAATAATACAATTTATTAAATATAAAAAATTTTAGATTATCTCTATAAGAATTGATGTTAATAACAATGCATATGATTCACACCAAAGCGTTACTGCTATCATCTTGTTAAAAATAAAGAAAAGGAGGCTCCGAGATGTTGCAGGACTTACCCTAATCATATCTGCATAATAGGCGATGAAAAGATTCTTGAAGCTAGATCTTCGGACTTGAAATCCTATACTTTCTTCATTGTAAGTATGCTGTGAGGTTATGTCTTTATAGTCAGATATAACCTGTTGATATAGTAATATTCTATCAGTTTTGGTGAAGAGAAAAGCATTCAAATCAATGAGCTCTCAAGTTTAAAAAAAGGGTTTAATTGTACTTTTCATTTGGATACTCTACTTTTTGGAGGGATGGGAATAGAGTTGTCTTTTTTAAAGGAGGCAGTTATTTTCTTCCTTGAGTCCTATGAGAAAGTAGGATTGTGCAACTTAACTTTTTTTTTTTCATTTATACTCAATGGATACTCTATGGCCCTAGCAATTGGTAAGCTGTGATTATATTCTGGAAGATAATACTGCAGCAAAATGGTATTCTACTACCATTTTGAAAGGTCTTTTAAATTGCCATTACTTGGCAAAGTAGTACCAGATTAAGAAAGCAGATACCAACATTCTCAAAATATAACAATATAGGTTTTTAACTATAGTTTATTCATAATCTTATTACAAATGGTATAAATATTTTGGCTGAACTGATTAGTTGATGTGGTTACTATGATTAAATAACTTGTTTATACAATACCTAACTGATGGAATATATTTCACACTGGAAGAATCTTAGAGGCTAGCCAAAACTACTCACATTTCACATGAGGAAATAGAGAATCAAGAGATACTAAATAATTTGCTCAATATCATACACAAATTACGTTGTGATTCCTGACCAGAACTCATTACTTCTGATTCCAACTCCAAGGTCCTCTTCCAATAAATTACCTTATCCAGTTTTACAAAACTGCTTTTTAGTCAAAACCTTGGGTACACACAATGTAAGATTTTAGCACATCCTCTGATGGAACATTCTTCAACAAGTAAAACATTTAAGAATGGATAGGCCCAGCATTATAAACATGATTGCAAAGAGAAGTCCTAAGCTGACAGAAAGAGAAAATAATAAATGGCACCTTTTTCATGTCTAAACTCTCTAATACCAAGAAAACACCTTAAAGCCCTTGCCTTGGGTAAAAAATATTTGAAATGCCAAATCTGGTTATCAATACATCTCTATGTGTGTCAGGAAGGATTACTACAGTTAAGTATATTCTAAGCCTGTTTATACCCAGCATTACTCCTAAAGTTCCAATAAGAGTGCCTATTTTTATTTTTATTTTTGAAGTGACACTAACCTGAGAAGAAAGAAAAAAAGAGGATGTTTAAGCAATTCTTCAAAGCTCACCTCCATAAAGCTATTTTGATGGTTAAAAAATAAAAGGAAGCAAGATGCAACTAAATTGGATAGTTCTCTGTCACATTTTCTGAATACAAATAACAAACGACGTGATGTACTTACAGAGTTTGATACTCGAATTTAAAATTCTGCTTATTTATTCAGTTACTATGTACTAGAACTGAAAAGAGAGACTACTAGTCACAGGAACACTTTTAATGTTACTGTTTTCACGACTTCATGTAAGAGGAAATGGGGAAGTCTCTTTGTATGGCATGGCACACGCAACAAGGGATTGTCAACTGGCCAACCCATGTGCTCAGTAATGCTATGGAGACATACATAAAGGTTTTTATTAGGTTCATGTAATACTTGTTGAATAAATAAAGTTGGATCCTCCGAGTCAGGAAGTATGCTGTTGATTCTACTCTATTTTCTGGGTGCTTCATTTTAAATATCTGTAAAGGGTACACAGTGACTCTTTTCTAGGGGATGCAATGCCTCTAAATAATTCTCAGTAACATTCCTTACACTCACAGTGTTCAAAATCATTGAATAGAAAACTGACCACCATGTTAAAGAACAAAGAACTATTTTTTATGACTTTAACTGCAACATACTCTGGAACACAAAATTAACATTTTCCAAACTGCTTTTGTTTTCAGTTCCTGATTACTCCCATGATTCAAACCACTTAGGTTTTAAGTTTTAGATTACTCCCTTTTACATTCGATTACCACATCAGAAGGACCATAATAGACCTGAGTTCTACCATCTCTCTACTTGCCACAAATCCACCTGTGTGTGTGTAGAGTTTGAGGAATTTTGACACAGCATAGATGAAAATTATAGATTCTTGGTTATCACACTTACACCATTTGAGAAACCTACTAAAGAGTGCTCACATGAACAGAATTCTATACAATATTTCTAAGAAAGATGTTATATTTTATTTTTCAATTTTAATAAGAAATTCTCTTTTGTCTTGCAGCCATCAACCTGAACACACAAAATAAAATAATATTAAAAGAAACAGAAAATTAGCATGATGGAAAAGACACACACATGTAGTCAGATTCAAGGGCCAATATGGTAAATCAAGTTCCATAATTTTTAAAATAGTTACTCTGTTATTTTTCTGTTGGTTAGTGGTATCATTGTAACAGTAAGACTTTAACATCTGTGTGCTTGGGATCACTGTAAGCCAGCTGGTTCCTCTCAAAATTGCTCATCTTTTGTTCTTACTGTGTTCTGACCTGGGCCCCTAGACTTAAGACAGCTATGTGCTTTTTGCAGTCAGGATATCCTCTTCAAGACTGTCAGGCAATTTCAAATGATTGATGTGCTAGTCTGGTGTTCTGTTTTTTTTTCTTTTTTCCCCTTTAGTTAAGCCTCCAGTAAATCTACAAATCATTCTATAAGAATGCTAATTAGATCTACTCTTACTTAACTTCATGCACAGTTTTCTTGTTTTTCTGTATCTTTGGAGGAGAGCTTGAAATTTATAACACAGTGTGTTTCTAAAGTATTTTTAACAGCATTAAATATAAATAAAACACATCTCACTATAGGAAACAATTCAAGCAGTGAACTCAGTTGACTCTCTTCCCTCTAGAACTGTGTCATTCATTCATTCTGCAAACCTGAAGTGTGATTCCTAAACCCACTCCAAAAATTAGAAATCATTTACCCATTTGCCTTTTAGTCCTCTTTTTCCAAACTACTTCTTACCATGCTTTCTCTTATTTGGATGCTGCCCTACCCCTTTCTTCATGCTAGGACAGGAGGTCCTGGACTCCAATACCTCTAAAGGCCATTTCAAGTTCTGCTCCAGAGGATCACTGATGGGGCCTCTCATTTCACATAAGCCAAGCCACAGATGAGTCACAGTGTTCTATCAGTCAAAGCCTAAGCAGGCAAAGTCTGGCTCTTTTACACTGTCAAGCTTGCAAAATTATCTCTTGTAGAGATAAAAAGACAGACCTCCATCAACCTCAGGGCATTAATTCTAAACCCCTTGCCTCAACACATATTGTGTTTCCCAACCAATCTCATGATTGATTTATCTTTTGCGGGCCTTACATGACCTCTCATTCCAAGACTTAGAACTGAATTTCTGGCTTCAATCTTTTGCTTTCATCTTGACCATATTTGGACTTTTCCTCCAAATAAGTTACCTCCCTGAGTAAACAGCTAGGCTACTATGGTGCCCAGAATCCTGCAACTACCTCAACATAGCCTCCTGTGGGAGCACATTCAATATAGTCAACCTGACTCTGACAGTGAGATCCAACTCAACAAGCAAGACTCAGGTATCCTATAAAGGATATCACTGGGTCAATGAACAAAATTAGAATACAGATGGAAGATCAGAAAAATATATGAATTTAAAATTTATTTATATGTAAGACAATATTCTTATTCTTAGAAATAATACACACTGAAGTGTATAAAAGGACCATGCAACTAACTTGCAAAAGTTTCAGAAAAAATGTGTATGCACACGTTTACACATACGCATAAATGTATACTTACTATATATGTGTTATATGTTTGTACACACATACACATATGCAGAGAAAGGGAGTGAGTGAGCACACTCATTTGGTAAAGGAAATGTGGCAAAATGTCAAAAGCAGGTGAATCTGCTTAGAAGATAAAGGAGTGTTTTATGTACTATTCTTACTGCTGCAGTTTTTCTGTAAGTTTGAAATAATTGCAAAATAAAACATAAAGAAATAAAAATTGCACTTTAGAATGTCAGTAGATTCTACCATATCAAGATACTGTCAGCTATGGTGAAGGGGTGGAAAAGACCTCGGGAAAGCGGGAGAATTTCAGCAGTAGACAAAAGTCTCTTAATTTAAGTGCCTGGTGGTCAGAAAGAGAAAGAAAATACTTGGATAACTCATAAGTGGAATGGAAATCCCTATAGAGATGAGAATATACACATATGCCCAGGAAAGGCACCTTCTTTTTTTTATTGAAGTTTCATTGATATACAGTCTTATATTGGTTTTAAATGTACAATACAGTGGTTCAACAGTTAACCATATTATTAAATCCTTACCCCCATTAGTGTGGTTACTATCTATCAACATTGAAAGATGTTACAGAATCTTCAATTGACTATATTCTCCATGCTGTACTACTGTCCTGTGACTAATTTATATTGTGACTGCAAATTATTTTGCCACCTTATCCTCCTCCCCTAGCCCCAGCTGCTCCCCCTTGGTAACCACTAGGCACTTCTCAGTGTCTTTGAGTCTACTGCTGTTTTGTTCCTTCGGTTTTGCTTTGTTTTTAGATTCCACAATTAAGTGAAATCATTTGATACTAGTCTTTTCTGCCTGGCTTATTTCACTGAGCATAATACCCTCTAGATCCATCCATGTTGTTGCAAATGGTAGGATTTCTTTTCTTTTTATGGCTGAATAATATTCCATTGATACCTTTATTGTTTAAGTACCATAAACATTTAGGGGTTGAAATATTTGTATTTTATGGAGACCATGTAAAACATGACTTTGTGCATTAATACCTGTTATTTGTACTTTTATACACTAACATAATAACTGTAACCTGAATGTAACAGTAAGAAGATCAAACACAATGGATAGAGTTTGCTTATCTGAAACTTGGCAGATAAAGATATACTGCCAAAAATCAACAAGCCCAGAATGAGAATGGACCTTCAAAGTACATTATTGCATTACTGGAACATCTGGTACTAACACTGTCAGGTTTACATATGTTCTCAAATACTTATTTATGTAACAATCAAATGCTAAGCATTCCAGCTGCACTTGTAAACTTTTTATGAACTGAAGTCATACGCACAAGCTCAGCTAAATATACTTGACAGAGGGAGGAGCGTGAGGAAACTATTAACTCTCACAATTGAAGTTTCATTGCAGTACAGCCTTCTGGCAGTGTTATGGACCAGTGCTTGGTATGAGAGTTGACCTGCTGGTTCATGTGAGATTCATTTCATTCTAGCACGTAGAATCAGAAATAGCTAAAGGGTCAAAATCATGATTTGACAGCTACCTTTTTAAGACATAATTTACTCAGGAAAGAAAATCATATATAGATTCTTAAAAAGTAGAGCAAAGCACATGATGATGTAAAGTCATTAAGAAAAAGAATATCTAATACTAAAGTGAAAAAATATTTTCCTTAACACATCCCAGAGCTATCGCAGGTAGTCTGATTGTGGCAATGCATAAATCAGGAAAGACAGCATACAAAGAGGAGACACTTTTGCACGATGATCATCTAATATTACTCCTAGTGAAAATTGCTTGGGTGAAACTTGCTTCTTTAAAAACAGAATAGAAAGTAACTAATCTAAACTCACTTTAAAGAGTAAAAGGGCAAGAACAGAGGGAAACAAATATCTCTATGCTTTTTTTTTTGTACTAACAAGGAAGCAGATAGACATTATTTTTCTAAAGTTTTTCTTATCATTGTTTTGATCCAATTTCTAGAGTATGCAATATTGCAAAAAGGAACTAACTCAGCAAGTTATTTTCTGAACAGAAGATCTTAAAGTGATTTCTGTCAGGTTGAGGTTAAAAGGACATATTTTTTTTCAGGTAAAACAAGAATCCCCTCCATCCTTGATGTGAATGGCAGGATTCTGAAAGTTTTCATTTAGAATTAACCAGATGTTTTTCACAGTGATTTACTGATCTTGAGGTGTGAATATATGTAATCTATGTGATCCTTCTGCAGGGACTTTACTTATCCCAGCCCTTGCAATCATAATTACAAATCTTGGAAATAAAACCTTTATTTTTTGGTCCTGTGTAGGTTTAGAAACCTTAGATATGTATTTTAATCACCTGGGGAACTTTTAAAAACCCCAAACCCAGGCCCCACCCCAGGCCAATTAAATGAGAGTGAAACTCAGGCATCAGTCCCACTTAACGTGCAGCCAAGGCTGAGAACCTGCTTAGAATGAGGATAGGCATCCTTTAGGGATCATGGGATTTGTTTTGCAAAAATGGCATTTACAAAATAATGTAGAAGCAGTAGGCACTCCCAACTCTCTGTCTTATAATTAGATCTGGAAATTTGGGAGTTATAAACACAACAGCTCTGACTGACTTCAAACTCCACCTCTTTGCACATTTTGAGAACACTTTAAGGGCAGATAAGGGACTGCCTGAGGACAGGAGATCTAGCCTTCCAAGCATGACAAGTTTCCCCCATTTAGCTGAAAAAGGATGGAGCAAGAAGAATGGAGTTTTTCATTTTTGACAAGTTATAAAAAAGTAGCAAATTTTGCCTACAAAACCACATTGTGCAATCATGAATGTGCAGGAAAGGGTAAGATTTAAGCAGAATCTTAAATCACAAGCAAGAATGGACATAATAACTTTTTAAATGCCTTTTGGAGCTATCTGAAACAATGTGACACATATATGTATATTTATGGGCAAGAATATTAGCTAAAATAATAACCTGAATTTCAACTTTTAAGAAGAGCGAATATTTAAGTCCTGCTGTGCTTGGACAGTTCCAGTTTATACCTACTGTTACTGTGTAACTAGTAATAATACCTTCTTTAACTCCCAATGTCCTGGTTGCATCGTAAATTATACTAGAAGGGATTGGAGAGTCCTTACTGAGCAGAGAATTCAGTCTAAAAGCAGAGACACAATACATCAATTATACATAATAAGTACTCAATAAATAGCTGCCAGAAGATTATTGTCATTATTGTTAATTCACAAACAACAATTTTAGAGATAGTCTACAAGTACGAAAAGGAAATGAAAATGCACACCCTCAGATTTCAGTCACATCTCTATAACTTATTGGTTTTCTCTATGTTCCCACAAGTGAGAATGCCATCTTGGGAAATAGATGGCAGTCTTCTTACTCTTTTTTTCTATACAAAAATAAAATTCAAGATAATTAAAAAAGGATTATTGTCTTCAAATATCAGAGGAATTTGTATAAATGTAGATAGTTTTTTAATGATTACCAAATAGATGGCCTTCTTTATGATTATTTACAATTTATGTTTAATGCTTTGGGACAAGAAATGAAAAGAAATTATAAAAAAAGTACCACTAGCATTTAGATCTGCTTTAAGTATAACTATCTAAAATGCTCTCTTGTTTTGACTTCCTCCAGAAGGAAAACTTGAAACAATGAGTAAATGAGTATAAGTTACAAAGAGGCATATTTTAACTCAACATAAGGAATTTTAAAATAGAGTTGTCCAACAGAATGGATTGTTTCAGGAAATGATGAGCTCCTTTGCTGAAGATATCCAAATTGAGACCGGATGAGCATATGCCAAGGATGCTGCAGGAAACATTTCTGCACTATGTGGGAGGTTAGCCAACAGAAGATGATGTCTTAGGTTCCTTCCAACACTAAATTTCATAATCTTATGACTATTCCAAACATGAATAACTACTTTAATGATACAAACTCTGTGGCCTGGTTAAGAAAATGAAAAAGAAAACAAACAAACAAACAAACAAACAAACTTTACTTGGGTTCCAAGGAAAGCAGTCTATATGAAAAAGCTTTTTTTTTTTAATGCTGAGATAAGGAAAGTTACTACATTCTAGAAGCATATGCTTTATGATGCATCCAATTATTTTATAAAATTCAGTACAAATAATAAAGCATGGGTATCCAAAAGATAAATTAACTGAAGAATAAGGTATCATTTGCTGGATTACTGAATTGCACAAAATAGGAGGATAAGAAGCTAGGTAGAAAGCCAATGAAGGACTAAGCAAGGTTTTCCAGCCTCACAGTCCTATGGAGACAAAAACAAGGGTTCAGAAACTTCCAAGGGAGAGAAAACCCTAGGATCTCAATTAGGAACCCAGGTGTCCACATGCTAGAAAAGTAGAGACAAAGAAGAGGTAGATTGAGCAACACCAAATCTGCAACTGAATACTAGAATTAGAATAAGGTAATCTGCCAACACTATACGGGCCAACCAGATCCACTGAGAAAGATAATGTCCAGAGTCACTACAGTTTAGCAAACATAATGTCTGGCATTAATGCAAAACTAAAAAACAGAACTTACACAAAACAGGACGGGAGAAAAACTCAGATCAATAGATGACCCTTTCATTGGAATTACCACGTTAAAAAAAGAGCTATGGTTAACAGTTTAAAAAATAAATGAAGTGAGGAATTTATAGGTTCTGACAGCTAGAATTTATCTGAGAAGGATTAAATAGAAATTCTATGATAAAAAATATAATAATGAAATTAAGAACTCAATTTGTGGGTTAAATAGAATTTTGGAAGCTGAAGAAGGTGAATGATCTAAAAGAAATACCAGAAAGTATTTGGGCTATACTTTGGTGACTAAAAGGGATGGAAATACTAAAAAGTTGTAGCTATAATGAGACTGAAAAAAAGTATACCTACTTGTGGTCCATGGTGGGGGGAGGGGAGCGGTAGATAAAAAAGTAAGAAAGGAAACAATTGAAGAAATAAAGACAAAGAACTTTTAAAGTAGAAGATATTGAGGCAAAGAAAACCATACCAAGTCACATCATAGTAAAATTGCTGAAAACTAAAGACAAAGGAAAAAAATACAACCTTGAGAATAGCCCTAGGGAAAACAATACACCTTACCTTTAAAGGTAAAGACATAAGAATTACAGTGGACTTCTCATTGGAAATAATGAAAGATAGATAATGGAAAGACATTTTCGAGTTGCTAAAAAACAATTGTTATCCTAGGAATTTATACCCACCAAAAATATCCTCCAAAAGTGAAGGTGAAATAAAGACAAACAAAAAGCAGGTTAAATTGTTGCCAGCAAACACTCATTAAAACAAATACACAAGTGAGTTCTCCTGGGAAAATGAAAATGATTCCAAATGGAAACAGAAATTAAACAGTCTGAGTGAAAATGTGGGCATATAATATAAATGAATACTGACTGGGAATATGATATAAATGAAACAGTAATTATGATGTCTTCTGGGGAATAAAGCATAGGACTAAAATGGTTGATAACAATAACACAAAGGATAGTGATACATGGAATTAAAATATTCTAAGATCCTAATATGGAAAAAATTTTAATGTATGAAATTAGGTTGTAATAAGCCCACACTGCACAGTGCATTCTTCAGGATATGTACTAAAACATAGTAATAGAAGGTATAACTAACAAACCAGAAAAAATTTAAATGTATGAAAATTAGGTTGTAATAAGTCCACACTGCACAGTGCATCCTTTAGGACATGTACTAAAACATAGCAATAGAAGGTATAACTAACAAACCAGTTAAGAGGGTGAGTGGGTAGAAAATGAAGGGAATCTGAGCAACCTTAAAAAATGTAAAGAAGGAAAAAAAGGAACATAAGATATATGAAAAAAGCATAATAGAGTTAGATGATAAATATAAACACAACTACATGAGTAATAAATGAATTACATTAAAAGGTAAATATTTTCATAGATTAAAAAATATAACTAGATACTACTTACAACAGATATTCTTTAAATACAAGGATAGAGAAAGGTTGGAAGTAAAAGGATGTAAAAATATATACCATGGAAATATTAACCAAAAAAGTTGGTGCAATTATTCTACTTGTAAAGTGGATATGATAAAAAGGAATCCATCAGAAAGATAAAACAGTTCTAAATTTGTTTGTTATACTTTCAAATATCTAAAGCAAAAATTGATGAAACTTAAAGAAGACAAATCTATACAACTCCTTCACTCAATTACTGGTAAATAAAAAAAAATTAGCAAAGATATAGAAGAGCTACAGAATACTTTTAATAAATCTGCTTTAATTGGCATATATACAACACTGCACCCAACAATGACAGAATATACATTCTTTACAAGTGCATATGGATCATTCACCAAAACTGATCGTGTGCTGGGCCATAAAACAAGCCTTGACATTGCAAGAGACAAAAATCATCTACAGCACATTCCTTGACCACCACTTAATTAAGCTAGAAATCAATAACCAAAAATTAACAAACATTTTTTTAAAGACTACAATAAGTAAGAACCACCAGAGGTTTTCTAAGGCAGAAACTTATCCAAGAATTATTTTTAAGCATTTAAAACTGTGCTGTAAAATAAATTCACATTTATTTTCAGTTAATCACCAAAAACACTGCATAGTTTTGATTAACTTTTTGTAGATGAAATACTATTTAGAGAATTTCTTAATTGTTTTAGCTTATAATCAAGTTCAACCTTTTAAAGATGTCACTATATATACCTGGGATCTCTAATATGATAAAGATTATAATTTAATTGGAAACTTTGGTATTAAAAAAGAGCCAACTTGTCAGTTTACTTCACAGATTTATTCAATTGCCACAAAAACAAGAAAACCTTAAGCAAGTCTGCTAACCTTGATAGACTAACTATAGGGTCCAATGCTAGCAGGTGCGCAATGAGAAGCACACAGGACATTTTTGTGATGAGAGAGACCATCACGAATCCTTGTTACTCTAGTGGACAAGGCAATCTATTGAGAAAAGTACTTCTGACAACAAAGTTTCTACAGACTGAAAAATAAACCAAATTTAAAGGAACAGGGTAAAACAAACAAACAAGCCAAAACCAAGGCATGTGGAAAGCGTCTTCTCTCATTGTTGTGGTTCAAGGTAACTAATGGAACCTAAATATTTATTTCTTGTCCCTCTCCAAAGTCTACTTAAGTGACAGTAGAAATATGTATCTAAAAATATATCTATAACAATGCTGCAAAGTTAGAGGGATGCTATCTGCTTACAAGAATGGGAAGGAATTTCTGAAAGGTGTAAAGCAAGACTCGGAAATAAAGATTAAGAAAAATTCCAACAAAGTTCAGAATTTGTAAACCCAAAAAGGGAAAATAAAGAATGCATCCAACAAATTCTTATATTTTTCAAGTCCTTGCCATTTTACATGGGGTTATGTGAAAATTAGTCCATTTAATCTTCCTGTCACTAAACTGATATTTGGCCTCTTCATTCTACTATTCCACCTGAGGCATTTTTTAAAAACCACTAATCATTTCATATTCATATCAGTTTTTTAAAAACTATTATCCACATGACTGTAATAAAAAAATATTACATAATTTTAAAGTTTTCTTTATTTCTTAAATTGTTTCATTTTTCATGCATTTCATGCCTCTTTGTACTTGTATTGGTTGTTTTTCTTTTATTAAAGTATAGTTGATATACAACCTATTCATTTCAGGTGTACAACAGTGATTTTACAATTATGTATATTACAAATGCTCAACATAAGTGTGGCTAGCCTGTCATCATACAAAGATTTACAATACAATTGACTATATTCACTATGCTGTACTTTTCACCCCCATGACTTATTTTATATTAGAAATTAGTACTATTATCCCTTTCACCTATTTTTCCCACCCCCTATAGTAAACATCAGTTTGTTCCTTGTACTCATGAGTCTATTTCTGTTTTGTTTCTTCACTTATCTTATTTTTTTAGATTCCACATATAAGTGAAATCATGCAATATTTGTCTTTCTCTGTCTGACTTACTTCATTGGCATAACACTCCTTAGGTCCATCCATGGCAAGATTTCATTCTTTTTTTATGGATGAGTAATATTCCATTGTATTTATGTGTGTGTGTTGGTTATTCTTAAATGTTTGATTCTGGGTTACCTATTTATAAGCAAGGATCTTGATTACTAATTATTATCTGGAGTGTTCAATTGACAGGGTTCCACTGGCTCTGAGATCAAAGATGACTGCATGGTGCTGGCCACACTGCCCAGCTGGCTTGTTTACACAGCATGTCTTTTGGGTGGGCATACTTCATCTTTTGGTGCCCATTGATCAGGGGAGAATCTATCTCATAAAAATCTCTTTTGGGACTCTCCCACATCATATCTGGATTTCCAAATTTGTGGCTTTATCTTGTACATAGTAGTGTCAGCTGCTTTGAAAGCAAGACACTGGTGATATTGTTCTATCACCCTGTGATAAACTGGCCAACCAGACATAGCCTATTCCTCTCAGTTCCCTGCAGCATTTAATTGTGGGCTCATTTACAGGTTTTTTTTGTTGTTGTTTTGGAGGATCTTTCCCATCTCTATGGAGCTGTAGGTTCAGCTTTGTTGGGATATGCCATCAGTCTTATCCTATTTGCTTTATATCTTCCAGAAATTTGCACTTCTGATGACACCCTTTCCTGCTTTCAAAAGTTGCTATGCATTTATTATTGTTTTATATTTCTTCTCTCACTTCAATGGAATTTTGGCAGGGAGGAAAGAGAAAAGCCATGAAAATGTTCAGACAGCGCTCTTCAATTGGCATATAAATTCCTGTCACTCACTTGAATTATCTGAGCAATTAAACAAATGTAATTTGATAGCACTTCCTAGTTTACTGGAAGGGAGCTATCCATCTTAATTCCAACTCTCCACACTAATATTTTAGTAAACACATTGAAACTCTGCTTTTCCAATCTTGCTTTAGCATGAGAACTGCACCTTCACCTCCCCACTCTTTCCCTCTTTTGCATCTCCAATCTTTTCTCCTAGAGGCTCTTCTTTTCTCATGCAATGGGTGATACGTATTCCATATCCCAGATACTTCCTCTAGTTCGCCTTGCTCTTACCCTTCCCAGCCCTCTCATCACTTCCTAAGCCCAAATGACAATACACACCGACAAACATTCACTACAGAGGAAGCCCTCACTGGACTCCAAGATCCTATTCTACTGTAATTCTTGTCTTACCGCTTTAACAGCTTCTTAGTCTGAAGGCAGTGGGAAAGTGGAAATCTTCTCAACGTGGAGTGAAAAGAGCACTAATGAGAAAGACAGAAGAATCATGGAAGCTGATCAGAAATGGGAAGAAAAGGATAGAAAAGAAAGCTGAGGCCTTTGTAAATAAAAGTTTCTGTTCTTACTCTTTTTTTTAATTAAAAAAATGTTAATATATATATTTTTATTAAGGTATCATTGATATACACTCTTATGAAGGTTTTGCATGAAAAACAATGTGGTTACATTCACCCATATTATCAAGTCTCCCCTGCACCCCATTGCAGTCACTGTCCATCAGCGTAGTATGATGCCACAGAGTCACTACTTGTCTTCTCTGGGCTACACTGTCTTCCCCCTGACCCCCCCCCCCCACATAACCTGTGCCAATAATAATGCCCCTCAATCTCCTTCCCCCTCCTTTCCCCACCAACTTTTCCCACCCCTCCCCTTTAGTAACCGCTAGACCCTCCTTGGAGTCTGTGAGTCTGACACTGTTCCTTCAGTTTTGCTTCGTTGTTATACTCCACAAATGAGTGAAATCATTTGGTACTTGTCTTTCTCCACCAGGCTTACTTCACTGAGCATAATACCCTTTAGCTGCATCCATGTTGTTGCAAGTGGTAGGATTGATTTTCTTCTTATGGTTGAATAGTATTCCATTGTGTATATGTACCACCTCTTCTTTATCCATTCATCTACTGATGGACACTTAGGTTGCTTCAATATCTTGGCTACTGTAAAAAGTGCTGCAATACACATAGGTGTGCATATGTCTTTTTGAATCTGAGAAGTTGTATTCTTTGGGTAAATTCTAAGGAGTGGGATTCCCAGGTCAAATGGTATTTCTATTTTTACTTTTTTGAGGAACCTCCATATTGCTTTCCACAATGGTTGAACTAATTTACATTCCCATCAGCAGTGTAGGAGGGTTCCCCTTTCTCTGCATCCTCACCAGCATTTGTTGTTCTTAGTCTTTTCAATACTTGGCCATCCTTAAAGCTGTGAGGTTATATCTCATTGTGGTTTTAATTTGCATTTCTCTGATGATTAGTGATATGGAACATCTTTTCATGTGTCTGTTGGCCATCTGAATTTCTTCTTTGGAAAACTGTCTCTTCATATCCTCTGCCCATTTTTTAATCGGATTATTGGCTTTTGGGGTGTTGAGTGAGGTGTGTAAGTTCTTTATATATTTTGTATGTTAACCCCTTGTAGGATATGTCATTTACAAATATATTCTCCCATACAGTAGGATGCCTTTTTGTTCTGTTGATGGTGTCCTTTGCCATACAGAAACTTTTTAGTTTGATGTAGTCCCATGAGCTCATTTTTGCTTTTGTTTCCCTTGCTTGAGGAGATGTGTTCAGGAAGAAGTTGCTCATCCTTATATTCAGGAGATTTTTGCCTATGTTGTCTTCTAAGAGTTTTATGGTTTCATGACTTACATTTAGGTCCTTGATCCATTTCGAGTTTTCTTTTGTGTATGGGGTTAAACATTAATCCAGTTTCATTCTCTTGCATGTAGCTGTCCAGTTTTGCCAACACCAGCTGTTGAAGAGGCTGTCATTTCCCCATTGTATGTCCATAGCTCCTTTATCATATATTAATTGACCATATATGGTTGGGTTTTATATCAGGGCTCTCTAGTCTGTTCCATTGGTCTATGGGTCTGTTCTTGTGCCAGTACCAAATTGTCTTGAGTACTGTGGCTTTGTAGTAGAGCTTGAAGTTGGGGAGCATAATCCCCCCAGCTTTATTCTTCCTTCCCAGGATTGCTTTGGCTATTCGGGGTCTTTTGTGGTTCCATATGAATTTTAGAATGGTTTTCTCTAGTTCGTTGAAGAATGCTGTTGGTATTTTGATAGGAATTGATTGAATCTGTAGATTGCTTTAGGCAGGATGGCCATTTTGACAATATTAATTCTTTCTATCCATGAGCATGGGATGTGTTTCCATTTATTGGTATCTTCTTTAATTTCTCTCATGAGTGTCTTGTAGTATTCAGACTATAGGTCTTTCACTTCTTTGGTTAGGTTTATTCCTAGGTATTTTATTCTTTTTGATGCAACTGTAAATGGAATTGTTTTCCTGATTTCTCTCTCTGCTAGTTCATTGTTAGCGTATAGGAATGCCACAGATATCTGTGTATTAATTTTGTATCCCTTAACTTTGCTGAATTCAGATATTAGATCTAGTAGTTTTGGAGTGGATTATTTAGGGTTTTTTATGTACAATATCATGTCTTCTGCAAACAGGGACAATTTAACTTCTTTTTTGCCAATCTGGATGCCTTTTATTTCCTTGTGTTGTCTGATTGCCGTGGCTAGGACCTCCAGTACTATGTTGAATAGAAGTGGGGAGACTGGGCATTTTTGTCTTGTTCCTGATCTTAAAGGAAAAGCTTTTAGCTTCTCGCTGTTAAGTATAATGTTGACTGTGGGTGTGTCATATATGGCCTTTATTATGTTGAGGTACTTGCCCTCTATACCCATTTGGTGGAGAGTTTTTATCATGAATGGATGTTGAATTTTGTCAAATCCTTTTTCAGCATCTATGGAGATGATCATGTGGTTTTTGTGGTTCATGATACTTTAATGCGAGTTTTTCACTAGGGAATTTCCACCTACAGACATAATTTTTATTCCAGAAATTAATTCATAAGAGAAATTTCATTTATTCATGCACATGCAACCCAAAATGATTTGAGACAGCCACTAGTGAAAATTTACCTTGTCTGTAGCTTTGTTAGTATATGTTATCACACTAGCTTCATAAACAAGAGATAATCAACCACAACTCTTGTTGTGCTCGGTCTCTTGAGTTTAGAAGACTCTATTTAAACTAGCTTATACTTAAAAAAAAAGTCTGGGTTATGGATACTTGCATTTTTAAAAAATAATATTGATAATTTTTGTCTTGAATATCTTATAAATATGAATAACAATATACAGCTATACCTCATTTACCATGTTGGTAAAAGTTTAAGGTACCAGTAATAGCAGTTTAGGCAAGTTTTGGCAAGGGTGTTGGAGTTCTCATGCACATATTAGTAGGCATATAAATTGGTTCAACCATTCTGAACAGTAATGTGACAAAATGGTCATAGTCCACATTTAGAATATGAAAGATACAACAATACAGATTTTGGAAGTTAACATGGTCCTCATGACGTTGAATTAGGGAAAGAGTTTCTTTAAATGATCCACTGAAAAGCATTAACCTTAAAATACAGAGGAATAAATTGTTCACCAAAAGACACCCTTAAAGGAATGAAAAGGGAAGACACAGTATAAAAGATGATATTGCAACATATATGTCTACCAAAAGGCTCACATCTAAAACAGGAAAAGAACTCTTACCTGTACCTGTTAAAAACTGTCACAAATAATGTTGTGAGAGAACTTACAAAGAGACTTAAACAGACACTTTAGAAAAGAGGATTTCCAAATGGTTAGAAAATATGTGACCAGAGAACCAGAAAGTAAAAATACAATGAGATACCACTCTCTCCTCACTAAGATGGCAAATATTAAAAGACTGATAATACAAAGTGTTGATGAGGCTATGGAGCAAAGGAAACTCTAGCAGACTGTTGGTAGGAATGCAAATGTTTAACCACTTTAGAAACCCCAGCAATTCAAGTTAATAAAAATGCATGTATATTGGAGCCAAGTTCTGTGCAAGAAGCCTCACAGAACAATTATTTGTAGTGGCCATAAAATACCCAAATGTCCATCACAGAATGGATAAATAAATTGTAAGGAATGTCTTCAGAAAAAAATTTTAAAGAAAAAAAAAATCCAAACTATTCATACAACAACATAGATAAATTTCATAATCATAATATTGAGTGAAATAAAATGACAAAAGCCAGGCACAACTAACTCCGTAAGAGTAAATGCCAAATATTTTCATTTGTGTAGATTTCAAAAACAAGCAAAACAAATTATCTGTGGCATTAATTGTGAAAATGGTGGTTACCTTTCAGAAACGGGGAAGGAATAGTGACTGGGAAAGGCACAGAGCTGAGAGGAGAACTTCTGCAGTTTTGATACTGTTTCATTTCTTGTCCTGGGTAGTAGTTATACAGATGTGATCACTGTGAAAATTCACTAATCCTAAAAGTGATCTTCCCAATATCATTTCATTCGTCCAGCGGAGACTCTGATAGATGCATTTCTTCCTGCTTTTCAATTTGAACTGCCACCATCTTCTAAGTTTTGGTTATGTCACCTTTGTATTATTATTTAACATTTTTCCCTCACTGTCCTTTCTGTAGTACCACATTTCTCTTTTTTTCCTTGGAGTGGTAGAATATAATGTTGATTGCATCCAAGGGTAGTTTTGGATGGGAGCTTTAATATGAATAATTATGTCTTCTTAAACTAAGGACAATTTTTTTTCTATTTTCACCAATTATCTCTCCTCCACCACCTATTTCTGTTTTGTTTATTTGAAAGTGGGAGCTCCAGGTTTTTTTTTCCATATCTCTCAGTTTTTCTCCCATTTTTAATAAACAGTTGGTTATATATTCTGGGACAAATCCTTGACTGGTAGGAAATGATCAGACTATCACCTTGTTCTTGTGTTTTGAACTATGTCATATGTCTCTGAGCATCATAGCAACCTCAGGTTACAGATACTTCATTGCAGGAAACCGAACAATTTTCTGAATGAATTTATCAATGCCACTGGTAGCATCTGGGTGTTCACTGAATTTTTAAATTTTTCACTCAAATACTGTTACTTAAACATAGTGAAAGAATAAAGGAAAAATAATGAAGACAATCTTCTTGGATAAGTGCAGAGAAGAATCTTAAACTCTCCTTCCTCAAATCTTATATAGTGCAGACATAAAGTAATGAAACTGTATTTTTAAAAAGTTAAGGTCAAGTTCTGAATATGGCATTTAAAAACATTTTATTTAAGGATAATGTTATTAAGGTATAACATACTTTAGACCTGTCATTTTCCTATGAATGTTTTTGCATCACTTTTTTATAGAGAATTTTGGTTTTATATATGGCTTTAAAATTTTTTCAGTTTTGTTTCAATGAACATATTTGTGGGACAACAGCCAAGAAAATGTGCCATTTGGGAAAGGAGGGGGAAAAAATTTATTTCCTTTTCTCCTTGGGATATTTTTGTTTCAGGGTGAACACTGGCTGCGATCAAACATCCAGATCTGAACAGTAAAGACAACTTTGTCAGCATCACTTTGTTCCTAAAGTCAGTAACTTTTCAAAACAGTGAAGTTGTCAGCTGACCTCTTCAGTTACTGTCACATTTAGACACTTTAGCAAAAGCCTATTGTTCAACTTAAGCAGTATCATTTCATTTTTATGTATTGTTTGCCCAAAGTCAATTTATTTATAAATAAGGATTAATGTTCTAAAGTTACTCCACTGCTGAATTGCTTTAACAACACTGAGAAATTATTTTCACTGTCACTAATTAAAAACTAAAGGCAGCACCAGAATCTATCCAATAAGTGTTTGCTTTGCTTTGGCACGAGAAACCATTGTTACTGGAATTCCATTGGAAGTAATTTATTTTATGTGACAGATTTGTACATTTAAAGTTCTCACTTAAAATTTCATAGCTAAGTAGCTTGAGAAAAGTATCTATATTTTTACATAATCCTTCAATTAATGATTTATAATGTAGGTATATGACTGACCTATGGAGAGACCATACAGTGTAGAGGTTAAAAGCGGAAGCAAAAGACGAGGGTGCTTATGGGTATCCCACCAACTGCCTACTTATGTAAACTCGGTCTAGTTAAGTTCTAGGTACCTCACTTTCATCATCTGTAAAATGGAGACAACAGTACCTAACTCAAAGTGTGGTTGTGAGCATGAATGAGTTAATACAGTGTTTGACACACAGTAAATAATAAATAAAAATTTAGCTAATTCCTCACTCATTATAGTGAGAAGATAATAGAAAATGTCTGAAGATGGTAAATCAGTGGAAATATTGTATATTGTATATTATGTTATCTTCCAAAAAACCTATAAACAGAAATTGCTAACTATAGGAGTAAGAGGAACTAGAGGGAAAGACAGTCTCCTGCTTTTCCTTAAACCCAATAAAAACAGGATGAAGAATAAGATAATTGCATAAATTAGTTAAAACTGCTCCTTCCTCTCACTGTACCATATAACTTTGTTACTTCTGTTACTCTCACAGCTTTTTAGCAGTTCCTTTGGGACTTTAAACATTTCCTATGTTCTAGCTCCCAAAGACTGAACTTACACACACAATTAGACCTACACACTTGAAGGGCAGGGACAGATAAACCTGAAGAAGAGAAGTAAAGATCATCAAATACAACAAACTCCTGTACTTTTCTATCTCTTTGTGACTCTGCACTGGGTTATGTAAAAACCCCTCAGTTTAACCTTACAGCTCCATAAGCTGATGTCTAGACTGCTCATCCCAATACTATGATTTTTGTCGTATTTAAAATGCTTATAACTGATTTGCTTTCACAGAAGCCCTTTTTCGTTAAGTCTTCCCCAATTCATGATACTAATGATAGTAATTTGCTTTCTTTTCCTTCTCATATTAACTCATATTTCTAAAGGGTTAAAGTATTTTTGTGTGTTGAATGAGATTACGGTCTTCCGTGCTGTGTTGGTTTTTCTCAAAATCTTGGTGATTCTTGGTCATCAGTTTGTGTCTATAGATGAGCATCTAGACTCCTGATGACTGCTGGCCGCAGTGTATGTCCTCAATCCAAGTGACCATTTTTTTTCTCTCCTGGTCCTGAGTATAGGCTCTGATTAAGTGAGCTCTGACCATGCCCCAAGACTGGTGCATGCAGGCCGGTTATTTTTGGATGCAGGCGCTCCTTCTCTAGGGAAGCCACCCCTAGCCCACATTGCTGGCACTCTGAGAATCTCTCCATCAGAATTGCATTCAGGGGGCTCAAGATGGCAGAGTGGGAAGGCAATATGGAAACCTCCTCCCACACACACTAAGGAAGCAACTACAGCAAACACAACTAGACCTGAAAATGAACTGAAGACTGCAGAACAGACCACCTACACCTGGGGAAGAAGAGAAGACCACAGAGAAAAGGGTAAAGTGGCACAGCTGGGACCAAGCAGGACCCAAGCCCATACCCCACCCCAGCACACAGGCAGGAGGAAGAGGAAGGAGCAGGGAGGGGACAGGAGCCCAGGAACTCTGCACACTTGGCCCTGGAGATCTGCTTCAGGAACATGAGTCCACATTGCAGTGGGTTCTGGTGATAAACGGGACTGGACATCAGAGACAGCTGGAACACCCTGGGAGGCTGAGACCTCACTCCCCTGTGGAGGGCAGGCATGCTCTGCTGGTCCCACTGAGACCTAACACAGAGGGCAGCAGTTTAAAAGACTTGCCAACAGTGGGAGGGGAGCCAGAGGGGCAAGGGTTGGATGGAGCTTTCTCTAAAGGAGAAAGGGCAGGTGGACCATACCTCCCCAGCCCTCTGTTGGCCCGGCACTCTCAGGACCCCCAGACACTCCATGCAAACCTTCACTCGCAGCTCAGCCCTGAGGTGATTCCCTGTGCCCTGTCCATGTGCCAGCCCCCTCAGCCCAGCAGTGTCATATGTTGCTGTCTGGCAGGCGGAGGAAGACTGTCCCGGTTTTCACAGCCCCGGTTCAGCCAAACTGGGGAGCACCAGCAGAAGCCCGCCCCAAGAGCTCCTTCCTCCCCACGGGTGGCCAAGCGAGATGCTGTGCACCTTGCCGCTCTTAGGGGGCGCCCAAGGGACTTGTCGCTGCAGCAGCTGTGCCCCAGTGCAGTGTGACTAGCTGCCTCTGCCACTGGCATGGCTCCCACCACGCAGCTCGCTACTGCCACTTGCATATATGGTCAATTAATATATGATAAAGGAGCATGAATAGGGGAAAAGACAGCCTCTTCAACAACTGGTGTTGGCAAACTGGATAGCTACATGCAAGAGAATGAAACTGGATTGCTAACTCCATACATAAAAGTAAACTAGAATTGGATCAGACACCTGAAAGTAAGACATGGAATCATAAAACTCTTAAAAGAATGCATATGCAAAAATATATTGAACATAAATACGAGCAATTATTTCCTGGACACACGTCCTCAGACAAGGAAAACAAAATAAAAAACGAACAATTGGGACTACATCAAACTGAAAAGCTTCTGTACAGCAAAGGACACCCTCAGCAGAACAAAAGGCAACCTACAGTATGGGAGAATATATTCAAAATCAATTTATCTGATAAGGGGTCAACATCTAAAATATATAAAGAGCTCATATGCCTCAAGAACAAAAAAACAAACAAACAAATAATTGATTAAAATATGGACAGAGGATATGAACAGACATTTCTCCAAAGAAGAAATACGGATGGCCAACAGGCACATGAAAAGATGCTCCACATCGCTAATCATCAGGGAAATGCAAATGAAAACCACAATGAGCTATCACCTCACACCAGTTAGGATGGCCACCTTCCAGAAGAAAAGAAATACCAAGTGTTCGTGAAGATGTGGAGAAAAGGGAACTGTCTCACAGTGTTGGTGAGAAAGTCCATTCATTGGTGCAGCCACTGTGAAAGCAGTATGGAGGTTTTTCAAAAAGCTAAAAATAGAAATACAAACTACCCAATAATTCCACTTCTACAAATTTATACCCAAAGAAAACAAAATCCCTCAACTGAAAAGATATATGCACCCCTGTGTTTATTGCAGCACTATTCACAATAGCCAAGATACAGAAGCAATCTAAGTGTCCATCAATAGGTGAATGGATAAAGATGTGGTAAGTATATACAATGGAATATTATTCAGCCATAAAACAAAAAGAAATCCTGCCATTTGCAACAACATGGATGAATCTAGAGGGTATTATACTCAGTGAAATAAGTCAGGTGAAGAAAGACAAATACCATTTGATTTCACTCATTTGTGGAGTATAAATACAAAGCAAACCAGAATGAATAAAACAGCAGTAGACTCATAGACATTGAGAAGGGACTGGTGGTTACCATGGGGGAAGGGCTGGGATGGGTGGGAGGGAAGGGTGAGGGAGATAAAAGGGGCACAAAAATTCTCAGTCATAATGTAGGCTGGTCAGGGGGATAATAGTACCTCATGGGGAATACAGCCAATGATTCTGTAACATCTTCCTGTGTTGACAGATAGTAGCTGTACTAGTGGAGGGGAGGATTTAATAATAGGGGTAACTGTTAAACTACTCTGTTGTATACTTGAAACTAATATAACACTGTATATCAATTTTAAAAAAGTAAAATAAAATGAATTGGAAAAAAAAGAATTACATTCAGGTACTTGTGGTTTTAGTTCACATTTAGCTGGCAAATTTCGCTGCTTTGAGAGCATGGCATTGATGGGATGGTTCTACCACCTGTAATTAAATAACTGGTCAACTAGTTAGAGCCTCTGATTCCAAGTTTACCACTGACTCTAGCATTTGGTTTATAAATGTCATGTTATATGCTTTATATAGTGCTGACATTCCCAGATAAATAACGATTTAAAAAATCTTCATGAAGTATACACCATGTACGTGAATTAGAAGTCTCAGTATTGCAGAAATCTCAATTCTCCTCTCCTTAGTTTATATATTTCATGTATTTCTGATCTAAATTCCAGTATTATTTTTGGTTTACACTGACACAGTGATTCCAAAATTTTCATGTAAAGGGATAAGAACTGCTGAGATAATTTTGAAGTACAAAGCTGGAGGTTTTTACTGGATGTCAAGACATACTTAAATGCTACTATAATTCAGACAGTGTGGTACTAGAATAAGGATAGACAAATCAACCAACAGAAAAGAACAAAGATTTGGGAACAGGGACATACTTATGTAAATACTTAATTTATGAGAAGGTAACACTATGGAGCAGTGGAGAAGGAACTGTCCTTTCAATCACTGGTGATAACTCAATTGTATATCCTTATGGAAAGACATGAAATCTTTTTTTTCATTACTTCACTCCATATACACAAGTCAATAACAGGAGTACTGTAGATGTAAATATGAAGGTAAACAACAAAGCTTCTAGAAGATAACATAATATTTCTTCATGGCCTTGGGCTTGAAAATGTTATCTTAAATAGGACATTGAAAGCAATAACCATAAGGGAAAAAGTGAAAAACTGCACTACACTAAATTAACAAATTCTGTTTGTTATCTTATAGCCCAGCACAAAAACAAACAAGGCACTTAAACAGGTATTTTATAAAAGAGACAAACAAAACGGCCAGGAAATGTATAAAAAGGTCCAATCACACCAGTAATTAGAGAAATGCAAATTAAAACCACAATGAGATACCATAACATACCCAGTAGAACAGACAAAATTGAAGAGACCAATAAAAGCAAGTCTTGACAAAGATGTGGGGTAAAAACAATTCACTACTGGTGGACGTAAAAATTGTCACTATTTAGACAACCATCAGTATTGTCTAAGATTGAACATATATAAACTTACACTACCTTTCATCTTTACTTTTTAATTGTATACCTTTCTGCAACAATCTTTTCATATCTATGTATAAGAGCTTGAGAAAACACTACATTTTAGAATATTTAATTCAGATACTTGACATATTAAACATTTAATCCTTATTCTTAAAACAGGAACTATAAAAACCATTTGCTATTTGTCAAATACAAAATCTAAACAAATGTTAAAGCTAACTGGTCTTTGTAAGTTATGTATATGGAAATGTTAAATTACACACGTAATCTGTAAATAATGTTTTACTTTTAATTGCTCTTAAAGTTAGCAAAGTCATTTTATAAGTGAATAAACATTTGTACTATGTATAATATTTAATAAATATTTATTGAGTACTTTCAGTGTGTCTGAATCTTTACCTCACCAAGGACCTACATTCTATCTGAGGAAAAGAAAGACTAATCAAAGTGAAGGAAATAAGATATATCCTATGTTCAGTAGGGATAAGTGTTAATGGGACAAAAAGACAAGGAAGCAGTAGATGGAGTATTGGAGTAGGTGTGTGGTATTCACAGATGGAGTGGCTGAGACAGGCCCCCTTGAGAAGGTGGCATGCCCCCAGGGCCACGACTAAGTGAGCCTTGGTGATATCTGGCAGACCATTTCAACCTGATAAATTACTAGTTCAAGAGCCTATGAAAAGTCTTAAATATCCATATGAGTGTCTTAATCATTCAAATCTTGTCTTTAGTAACCTATACTGGTTACATATTTGCTTTGTATTGTAATTCAAGATGCTGCAAGTTTTTGAAGCATTTTACATTTTAGGTCTTGCTTAGCAGTTATAATTTAGCTAATTTGCAAAAGCTTTCTAAAATTGACTTTCTGAAATCAAATATAATATTACTACCCAAAAAGTCCTGACAAAAATCTCCAAAGAAGGTGCTCTAAACAATGTTGAGAGTTACTAACCTGAAAGTCAGGAGATGTGGGCTCTAGTCCCATTTCAGCTGCTAACATGCTTCAGTCTCTAACTTCTTCAGGCCTCAGTTTCCTCATCTATGAAATCAGACAGGTGAGTTGATTCAGGGGTCTTAAGTCCATGTTTTGTTCCATGAATAGGACATTTTTAAAGACTTTAGACCTATCCCTCTAGTTTAACTCTCCACTTTGATACAGTAAACATCAAAACTTACCACCTTCTACCCAGACCATTTCACTCCTTAGTTATTTGCCTGCCCCCTTACCAAATGACTTGGACTCTTTCATCTACAAGGGGATGATGCTATGATTGTACCTTGTTTACTTAAACTTAAGAGACTGCTCTGAATAGTGGATTCATCTTCACTGTAAAGTGAACCATCAAAAATTCCACACACTGGGATAAAGATAGGGAAACATATATATGAAAAATGACAATGAGCTGGTTTCCACATTGTGGAATGGTATCACATCTTTTCAGGCTGTCATATCTGTGCAGAAACATTCCTGGGACAGTTTGCGAGCAGTTGCCTTTTATGTGGTGGCTAAGTCTGGTAAGGCGGCTGGAGAAGTCTTTATGGAATAAAAGTACAATTTGTTCCTGGCAAAAAAAATCCTCCACCTTAATTCTTTAATACAAATTTAAAACACTGCTGCCAGTAGACTGTAAGCTCTTTGAAGGCAGGGCATAGTCCTTATTGTCTTTGTATTTCAGTGGCATAACATACTGCCACAGGTAATACATGCTTGTAGATTGACTCATGCTAATAATTTTCACGCCTCCCTTTTCTGGCCCTCGTGGCCGCATAGTCTCTTTCTGCTTCTGGGCCTCAAAGTGCTATTTATTGCCTTTGACAAGCAGAGTTTTTCTCCTTTCTCTTATCTTTACCTGATAACTCTGTAGATACCCAGAATCTAGAAAAAAAAAATCTGGGTTAGGTGCATTCCTCTTTGTCTCTTACATCTATTTTGCATAATTATGGGGATTATCCCCTCTAGACTTTAAGTCCTTTGAGTGCAGAAAATATTTCTATTTCATTATCTGTAGTAAGTCCAGCATCAGGCACACTACTTGGCACAGAATCGGTACCAAAAGCGTGTTTGCTGATTGAATGTTATAGAAAGAAAGAATCCTAGGATATGGCTGGCAGAAAAACAAAAGGTGAGAAAAGAAAAAGGTAATAAGAGGAAACAAAGAGTTAAAATTATTTAGCAAGACAGTTAAATCTAATTTCAGTCCTAACAAATCATTTGAAACTAGTCACAAAATGATTGCCTAAAAATTAAACTGAAGAGTCCCCATAGATCAAAATCCTAATGTAGAGAGAGATTTTTTCTATGAAATGTTCCAAATGGATAGATACAAATAAAGATATTAGAAAGTATACATTAAGGATTATTAAGGGACAGTTATGCATGGCAAACTATACTTTCAGACATGCATACTAGTTATTCATATTAAGAATGTACTGATCTAAGATTATAACACAAACACTATCTGGTAATATTTGTTCTATAAAATACAGGGAAATAGAGTTGTGAAGGATGGGAGGGGTCTCAGCTTTCAAGAAATTATTAAAAGGTATGCATTTTCCATAAACTATTTATATTAAGGAACAACTCAGTCTTAATTTTAATATTAGTCAAGCTCAGATGTGAAATTCTGAATTTCTAAATTCCTCTGGCAAAATTTATCTTCTTTGGGGGTTATTAAACCAATTAACCTTGGAAAGGGAAGGTTAAAAGGACTTCTGTAGGCTACATTCTCACAGCATGACAGAAGAGAGGCAGAAGCCTGAGTGAATCCTGGGAAAGCTCAGGGAAAGGCTCATACTAGCAGATGACGGCCTCTGTTCTTGCTAAAATTTGGCAAAGAAATACACTGTAGTTTCTTCAGATGGCAGTATCATAATTCATTTAGCTTTTCTCTACCTTTACACAAAAAGGCCAAAACCCCACAGGAAACATGAGCAATGACATTTTCTACCCAGGATCAAAAACTGACTCTTTTGCCAGAAATTGAAAACAATAAAGCTAAAACAGTAAATACACAGTAATGTGTTGAAAGAAATAGGTTGCTGGACTGGCCAGTGACACAATCAATCATTTCTATTTTAACCTCTGATGGATAGAAAAGTAAAAAAAAAAATAAATAAAATAAATAAAATAAGTATATATATATATTCATTTGGATTGGCAGACTTCCATGCAAATATAATGAAAACCAAATGAATGTTAAAGAATCCC
Organism: Smutsia gigantea; assembly: GCA_032199065.1. Taxonomy (NCBI): domain Eukaryota; kingdom Metazoa; phylum Chordata; class Mammalia; order Pholidota; family Manidae; genus Smutsia; species Smutsia gigantea. Next base: position 73,839 of record JAVSCE010000425.1, read on the forward strand.
TTTGCATTAATTTACAGATTATGCCCCAAAGATTTACACTAAACGCGGTGCCTTTAATGGCAAGTTTGATTATACATTTCTAGCTGACTTCAAGGCAGTTAAAAGCTAGCTTAAGGGCCATCTAGAAGATGTGATTTCTTTTCTTTCCACAAAATGCTAAAGCTTCTTTATCATTCTGTATTCAGCCATGAACTCAGCTGCACAAGCCAAATGTAAAGATTTTATGGGTCAATCTATCATGTGAATTCGTGAACAAGAATACAAGTCTACTTATACAGACACTAAGGGTGATTTCCATTTTTATGAATGAAAAAGAACCCTGCATAAACATTCTTTATTTAAAGTTTTAAATGAAGAAAGATGTAAAATGAAATGGGAGCATTTTGTTTTATATGTCAATATGTAAGAGGGGCAAAGTAAGGGATCTGGCTCACAGGATTCCCAAGATAGCAGTATCTCCTTTGCATTAAGTACATAAATGAGATTTATGGCCACTGACCTAATCTTAGATGCCAAAATGTACAGCAGGAACAGCTTTCAGAAAAACTTAATTCAAAATTATGGTGTTAACACAAGCACTTTAGGAAGCAGACAGCACTTGCTGGTATACATACACACATGCATCCAGGAGACCTGGGTGTAGAAGGGACCAGAGTTATTTGCATAACACTTTAAGATACACTTCCAAGATAATTCAAATCCACAGGTTTTACTTTTTCTCCCTACTACCTTGATGTGTATGACTTTTCAAATAAATATGTATCACTAGACAGTTGATTTTCATCATTAATGGTCATTTAATACCAGATATTAATAGATTCAGGTTTTGGGGAGGCTTAGAATAAAGGAAAATAATCTGTTAATTTCTTTTCTGGACTTTTAAAACAATTTCCTTCCTCACTAAGTAAAAATAGCACCTCAGAGAGAAGAAAAGACTTGAGTAGCTGCACTTACAACACTTCCTTCACTGAATGAAGAGAGATGGAGCTGTAATGATGCTAATTCATGGGTAACCATTTGGAGATTTTCCTGAACACACCAATTTTTAAAAATCTTAAACAGAAAGACAAAAAATTAAGAAAGAAATGAAAACAGTAAATGAAACCTGTAATGACAGATGTCAAATCAACACCTTCTTAATATAGTCCCATAAAATAGGATTCCTGGAAAAAATACCTCCTGCAGAATAAAATGTCAAGTTAAAGACACACATGCCTTCCTTTATCATTGGGTTTTAATGAGTGAACTATGCAAAGAGGAAGCAAACAGTAAAAAATGTTTTTCAAATGATTTCAAAATCTTTTACTTTTGATACAGATTTGAAGCACTGAAATGTACATTTCAAGTACACATAAATATATCATTTCTATGAAACAGACAAACCATGCTACTGTGAAACATTAAATAGGGCCAAAAAGATTAAAGAGTACTATTGAAAATCTGAAATTAAAATGCAGGATTCAAAAGAACATTGGGATCTCTAAGCTATCTGAACATTCAATTCTAAATTTCTGTCTTAGTTTAGGTTGTCCTAAAAGAGAATCTAAAATAACAACTGGATGTAGGTAAGTTCTTTGGGAGGTGAATCCCCAGAAGCAGGGTGAGGAGACACTCGGAGCGAGGAAGGAAAAGCCAGTGATGCTACTGAGTTGTTTAACGACCTGGGCACCAAGGAACAATTCTCCTGGGCATTCTCTGAGCAACCCTGCAGAATGTGCTTCAGAATGCTCACTGAAGGATGTCAAGTTGGTGCTTTTGTCCAAAATACCTTGGTTCCCTTTGGTTGATCATGTCTGCGGGTGGCAGTAACTCCCTCCCGCTTCCAGGCTTCCCAGGCACAGGGGCTGATAAACAACCTTGGCTTCAGAGACAGCACCAGGGGGAAATGCACAGCCCGTGCTTCTAGCAGAACATTGTCAGTGTGCCCAGAACTGTTCGGCCCTATGGCTGGGATCAGAAGTGGGATGACAGCATGTGAGAAGGGCACCAAAACCTGCACTCTGATACCAGGTCACCTACAAAAGCGATCACAACATGGCTTTGAATCAGCTCGCAGGATGGGGATTCGTAAGACTCTTCACAGATCTAAAGTTTTTGCATTCTAAAATATGCTATTGCTCTTAAATTAAACAAAAATCTGAAACAACCTAATTTATAAAAATAATTTATGTTATTATAACCAATCCAATTTTCTTTCCAAGTAACTTTTTTTTGGTGTGTGTGTGTGTGTGTGTGTGTGTGTGTGTATGTGTATACTCTCAGAAGAAATTAATATTTAAACTAGGCAAAAGGAGAAATTTGAAATTTAAAGAAAAAGAGGAGCCAGTGATACTAAAAGAAAGAAAAAGCATCTTTAGAACAAGTATTTTCACATTGTGTCTGCATTACAAAATTATTTAAATGGAAAATAAGGTAATTTGTTCAGTTTTATTCTTTTTTCTGTTTCAGTGAAGAGCATTCTAGTTTAGGTTAACTTCACATTTTTCAACAGGTTGTTTCAGCATGATGAACAAACACACTATCTTAATTGTACTTCTTTTTAAAAGACCATATACCATGGTGGCTAAAATTGCTCAGGCCTTGGGGTCAGACGCTTATATTTGATTCTCCCTCTGCAACTTACCAGCTGTGCAAAATGGTGACAATTATGGGACTTAGTAATATATTCAGTACTTGGTACTTTAGGATTAAATTATATAATAAATATGAAGCCCTTATAAAGTGTCCACCTCATAGTAACATTTGTGATTATTATTATTATTGTTAATATTCTGCAAAAATTGGGAGGTAAGAAGTCGTAATGGCAAGTTTGTAATTACATGTGCATTCATATGAACTTACACTACAAAGCAATAAAGGGGAAAAAAGAATATAACTGAATAAAATATAAACTCACTGTTTTGCAGAAGGGGAGTCAATGATTTCCAGATGGGAGGTGGAGTTTCATTTTGGTCTTCTTCCTCTGCTGGAGCAAAGATGTTATCCTCATTACAGTTCACCTCCCATGAGCGGTTACCCATAAACAGCTTGTCTGAAGATGCCAAATGCTAAGAAAATGGATTAGTGAGTAGAATAAGAAATGATGAATCAGGAAGCTAAAAAAGCTGAAATGAGATAGGTAAGTGCTATTTATGTTTACTCAAGATAGAACTAAAAATAAAAGCAGACAGTTTATTCACTAATAGGAAAATGTAGTATCTGAGAATGGCAAACAAGCTGATATTGGTGACACAATGTGATCAATGACCAATGTGGAATAATAGAAGCCCTACTACAACCACACAAATTATTTGGTGTACTGCAATCATACAAAGGAGCAAAGACATTACACTATAATAGAGCTAGGTTGTGAATTGCTCAAATTAAAGGGAAAAATATAATATAGCTATTAAGGGCAAGGGACAAATAAAAAAGCATCAGTTAAAAATTTTTTAAAATTCAAAAATTCCTGTAAGAAAGGTTGATCATGGAGTGGCAGGCCAACATTAGGAAGTTGTATGTTAGCACCACAAATAAATGCTGTCTTTCTGGTTATACTGTTGTCTCATTTTTTATTTTATATAGCTTCATCTAGGCTCTGTGATATCATAGGTACTGTATTAGCAGTCAACAAGAGAGAAATGATCGCCCATCTCATCAAGCATACAGTCTAGTCTAGTAGGGCAACTGTACATGCCAAAGCACTGCCCATTTAATCTACTGTAATCTACTTCTAAAATAGGAAATGTAATACTTAAATCAATCTCTATACAACATTTGTCTCTCATGTGGAAAACATGACTTTACTAAGATAAAAGTGAGGAGAGGCAGAAAGCTTTGCATATAGGAGGCCACTCAATTAATGGAACTAAACTGATTAACCTAGGTATTTGCTGGGTAAGGCACTCATTACTTTTCATGTTTAATAGCAGCTATGTTTAAGGCAGGTTAAGCAACTTGTAATTAAATCTCATGTAATTAATTAAGGTAAGTATGAAACATCAGGTCTATGTTTTATTATTAGATGGCTTTCTTTTCTAGAAGTTTATCATTATCACTGATGATAAGCCAGACTGAAAAGAAAAATGATTAGAAGGACATACACTAAGGTCAAAGGGGAAATGAAAATTTCCAATTCTAAATCATTTAAAAATGTTCTCTATCTTTAGAAAAATATTTGTTCCAAGCTGAAAGCCCCGTTATATAACAATGGTACTGAACTTTAGCTTATAATTAGGGTTGGGTCAAAAGTCTGAACCAGAAATTCAAAATATACAGAAATACTAGAGCTGAATAAAGAAATAAAGTCTACAGTTAAGTAAAAGCTATACATCTGAAAGTTCTCAGGAGATTCAATTATTATTCTTCATTCTTTTAGCGAACAAAATTCAGGAGGCTTTAAAGGAAGTTAAGAAAAATAGTACACTCTCAAAGGATTTTATATTCCCCCATTAGATATTCTTCTATTAGGCAAATAAATGACCAAGTAATAGATATCAAATTGATTCAACACAAAGAAGCAATAGCTTATGATATAATACATTGTATAATATTTTTCTACATGTGGACCATGGTTTAAATTACTATTTATGTACTAATGCATCTTAATGAATCATCAGATTTTATTTCCAAGTATGTTTAAAAAAAATTAGAATCATGAGTCTAATGCAAGTATAGATTGAACATGTATCACGTATCAGCAGAGACTGATTTAACACCCTTAAGTTAATAGTCCAAGGGAGTCTGAGTAAAGATACACATGTAACGAAAGAAGTTTAGAGTAAGACTGAGGGATATAAAACTGATTAATGTCTTACAGAGTAAAACGATTGTAACTGTTGGGGTTATCATTTCTCCTTCACAGAAATCGATCACATACCTATGGGACAAAAATCTATATATTAATAACTTCAGACTCTAGGCTTCAATCAGTAAATAGTAAGTGAAATAAAAGTTCATCTCCTAGAGATTTAAATATTCCTTGAGTATTCAATAATATTCCAGAACAATTTTGAAAAGAAACACAGTCCAGTCCTTTCCAAAACATTTTCAACAGAAATGTCAGTTACACTTAACAGAATCTAGATTATACTAAGTTCATAAAATGAGTCTCTTCTGTTTTCCTGAAAAGTTTCTGTAAAATCAGCAATTTCCCCCTTAAATGATTGTTAAAATGTACAAATGAAGTCATTTAGGCCAGGAAGTATGTGAAGGTTTTTAGTAATAAATTTATTTAATATGTAGGACTATCCACATTTGTCATATTTTTCTGGTGTCAATGTTTTTAAGGAATTTTTCCATTTCATCTAGGTTTTCAGGTTTAGGAGCACAAAATGGTTAGCAAAGTCCTTTTTCACATCTGAAACCATGATGTCTTCCTTTTAAGATTTCTGGTACTGATTATATGTGCTTCCTCTCTTTTACCTAAATCAGTGTTTCCAGGGATTGATCAAGTTTAGTCATTTCCAAACACCAATGTTTGGCTTTGGTGACCTCTCTAGAGTATGTTTATATCTTACTTAGTTTCTTTTTTAACTTTGTTTCTTTGGGTTAAATTACTATTCTTTAGCTTATGATGATTGCTCAGCTCACTAATTTTCAGCAGCTCTCTTTATCTAATACTCATATTTGAGGCTGCAAATGTTGGAAATACTACTTTAATATTATTTCACAATTTTGATATGTCAAACTTTTCACTATTAACTTAAGAAATTATTAATTTCTTTTGGGATTTATTTGTTGTGCATGTATTATTTAGAAATTTATTGCTTAATTTCCACATATTTAAAGATTATCTAGCTATCTTTTTTATTGTGGTAAAAGATATGGAACATGAATTTTACCATCTTAAGCATTTTTTAAATGTACAGTAGAGTAGTAAACTATATGCACCTTGTTATACATCAGATCTCTGGAATTTTTTTCATCTGAAACTATGTATTATGAAACATCTAGAATCATATAATCTGAACTGTATACTCACTGAACATCTCCTCTTTCTCCCCTCCCACCAGTCCCTGGCAATCAACATTCTACTTTTGTTTCTAAGCATTTGAATACTTTAGATACCTCAAATAAATGGAATCATGCATCAATTGTCTTTTCATGACTTTTTCATGTAGTTTAATGTTCTGGAGCTTCACCCATGCTTGAATGTGACAGGATTTCCCTCTTTTTAAAAATTGAATAATATTTCAATATATACCATTTTTGATGATCCATTCGGCCATCAGTGAATGTTTAGGTTGTTTCCATATCTCAACTATTGTGAATAATGCTGCAATGAAGATGGGAGTGAAATTTTCTCTTTAAGATCCTGATTTCAATCCTTTTGGAAAAATACCTGGCAGTAGGATTGTTGGGTCATATTATAGTTCTATTTTTATTTTTTTAAGGAACCTATGTACTGTTCTCCTTAGTGGCTATACCATTTTATGCACAAGTGTTCTAATTCTTCTGTGTTATTGCCAACATTTAGTATTTTCCTGCCTTTTTTAAAATAATGGCCATCCTAATGGATGAGGTTGTGTCTCATTTGGTTTTTATTTGCATATATGATGATTACTGATGTTGAGCACCTGTCATGTATCTGATGGCCATATCTTCTCTGTAGAGATGTGTATTCAAGTCTTTTTTCCATTTTTAAAATTGGATTATTTTTGTTGTTAAGTTGTAAAAAATTCTTCATATAGTCTGAATACTAATATGCTTTACAAACATTATTTCCCATTCTGAAGGCTGCATTTTCACTTTGTTGATTGATGCCTTTGCTGTGCAGAAGTTTTTAAGTTTGATGTAGTCCCACTTGTCTATACTTCTTTTGTTGTCTCTGCTTGTGGTGTCATATCCACGAAGTGACTGCTAAATCAATACCATAAAGCTTTCTCTCTATGTTTTCTTCTGGGAGTTTTATAGTTTCAGGTCTTGCATTTAGGTTATTTATCAATTTTCAGTTAGTTTTTGTATATGGTATAAGGTAAGGGTCCAAATTCAGTATTTGCATGTGGATATCTAGTTTTTCCCAACACCATCTATTAAAAATACCATGTTTTTCCTATTGTGTAGCCTCGGCACTTGCGTTGCAGATCATTTGATCATATACATGAGGATTTATTTCTTGGCTCTCTGTTCTGTTACACTGGTCTATATGTTTGTGTTTATATCAGTACCATACTGTTAATTAGTGCAGCTTTGTAATACGTTTTGAAATCAAGAGTTGTTTTTCTTTCTAAGATTGCTTTGGCTATTTGGGGTCCTTTGAGATTTCATATAAATTATGGGATGGCTTTTTCTATTTTTGCAAGAAAAATGCCATTAGGGTTTGTTAGGGATTGCAATGAATCTGTGGATTGCTCTGGATAGTATGGATAATTTAACAATATTAAGTTTTCCAATCTTTGGACGTGGAATGTCTTTCCACTTTTTGTGTGTGTGTTAATTTTTTCAGCAAGTTTTCCAGTTCTTAGTGCATAAGCCATTTACCTCCTTAAGTTTATTCCTAAGTATTTTATTCTTTTTGAGGCAATTGTAAATGGGACTGTCATCTTTTTTTTATTAAGGTATTACTGATATACACTCTAATGAAGGGTTCACATGAAAAACATTGTAGTTGCTACATTCACCCATATTATCAAGTCCTCCCCATACCCCATTGAAGTCACTGTCCATCTACGTAGTAAGATGCCGCAGGGTCACTACTTGTTTTCTCTGTGCTACACACTCTTCCCTGTGACCCACCCACCACCATATGCATGCATCATAATACTCCTCAATCCCCTTCTCCTTCGCCTTCCCACCCACTGTCTCCCATCCCTCCCTTTTGGTAATCGCTAGTCCCTTCCTGGAATCTGTGAGTCTGCTGCTGTTTTGGTCTTTCAGTTTTGCTTCATTGTTATACTCCACAAATGTGGGAAGTGATTTGGTACTTGACTTTCTCCACCTGGTTTATTTCACTGAGCATAATACCCTCTAGCTCCATGTTGTTGCAAATGGTAGATTTGTTTTCTTCTTATGGCTGAATAATATTCCATTGTGTATATGTACCACCTCTTCTTTATCCATTCATCTACTGATGGACACTTAGGTTGCTTCCATTTCTTGGCTATTGTAAATAGTGCTGCAATAAACATAGGGGTGCATGTGTCTTTTGAATCTGAGATCTTGTTTTCTTTGGGTAAATTCCTACAAGTGGAATTTCTGGGTCAAAGGGTATTTCTATTTTTAGTTTTTTGAGGAACCTCCATATTGATTTCCACAATGGTTGAAATAATTTACATTCCCACCAGCAGTGTAGGAGGGTTCCGCTTTCTCTGCATCCTTGCCAGCATTTGTTGTGACTTGTCTTTTGGATGTTGGCCATCCTAACGCCTGTGAGGTGATATCTCATTGTGGTTTTAATTTGCATTTCCCTGATAATTAGTGATGAGGAACATCTTTTCTTGTGCCTGTTGGCCATCTGAATTTCTTCTCTGGAGAAATGTCTGTTTATATGCTCTGCCCATTTTTAATCAGGTTATTTGCTTTTTGGGTGTTGAAGCACATGAGTTCTTTATATATTTTGTATGTTAACCTTTTGTCAGATATATCATTTACAAATATTTTCTCCCATACTGTGGGATACCTTTTTTTCCTGCTTATGGTGTCCTTTGCTGTACAGAAGCTTTTTAGTTTGATGTAGTCCCATTTGTTCATTTTTGCTTTTATTTCCCTTGCCTGAGCAGATGCATACAGAAAAAGTTGCTCATGTTTATATTCAAGAAATTTTTGCCTATGTTTTCTTCTAAGAGTTTCATGGTTTCATGATTTATATTTAGGTCTTCGATCCATTTCGAGTTTACTTTTGTGTATGGGGTTAGACAGTAATCCAGTTTCATTCTCTTACATGTAGCTGTCCAGTTTTGCCAACACCAGCTGTTGAAGAGGCTATCATTTCCCAACTGTATATCCATGGCTCTTTTATCTTATATTAATTGACCATATATGCTTGGGTTTATATCTGGGCTCTCTATTTAGTTCCATTGATTTACAGGTCTGTTCTTGTGCCAGCACCAAATTGTTTGGATTACTGTGGCTTTGTATTAGAGCTTGAAGTTGGGGAACATAATCCCCCAAACTTTATTCTTCCTTCTCAGGATTGCTTTGGCTATTCAGGGTATTTTGTGGTTTCATATGAATTTTAGAACTATTTGCTCTAGTTCACTGAAGAATGCTGTTGGTATTTTGATAGGGATTGCACTGAATCTGTAGATTGCTTTAGGCAGGATGGCCATTTTGACTATTAATTCTTCCTACCCAAGAGCATGGGATTAATTTCCATTTGTTAGTGTTCTCTTAAGAGTGTTTTGTAGTTTTCAGAGTATAGGTCTTTCATTTCCTTGATTAGGTTTATTCCTAGGTATTTTATTCTTTTTGATGCAATTGTGAATGGAATTGTTTTCCTGATTTCTCTTTCTGCTAGCTCATCATTAGGATATAGGAATGCAACAGATTTCTGTGTGTTGATTTTGTATCCTGCAACTTTGCTGAATCCAGTTATTAGTTTTAGTAGTTTTGTGGTGGATTCTTTAGGTTTTTTTTATGTACAATATCATGTCATCTGCAAACAGTGACAGTTTAACTTCTTCCTTACCAATCTGGATGCCTTTTATTTCTTTGTGTTGACTGATTACTGTGGCTAGGACCTCCAGTACTATGTTGAATAAAAGCAGGGAGAGTGGCCATCCTTGTCTTGTTCTTGATCTTAGAGGAAAAGCTTTCAGCTTTTCACTGTTAAGTATGATGTTGGCTGTGGGTTTGTCATATATGGCCTTTATTATGTTGAGATACTTTCCCTCTATACCCATTTTGTTGAGAGTTTTTATCATGAATGGATGTTGAATTTTGTCAAATGCTTTTTCAGCATCTATGGAGATGATCATGTGGTTTATGTTCTTCTTTTTATTGATGTGGTGTATGATGTTGATGGATTTTTGAATATTGTACCATCCTTGCATTCCTGGAATAAATCCCACTTGATCACGATGGATGATCTTTTGGATGTATTTTTAAAATCAGTTTGCTAATATTTGGTTGAGGATTTTTGCATCTATGTTCATCAGGGATAATGGTCTGTAATTTTCTTTTGTGGTATCTGCCTGGTTTTGGCATTAGAGTGATGCTGGCCTCATAGAATAAGTTTGGATGTATTATTTCCTTTTCTGCTTTTTGGAAAACTTTAAGGAGGAAGGGTATTAAGTCTTCTCTAAATGTTTGATAAAATTCAGCCATCTGGCCCAGGGGTTTTGTTCTTAGGTAGGTTTTTGATTTCCAATTCAATTTCTTTGATGGTAACTGGTCTGTTCAGATTTTATGTTTCTTTTTGGGTCAGTATTGGAAGGTTGTATTTTTCTAGAAAGTGCCCATTTCTTCTAGTTTACCCAATTTTTTAGCATACAATTTTTCATAGTATTTCTATATGATTCCTTGTATTTCTGCGGTATCTGTAATGATTTTTCCTTTCTCATTTCTGATTTTGTTGATATGTGTACACTATTTTTGTCTAGAAAAGTCTCATTAATGGTTTATCTATTTTGTTTTCTCAAAAAAATATCTCATTTCACTGATTCTTTCTATTGTTTTATCCTTCTCAATTTTATTTATTTGTGCTCTGATCGTTATTATGCTCCTCCTTCTACTGACTTTGGAATTCATTTGTTCTTCTTTTCCCAGTTTCTTTAATTGTGAGTTTAAACTGTTCATTTGTGATTGTTGTTATTTCTTGAGGTAAGCCTGTATTGCTATATACTTCCCTCTTAGAACTGCCTTCACTGCATCCCACATATGTTGGGGTCTTGAGTTGTTTTCATTTGCCTCCACATATTCCTTGATTTCTTTTTTCATTTGGTTATTGATCTGTTGATTCTTTAGGAGCATGTTGTTAAGACCCTACGTGTTTGTAGGCATTTTGTTTTCTTTGCATAATTTATTTCTAGTTTCATACCTTTGTGGTCTGAGAAACTGTTTGGTACAATTTCAATCCTTATGAGTCTCCTGAGGCTCTTTTTGTGTCCTACTATGTGATCTATTACTGAAAATGTTCCATGTGCAGTTGAGAAGAATGTGTATCCTGTTGCTTTTGGGTGGAGTGTTCTGTAAATGTCTGTGAGGACCATTTGTTCTAATGTGTTGTTCAATGCCTCTGTCTCCTTACTTATTTTCTGTCTGGTTGATCTGTCCTTTGGAGTGAATGGTGTGTTGAAGTCTCCTAAAATGAATGCATTGAATTCTATTTGCCCCTTTAATTCTGTTAGTATTTGTTTTACATATATAGGTGCTCCTATGTGGGGTGCATAGATATTCCAATTGATTTTTTTGCTATTAGTAATATACAATTACATGAGCAACATTACAGTTACTAGACTCCCCCCATTATCAAGTCCCCACCAAATACCCCATTGCAGTCACTGTCCATCAGCGTAGTAGGATGTTATAGAATCACAACTTGTCTTCTCTGTGTTATACTGCCTTTCCCGTGTTCCCCCTCCCCATCCCCACCCCCACCCCGCTACGTTATGTGTGCTAATTGTAATAGCCCTTTTTCCCCCTTATCCTTCCCTTCCCACCCCTCTTCCCCAGTCCCTTTCCCTTTGGTAACTGTTAGTCCATTCTTGGGTTCTGTGAGTCTGCTGCTGTTTTGTCCCTTCAGTTTTTTCTTTGTCCTTATACTCCACAGATGGGTGAAATCATCTGATACTTGTCTTTCTCCAAATGGCTTATTTCACGGAGCATAATACCCTCTAGCTCCATCTATGCTTTTGCAAATGGTAGGATTTGTTTTATTCTTATGGCTGCATAATATTCCACTGTGTATATGTACCACATCTTCTTTATCCAGTCATCTACTGATGGACACTTAGGTTGCTTTCATATCTTGGCTATTGCAAATAGTGCTGCGATAAACATAGGGGTGCATATGTCTTTCTGAATCTGGGATCTTGTTTTCTTCAGGTAAATTCCTACATGGAATTCCCGGGTCAAATGGTATTTCTATTTTTAGTTTTTGAGGAACCTCCATCTTGCTTTCCACAATGGTTGAACTAATTTACATTCCCACCAGCAGCGTAGCAAGGTTCCCCTTTCTCCACATCCTTGCCAACATTTGTTGTTGTTTGTCTTTTGGATGGTGGCCATCCTAACTGGTGTGAGGTGATATCTCATTGTGGTTTTAATTTGCATTTCTCTGATGACAAGTGATGTGGAGCATCTTTTCATATGCCTGTTGGCCATCTGAATTTCTTCTTAGGAGAAGTGTCTGTTCAGCTCCTTTGCCCATTTTTAAATTGGTTTATTTGCTTTTTGTTTGTTGAAGTGCATGAGCTCTTTATATATTTTGGATGTTAAGCCCTTGTCTGATATGTCATTTACAAATATATTCTCCCATACTGTAGGATGTCTTTTGTTCTACTGATGGTGCCCTTTGCTGTACAGAAGCTTTTTAGTTTGATATTGTCCCACTTGTACATTTTTGCTTTTATTTCCCTTGCTCGAGGAGATGAGTTCAGGAAGAAGTTGCTCTTGTTTATATTCAGGAGATTTTTGCCTATGTTTTCTTCTAAGAGTTTTATGGTTTCATGACTTACATTCAGGTCCTTGATCCATTTCAAGTTTACTTTTGTGTATGGGGTTAAACAATAATCCAGTTTCATTCTCTTGCATATAGCTGTCCAGTTTTGCCAACACCAGCTGTTGAAGAGGCTGTCATTTCCCCATTGTATGTCCATGGCTCCTTTGTTATATATTAATTGACCATATATAGTTGGGTTTATATCAGGGTTCTCTAGCCTGTTCCATTGGTCTAGGGGTCTGTTCTTGTGCCAGTACCAAATTGTCTTGAGTACTGTGGCTTTGTAGTAGAGCTTGAAGTTGGGGAGCATAATCCCCCCAGCTTTATTCTTCCTTCTCAGGATTGCTTTGGCTATTTGGGGTCTTTTGTGGTTCCATATGAATTTTAAAACGATTTTCTCTAGTTCGTTGAAAAATGCTGTTGGTATTTTGATAGGAATTGCATTGAATCTGTAGATTGCTTTAGGCAGGATGGCCATTTTGACAATATTAATTCTTTCTATCCATGAGCATGGGATGTGTTTCCATTTATTGGTATCTTCTTTAATTTCTCTCATAAGCATCTTGTACTTTTCAGAGTAAAGGTCTTTCACTTCCTTGGTTAGGTTTATTCCTAGGTATTTTATTTTTTTGGATGCAACTGTGAATGGGATTGTTTTCCTGATTTCTCTCTCTGCTAGTTCATTGTTAGTGTATAGGAATGCCACAGGTTACTGCGTATTAATTTTGTATCCCTTAACTTTGCTGAATTCACATATTAGATCTAGTAGTTTTGGAGTGGATTATTTAGGGTTTTTTATGTACAATATCATGTCACCTGCAAACGGACAATTTAACTTCTTCCTTGATAATATGGATGACTTTTATTTCCTTGTGTTGTTTGATTGCCATGGCTAGGGCCTTCTGAACTATGCTGAATAAAAGTGGGGAGAGTGGGCATCCTTGTCTTGTTCCCAATCTTAAAGGAAAAGCTTTCAGCTTCTCATTGTTAAGTATAATGTTGGCTGTGTGTTAGTCATATATGGCCTTTATGATGTTGAGGTACTTGTCCTCTATACCCATTTGTTGAGAGTTTTTATCATGAATGGATGTTGAATTTTGTCGAATGCTTTTTCAGCATCTATGGAGATGGTCATGTGGTTTTTGTTCTTCCTTTTGTTGATGTGGTGGATGATGTTGATGGATTTTCGAATGTTGTACCATCCTTGCATCCCTGGAATAAATCCTAGTTGATCATGATGGATGATCCTTTTGATGTATTTTTGAATTCGGTTTGCAAATATTTTGTTGAGTAATTTTGCATCTATGTACATCAGAAATATTGGTCTGTAATTTTCTTTTTTTGTGATGTCTTTGCCTGGTTTCGGTATTAGAGTGATGCTGTCCTCATAGAATGAGTTTTGAAGTATTCCCTCTTCTTCTACTCCTTGGAAAACTTTAAGGAGGATGCATATTAGGTCTTCACTAAATGTTTGATAACATTCAGTGGTGAAGCCATCTGGTCCAGGCATTTTCTTCTTAGGTAGGTTTTGATTACCAGTTCAAATTCGTTGCTGCTAATTGGTCTCTTGAGTGTTTCTGTTTCTTTCTTGGTCAGCCTTGGAAGGTTGTATTTTTCTAGAAAGTTGTCCATTTCTTCTAGGTTATCCAGTTTGTTCACATATAATTTTTCATAGTATTCTCTAATAGTTTTTTGTATTTCTGTGCTGTGTCCGTAGTGATTTTTCCTTTCTCATTTCTGATTCTGTTTATGTGTGTAGACTCTCTTTTTTTCTTGATAAGTCTGGTTAGGGGTTTTTCTATTTTGTTTATTTTCTCAAAGAACCAGCTCTTGCTTTCATTGATCCTTTCTATTGTTTTATTTTTTTTTTGATTTTATTTATTTCTGCTGTAATCTTTATTATATCCCTCCTTCTACTGACTTTGGTTCTCATTTGTTCTTCTTTTTCTAGTTTCATTAATTGTGAGTTTAGACTGCTCATATGGGATTGTTCTTCTTTCCTGAGGTTCTCTCTGGCTGCTTTTAATATTCTGTCCTTATCCTTGATATTTGCCACTTTAAATATTATATGTCTTGGTGTTGTCTTTCTTGAGTCCCTTGTTTTGAGAGATCTGTGCACCTCCATGGCCTGAGAGACTATCTATTTCCCCATATTGGGGAAGTTTTCAGCAATTACCTCCTCAAAGACACTTTCTCTTCCTTTTTCTCTCTTCTTCTTCTTCTGGTACCCGTATAATGCGAATATTGTTCTGTTTGGATTGGTAACACAGTCTCTCAATATTCCTTCATTCGTACAGATCGTTTTTCCTCTCTGTGACTCAGCTTCTTTGTATTCCTGTTCTTTAATTTCTGTTTCATTCACGATCTCCTCTACTTCATCTAATTTGCTTTTAAATCCCTCCAGTGTATGTCTCATTTTGTATACTGTATTTGTTTCAAAGCTTCTATCTCTTTCTTGAATTACTCCCTGTGGTCTTGAATATTTTTCTGTATCTCTGTGAGCATGTTTATGATTTTTATTTTGAAATATCAGGAAAATTCATGAGTTCAATTTCACTTGACAATCTTTCTGGTGTTTGTGGGATTTTGGTTTGAATAAGGTTTCTTTGATGTTTCACATTTTTAGGTGGCACCCTCTAGTGCCCAGAAACTCTACTCTCTGGAGCTGTTCAGGACATGGCAGGGGTTGCAGGCAAGTGGCACTGGTGCCTGCCAGGAGGAAAGAGCTGTTTCCTGCTTCCTGGCTGTAGTGCCTGCCTCCACTGCCAGGGCCAGTGGGCTGACAGTGCAGGGAGAAGTCTCTATGCTATTTACTTGTAGCTGCCGTAGGCAGGACTGCCCTCTGGCTGCCTGGCACAATGGCGGGGGCAGCTAGTTTGCGAGCCAGTGCGGGCCAGGAGGAAGGAGCAGCAGGCTCCTTATTGCAGTGGGAGGCCTTGTAGCTGTGTTGCCAGCCAGGGGGATGGAGCCCCTAAAGTTCCTGAAAGCTCCCAACTTGCTGGGCTGAGTGCCCCAGGACAATTTTGTCCACCTGTCTTTTCTCCTGAGCAGCAAGCTCTGTGCAATCCTTGCCTCTTTAGGAGCTTCCTTGTTTTTAGGAAGTCTCTCAGAATGCCCACCTTTCTTTTGTCCCAGAGTGGCCAGTTGTGGGTAAATGTTCTCCACAAGCAGCTGGAATCTCTGACTCTCCAAGTATTCTGCTTGTTTTAATTTTCCAACCCCACTAATCTCCAGAGCACCATGTAATGTAGGTTTGGGCTCCTAGAGCCAATCTCCAGGGCTGGGTGTTTGGCAGTCCTAGGCCTCCACCCCCTCCCTGCTATGTTTCTCTTCCTCCCGATGGTGAGCTGGGGTAGGGGAAGGGCTTGGGTTCCTTGAGATCACGGCTTTGGTACTTTACCCTTTTCCATGAGGTCTGCTCTGTTCCCCCGGTGTAGGCAGTCTGCTACAGTCTTCTTTCCTCTTACTCTTTCTGGATAAGTTGTATTTGCTATATTTTCATATTATATGTGGTTTTGAGAGGATGTTTCTGTTTCACCTCTCACCCTGCCGTCTTTAAGCCAATCTCTCTCAATGGGAGTGTCTTCTTAATGTCCTTTTCAGATTGTTTGTTATAGATAAATGCAACTGGTTTTGTGTGTTGATTCTGTATCATGCTACTTTATTAATATAGCCATGTTTTTTGGAAAAATTACTCCTTAAAGTCAGAACCCTTAAGGTTTTCTACAAATAAGATCATGTCATCTGCCAAGAGAAAATTTTACTCCTTTTCTGATTTGGATGTCATTTATTTATTTTTATTCTCTAATTGCTCTGGCTAGGAAGTTTAGTACTATGTTGAATAGAAGCAGTGAGAGAGGGCATCTCAGCCTTCTTCCTAATTTTAAGGATTTTTCACCACTGAGTTTAATGATAGCTATAGATTTTCATTAATGGTTTTTATTGTGTTGAGGTTATTTACTTTTATTCTTAGTTTGTTGAGTGCTTTCATCATGAAAGAGTATTGAATTTTGTTGAATACTTTTTTATCAAATGAGATAATACTGTGGTTTTTGTCCTTCATTCTGTTAATGTATTCTATTATATTGATTTTCACATGCTGTACCACCTTTAGACATTCCATGGATAAATTTCACTTGGTCATGATGTATAGTTCTTTTACTGTATTGCTGAGTTTAGTTTGCTTGTATTTTGTTGAGAAATTTTAAGTCAATATTGGTCAGAGATTTTTTTACTCTATTTTTCTTTTTTGTATTATCTTTGCCTGATTTGTTATTGGGGTAATGATGGTCTTGTAAAATGAGCTTGGAAGTATTTCTGCCTCTTTTTTTGGAAGTTTGAGGATTGTTAATTCTTTAAGTGTTTGGTAGAATTTTTCAGTGGAGCCATGCAATCTTGGACTTTTGTTTGTTGGAAAGTTTTTGATTACTGATTCAACCTACTTTCTAGTTATAGGTCTGCTGATTTAAAAGTTCTTAATTCTTCAAGTTTGGTTGATTGTTTATTTCTAGAAATTTATCTATTTCTTGTAGGTTATACAATGTGCTGGCATATAATGTTCATAGTAACCTCTTATGATCCTTATTAATTTCATGATGCCAGTTGCAATGTTTTTATCATTTTTGATTTTTGTTCTTTTGTTTTTCTTAATCTAGCTAAAGGTTTGTCAATTTTGTTGATCTTTTCAAAAAACCAACTCTTAAATTTCATTTTTTATTGGTTTTCTATTATTTTTATTTCTGCATTAATCTTTACAGTTCCTTCCTTCTGTAAACTTCCAGCTTACTACATTCTTTTTCTAGTTCCTTGAGGTGTAAAGTTAGGTTGTTGTCTTGAGATTTTTCATTTTTAATGTATGGGTTTATTGCTATAAATTTCCCTTTTGGTACTTTTGCTTTATTCCATGTTTTGGTATGTTCTGGCTTTTCATCTGTTTCAGGGTATTTTCTAATTTCTCTTGTGATTTTATCTGTAAGCTGCTGTTGTTCAAGGGTGTTAATTTTGACATATTTGTGAATGACCCATTTTCCCTTTTGCTATTGATTTCTAGTTTCATTCCTTTGTGGTTGGAAAAGATGCTTGGGATTATTTCAATCTTCTTAAATTTGTTGAGACTTATTTTGTGGCTTTACAAGTAATTTGTCCTGCAGAATGTTCCTGATATACTTGAGAAGAATGTATTCTGCTGTTGGATGGAGTATATTTATATTCATTAGATCCAATCAGTCTGTAGTATTGTTAAATCCTCTGTTTATTAATCTTTTTTTTCTGTTTGATCTTTACATTATTCAAAGTAGGGTGTTCACATCTCTACTATTATTGTATTATTGTATTTATCATATCAATTCTGTATATTTTTGTTTCATATATTTGGTTGGCCTGCTATTAGATGCATATATATTTATAGATGTTATACCTTCTTGGTCAGTTGAGTTTTTAACATATAACTTCTTTTTTTTTTTTTGTCTTTTGTGATGTCTATTTATCTGATATAAGTATGGCCACCCATGTTCTTTTTGTGTTATCATTTTCATGGAATATCTTTTTCCATCCTTTTAGGTTCAGCCTTCGTATACCCTTATATCTAAAGTGTGTTTCTTGTAGACTGTACATAGTTGTATCTTATTTTTTAAATCCATTCAGCCACTCAGTGTCTTTTACTGGGGAATTTAATCTACTTATATTTAAAGTAATGACTGATAGAGGACTTATTACTGACATTTTGTTGTTTTATGTTTTGTCATTATTTTGTCACTTTGTTCTCTTGCAGCTCTCTTTTGTTTTTGTTTTTTTCATAGTGATATGCTTTGATTGCTCTATCATTTTATTTTGTGCATCTTCTATAGGTGTTCACTTTGAGGTTGCCATGGAGATTACATAAAACATCTTAAAGCAATCTATTTTAAACTGACATCAATCACATGTATAATTCTATTCCCCTATATTTATCCCTTTACATTATCAATGTCATGAATTACATCTTTGTATATTTTGTATCAACATAGTCTTATAATTATTTTTTATTTTATTTGTAAAGTTTTCTTCCACAATTAAAGTATTTCATGCACCATGATTACAGTATTACAGGATCCCACATATTTCTACATATGTTCCTTTATCAGAGCTTCATATTTTCATATGCTTTAGTGTTCCTGTCTAGTATATGATTTTTTTTCAGCTTGAAGAGTGCTCTTTAGCAATGCTTAGGAAGGCAAGCCTAGTGGTGGTGAGCTCCCTCAGCTTTTGTTTACCTAGAAAGGTCTTTATTTCTCCTTCCTTTCAACTGCTCTGTATGTTTAAAATTTTCCTTAGTAAAATGTTGGGATAAAACAAAAATAAAAGTTAAGAAAATTTCAAACAAAGTAAGGAAATCTGTTACTAGCAGACCCACATGAAACGATACTGAAGGATATTAAGGCCCTAACATAAATGTTATTACATAGAGTTAAATATTTGCTTATTTTTTGATGAAAAACATTACAGTGAAGTGGAAAACTGTAAGTGTACCATCAATGAGTTTTGACAAATGCATTACTTGTCTTTTGAAAATTCCCTCACTTTTATGTTTCAAGAATATTTTTGCTGGGTACATAATTCATAATTCTCGGATGAACTGTTTCATTTAGCACTACAAAAGACATGATTCAACTGTTTGGGCTTTTTTTTCTGTTTAAAAGTTAGATTTCATTTAATAGTTGCTTCTTCGAAACTAGACTGTCTTTACCACGTTGGGTGTTTTCAAATTTTTTTCTTTGCCTCTGTTTTTAGCAATTTAATCATTGTATGCCTAAATATGAATCTTTTTTTATTTTGTTTGGGTTCATAAGACTTCTTGTATCTGTACCTTGGTGTATTTCATCAATTTTGGAAAGTTCTCAGCCATTATCTTTTCAAATAGTGTACCTTTCCAATTATCCCTCTCCTCTCTTTCTGAAATTCTAATTACAAGTATTTTAGACCTTCCTACTGTTTATATGTCTTTGAATATGTAGTATTATCTTCTGTTTCTTTTCATGCTTCATTCTGAATATTGTCTTTTAATCTCTCTTCCAATTCGCTGAATCATCCTTTGGCTGAATCAATAGGCTTTTGGCATGACTTATTCTTCCCTATCCTAATCCAGACACTCACAGCTCACCATGCCATATGATCAAAAAAACCTAGTTTTAGTACCATCAATCTGGGTTTAAATCTGTCACTACAGAAGCCCAGTATTCTCAGATTATGCTTATTCCATAAAACCTAATCCCTATTTTTGGGGGCACAGAGGCAACTTTCCTTCTATTTTATATGTTTGATTTACATGCTGGTCTTTCTCATTCCATAGGGTAAAAACTCCCTGAAGGAAATGACTTTTGGATGTTCAGTTCACTATTGTATCTCCACTGTGTGAACAATGTCAAGCATATATATGTAAGCACTCAATAAATATGTGTTAAGTGAAATGATAGTATGTCACTTCTCTTTTATAAGAAATAACCAAAGTGAAACTTTATGAATACACCAATCAGAAACTTTATTTTTTAAAACAACAAAAGGTGCATAGAACATAAAAGCTAAGAAAAACTTAAAAGAAAAAGTACAGTCAATTACAGTTTGAAAGCAGAGAAGGAAATCAACTGATTGGTTATTTTTATTAACGTGTCAAACTGACGAGTCCAACATAGATTTTGGGTTCAAAAAATTCTCTTCCATTGTCCAGTTTGATTCCTGACATCCAGACACAGTGGTATGTTATCATTACTACTGAAATCCATGCATTAGGGACAGAAATGAGTCACATAATTCTCTAAATTGGTTAAATCTGATGCTTGATTTATTAATCTGCTCCAATACCATTTGTAGTATCAATGACCCAGTGGTACCTAAAGCCCAAATTATCCAAATCCCAGGTTATATCTTTGAAGGTTACAGAATTAGGTTTAAAGCCTGCTCAATGCTTTACTCCCCCTTACCAAATCAGTTCTCTGCTCGTCAGCTTGAAGGCAAAGATGGGGAGAGGATGGGATGGGGTAGGAAAGTTGTGTTGAACCAAATGTTGGTGAATAAGTTATTGTTTATCCTCCTCCTTCCCTTGTGCTTTCTGTAAGGAAATATTTATGAGGAGTCATGGAAACAATGACAGCATACTTCCATGGGAGGAACCTTCAGATTAATACAGGTTGCTATGAGCAGTTAGAGCAAATTCCCACACACAAAATACTCAAGAGGCCTGCCATCTGAATACTTTCAGTCATTACACATATATATACTTTCCCCCAATTCTATATTTAGACTTTAGTATAGGATCAACTAGATTTCAACACATTGTGGGTACTGTTTTCACTTGGATGCTATGGAAAGTTTTCAAGGGCTTGAGTACGCCTCTTTTTACCTAGGTTACTATAATGTTGTGGAACACATTTAAATACTTATTTATTACCATTAAAACTCCCTCCACTCCCCACCCCTAATTTTATTAATGAAAAATTTAAAATTTACAAATATATACTCATAATAAGAAGTAACAAATTACAGATATATAATGAATTAACCTTCTCTGTGTTTTCTCTCTTCATATTCCCTTTCCCCAAACAAAGCAATATTATCAGTCTGGTTATTATATGCTCACCTCTTATTATCCTCATTCAAATATAAATAAAAAAGAAAGCTCCCTGCCTCCAGCACTATTTTTTAGAAAAACAGGATCATCTCCCACACATCACTCTTCATCTTGAATCAACAATATATTATGGCCGTAACTTCAGATTAGTCAAACTAGTGATATCTGTCACTGTAATCATAATGCTGGGAATAATGACTACCTGTAATAAATTCAGTTTAGAGTTAGAATTAGAATTACACTGTAATTTGCCCTTATTTATAGTGAATTCCATATAGGCCTAACAGTTTTTTTAATTAAGGTATTATTGATATACACTCTTATGAAGGTTTCACATGAAAAACAATGTGGTTACTACATTCACCAATATTACCTAGTCCCCCCCCATACTCCATTGCAGTCACTGTCCATCAGTGTAGTAAGATGCCAGAGTCACTACTTGTCTTCTCTGTGCTACACTGTCTTCCCCGTGATCCCCCCCACACCATGTG
The DNA here is from genome assembly GCA_032199065.1 of Smutsia gigantea. Taxonomy (NCBI): domain Eukaryota; kingdom Metazoa; phylum Chordata; class Mammalia; order Pholidota; family Manidae; genus Smutsia; species Smutsia gigantea. The sequence continues at coordinate 95,512 of JAVSCE010000425.1, forward strand.
TACTAATCATAATACCCCTCAATCCCCTTCTCCCTCCCTCCCCACCTACCTTCCCCACTCCTCCCCTTGGTAATCTCTAGTCCCTTCTTGGAGTCTGTGAGTCTGCTGCTGTTTTGTTCCTTCAGTTTTGCTTCATTGTTATACTCTACAAATGAGGGAAATCATTTGGTACTTGTCTTTCTCTGCCTGGCTTATTTCACTGAGCATAATATCCTCCAGCTCCATCCATGTTGTTACAAATGGTAAATAGAGTAGGTATTTGTTGGATTGAAGAGGAAAAATGAAAGTGCAGAGATAGTTTAGTGTTATGAAGTTTTTCAAGATATTTGATATTTCTGAAATAGAGTAAAATATAATGAAGGAGCAAAGAATGGGCTATGAGACTACGGTATCTTTAAAAGTTACAACTTCTAGAAATGTAAGCTTTTATAATATAATTGTGTAAAACATAATTGTCCCATGAGATTATTTCAATGACAAAAAAATTAGTACTTGTAAGATTATTTCAACAACAACAAAAAACAAAATTAAGTATTAAGTGAAAAGTTGGGTACATTAGTAAAATTGGGGCTAAATTTCTGTGAGCCTTGTTTCTTTAAAAAGGCAATGGCTTTGCCAACAATAATTCAAAATATTATTTCCTATAAAGCTGTTTGAAAAATCCAAAACAATTACATAAGGAAGAAAGAATTTCTGAATAGTTAAAAGTCTTGATTCTTCTAGTAAAAGTTATGCATTTTAATATGATCTTTTGGCTGATTTATGTAAAGCCTTGTATTTTTCATTTTCTCAAGTCTGTCACTAGAGTGATGAATGGTACATTTTAACATCTAGTTTGCCATAAGCAATAAAGTCAGAGACCCCAAAGAAATTTTAATGTATTTCTACACTTTTAACCCGGAGCTTTCCATTATTATTATTATTATTTTTGGATCCCATGCTTAGTTGATATAAGATTTACACTTACATAAATAATTTTAAGATTTTAACTTAAAGGTGAAATTTAAATAGATTAATTATTCAATAGAAAAATTTAAGGGTCATCATACATAAAATGAAAATTTTAGTGATAAATTTTATACAAACAACGTCTCAAATGCTTGGAACATATTCTTCTAACAACAAGATAAAAGAAAAATAAACAAGAAAGTCACTTTCATTAAGTGGTATGCAAGATGAAATGGGAACACATGTCTAGATAAAAGAGGATGTCTAAGAAAAACTCTGATGAAAGAAATCAAAGGAGAACTAAATAAATGAGACATATTCTATGATTATGATTAGTGAGACTCAATTCTGTTAAGATGTTAGTTCTTTACAATTTCATCTATAGCTTCAGTGCAACCCCAATCCAAATCTCAGCAGATTACTTTGTGGATATCAATAAACTGATTCTAATGTTTATATGGAAAGGTAAAAGACTTAGAAAGAGAAGAATAAAGTTGGAAGACTGACATTACCAACTTCAAGACATACTATAAAGCTACAGTAATTAATACATTTGTACTGGCAAAAGAATAGACAAATAGATCAGTGGAACAGTATACAGAGGCCAGAAATAGGTCCACACAAATACTGAACTATGATAAATAATGGAGAAAAGACAGTCTTTTCAACAAATGGTGATGGAAGAACTAGATAGCCCATACAAAAATATGATTGCAGACACAGTCCTTACATGCCTTTATAAAAATTAACTCAAAATGGATCATAGATCCAAATGTAAAATGCAAAACTATAAAACTCCTAGAAGATAACATAGGAAAAAATCTAGATGACCTTAGGTTTGGTGATGACTATTAAATACAGCACCAAAGCCGTGTTCCATGAAACAAATAATTGATAAGCTGGAATTCATTAACATTACAACTTCTGCTCTGTGAAAGACACTACCAAGAGAATGAGAAGTCAAGCCATGGACTCGGAGAATATATTTGCAAAAGATATACTGATTAAGAACTATTGAAAATATACAAAGAACTCTTAAAACTCAAAAATAAGAAAACAAAAAACTCAATTCAAAAATAGGCAAAAGATCTAAACAGACACTTCACCAAAGAAACAGGGATGGCAAATAAGCATATGAAAAGATGCTCCACATCTTATGTCATCAGAACATGCAAAATTAAAACAATGAGATACCGCTGTACATCTATTAGAATGGCAAATGGAAAATACTGACAACTCTAAATGCTGGTGAGGATGCAGAGTCACAGGAATTCTCATTCATTCTTGGTGGGAATATAAAATAGTACAGCCATTTTGGAAGACCGTTTGGCGGTGTCTTATAAAACTAAGCATACTCTCACCATATGATCCAGCAATCATACTCCATGGTATTTATCCAAAGGAGTTGAAACTTATGTCCACACAAAAACTTGCACACAGATATTTATAGCAATTTTATTTGTAATTGCCAAAACTTGGAAGCAATCAATTTGGTAGGTGAATGGGTACTGTGGTACACCCATATTATGGAATATTATTCAGCACTTAAAAACTCATTAAAAGGCATGGAGGAATCTTCAATGCAAATTAAGAGGTGAAATAAGCCAATGTGAAAAAAGCTACGTAATGTATGATTCCAACTATATAACATTTTAGAAAAGGCAAAACCATGGAGACAGTAAAAAGGTCAGTGGTAGCCAGAGGTTAGAGGGACAGGAAAGATGAATATGCAGAGCACAGAGGATTTTTAGGGCAGTGGAACTCTTCTGTATGGTACTCTAATGATAAGACACATGTCATTACACATTTGTCCAAACCCACAGAATATACAATATCAAGAGTGAACCACATGTGAACTATGGACTTTGGGGGATAAGTACCTGACATTGATAGTGCAGGAGGCTGTGCTTGTCTGGGGTCAGAAAGTGCATAGGAATTCTCTTGACTTTCTGTTCAATTTTGCTGTGAACCTAAAATTGTTCTAAAAAAAAAGTCTATTCAAAATAAAGTTGTCTAATGTTAGCATAGGTAATATGAAAGTGGTTGCATTTTTTAATGTAAAATAACCAGTAAGAGGTAATGATATTCTTGATTGTTCAATAATGTTGATACAAAAATATATTTAAAGTAAAAACGATAAATCAGTTTGATGACTCCCAGAATAAACTTTATTGTTTAAATAAAGTGATTGCCTTTTCACCCTCATTTTCAAATGCCTGTGTATCATGATATTTTTTGTAGAGATGAGAGCAGGAAAGAGAGAAGGAAGAAAACAAACCACTGTGATGGAGGCAAAGAAATGTGATAGAAATGACGATTAGAGATGAAGTAAAGGGGGAGAAAAGGGCACATATAACATAGAGGTCATGGATAGGATGTGTCAACAAAAGTCAGGGAAACTTCCTGAGGAAGTTGGCAGTATTAGTGAGCAAGGCATTCAGATTTCCTTGATTAATCATGGTCCTATTAATTTCTTCTAATGAAGCTATACATTTCTTAAGAATAAAAAAAATGTAATAAGAAAAAGCTGGACATGATAATTGAGAAAATGCTATATATATCTTTTTCATATAGAGATGGCAACTTAGTAAACAATGTTCAAAAATGTTTTTCAAGAATTATGTATATAACTAGATGTTCTGTAGTTGTCAGGCACTGGGGACACCTAAAAAAAGAAAGAAGAAGGAAAATGCACCATACTTATTCAATGTCAGTGAATATCCCACCTTGAAGAAATAGCATTTTTTCTGCAACAGGGCAAATGACTCTGAAGACTAATAAAATACCACAACAGCAAGGTAAATAATGACCTATTTAGGTATAACTGAACATATAACAGCTGACACATCTAAAAAAGAGTCCAGTGGTTCTGATCTTCTATATGTGCACATGGAAGCAACAGTAGCAAAGACCTAGAAGCGAGAGATTCCCTCAGTGGGCCCGGAGGATGTTTGAACAGTACAGCTTCATTCTCTTGAAAATTACCAGCTTTTTGCTAAAAGTCACCTCATCATCTTCCAGCCCAATTCAGTGACCTATTTTCAATCCTGTCTATCTTAATTCTTCTGGAGAAATGACAGGAATAATCATTCTCTGTTTTTATGTCATATAGAGGTCTTAACTATAAACATTTGCAAAAGTCTTAGTGACTGAGGATCTGAAAAAAATCACTATGATAAAATCAATTGTTTTGCCCTTTCATCTGTTGTTATAGAATTATATATAGAGAACCAATGTCTATATCTCAATTTTCTCTTGACATCACTGTGAATCTGAGATTTACTTGCCTTGTCCTCCAAGTGCAATTCTAAAAAGCGTAGATAAGCCACAGGTGCAAATGCATCAGCTGAATGTGTGACTACTTCTGATGAATCTCTGAAACAAAAAATTTTATAATGTACTTATCTACTATATAAATTGTGGCAAATCATTCCTGCTACAGACTAGAAGAAACCAAAAATCGTCATTTTGCATTTATTTACACTGGTATACAAACAATGATTAGCATCTACTTTTAATAATCCAATAACTAATTGGGACAATGATCAAGGATACTAAGCTTCCATGCAAAAGTAAAGTAGCTTTATCTTTATAATGACACACAGCTGAACTTTCAAGTTCTCTGACAGTCTTGAGACTTAAAACCCCAGTTTCATTTCACGAATTTGCTTGGTATGGGCTAGCACTGAACAACAGTGCTTTATCTTCATTATTCTTTTCTTTTTCAAGAGGTAATTCATTCAGTGTTTCACACAGAACCTCAATTATCCTTCACAAAAGCAGTACTGGTGATGGTTTTAAGCTCTAGATGAACTCTTCACACTGCAATATCATTGCTATTAAAATTGATTGTCTGACACAGTAATTACCACATTCAGGTAAAATGGTATGAACTGCTTGCTGCCACCATATGGATAAATGTAAATTAACTCGCTTTTATCCACGATACCCTGTAAAACACATATGAATAACTAAGATGATGTGTGAAGTTCTAATAACTAATTATTTTTATTGTTGTTTATTAAGAAATAGTGTTTTGCATTTCAACCAAAATTTAAAAAATAGGAATTCTTCATATTTCTTTAACGCCTCAGGCACTAGTTCCAATGCTTATATTAATACAGTGTTTGCATTTTAACCTTTGTAGTACGGCAAAATAAATTAATTTGACTATTTGCCACTAACGTAAAATATTTTTTGAGTCAACTTGTGTAATGCAAAGTTATTTAGTGGTAATAAAAGAAACCTCAAAATTCCTGGCTCCAAAATACAAATTTTCATGGACAAAATCTGCTTACTTTTACTTTTCTCTTTGAATGATCAGAGATACAGAAAAAAAATGTTTTATGATAAGAAAATTATGAACCATTAGTATCAAATATGCATCTTATTAGCATTTAGGAAAAATAACATTCAAAAGGATTCCTATGGCATTAAAAGTAAAGCAAATTACACTATAATAGAAATAGAATCAGAATTGTGATAGAAAGATACAATCTGTCTTCACAGGCTACATCAACCAAAAGATGCCTCCAGGTATAAGGAGGAGAAGTAGGAGAAGAAAGGTAAAGAGAAGAGAAGGCCTTTGCTTTCTACCTCCTGCCCCTCTGGCTTGTTAGCCCTAATTTTGTTGTTTCTCTATTTATTCCAGAGTTGCCTGTTCTGGTCCTATCTTGGCTCATCAACCAAATTCCAACTCCAATTCCTGTGTCCAGTTTCACTCTTACATTAAATTTCAATCTCTCTCTTCCTGATCCCACCATTGGAAACTGACCCTGGGCCCTAATTATACTAATCTAGGCATCTTGGTCTTGATATCTTTGACAATGGAACATACCAAAACTATAATTAACCTGAACCAATGCTCTATTAGTAGAGAGGGTTTCAGGCCCTCCCTTCTAATGCCAGTTATCACCACTAGAAACAGAAGATTGACAGAAAAGAGCTCACTTAATTGATATAATTACTGAATTCTGAATCAAGATTGTTATCCAGAGAAAATATACAACATTGTGAACATTAAATGAGGAATATAATTTTTATGAATTTTATTAAATCCATAATCTCTACTTGACTAACATCATTTCATTCACTTTTACAAAGAGTGAGCCAATTGGGAGAGACTGTATCTCAAATGAAGAGCTTTTAGTTTCAAACAGAATACCACTATTGCTTTTCTTTTATCTTTCATAAATTATCACCTGAAACTCAATTTTCAAGGATCTCTGATTTCTGTCCTGAACGCTTCATGAATTTCTCGGAAACCTGAAGCAGAAGCAGTTGGAATATCCTCAGTGTAATCCACAAAATTAAGACCAACTGGGCCACAGCAAAAATGCTTTCCACTTGGCTACCATCTTCTCCGCTGCCCCTGTCAGTGCAGTCACTACCCCTTACACGGCGGAGGCTTCTCTGTAGCCATGAGATGGCCCACGCTCCCTTTCACTGCTGCTGTGTTAGGCTTACCCCGTTACAACTTCAAAAGGACAGCTGAGTCAGGTCTGAGCCTTTCTTTCTTGTCGCCAGGTTCCAGAGGTGTGAGGTCAGGCTTTACCCTCTCATTTCAAAATAAAACAAAACCTGACATTATCACGTGAGACTCAGCTATGGTTTTGTTCTTACATCTTCTCTCAAAAGACAACTGCACACGGATATTCCCTGTGGACTCACACTTACCCTCACAGACCTCTCCGATGTCATTCTTTGAAGTCTTCCCTGACATTCCTAGTTTTCTCCTTCATGTGCTTTAGTAATGTGTTTACAGCCCTTTCATAACACATTTACTCTATTATGTGTTTGCATGCTTGCTTGCTTTCTTATAGAGGGGCCAACAGAATTTCATCTTTGTTTGCCTGTCCTTCCCCACCCCCCACCCTTCTCTCGAGGCTCAGTACAGAGTACATCGCCTAGTATTCATTAGGCTTGTCGAATAAATAAGTAACGAATAGTTAAACTTTGTTAAATACCTTCATATTTACACACTAACTGTCAAACTGTGACTGACCTACATTGATTTTCAATCACCTATCTTTACAGAAATACATAATTCCTCATAGAGGCATATTGCATGTATACATACATATACACGCCCACACACCTATATACCATAAAGAATCTCTAGCATAATAAAAATAATGCTTAGTAGGTCTAAAAATGTAAATACAAGGAAATAATTTCATAAATTTAAATAAATTCCCAGGTAATATGAGAAAGCAGGTAAGGAAACTACTTGGTTCATCTTCATTGCTAAATGCCACATAAAAATGATTTGTGCTATTATGCCTTAAATGGGTAGAAAATAGGATTAGGTGGGGAAAATGACTAAACAGTGTTTTAAACATAGAGTTTTAGTTCGTTCGTTCGTTCCTTCCCATTCTTCCCTCCATCTTACATGTAGCAACTTTGTAGTAGCATAGTAATATTGATAATTCAAATGGAAATGTGGGGCTGTATCAATACTGACATTACAAAATGTGTGCAATAACAGAGAAGAAAATTATCACTTTCATTACTGCATTAGGATTTTAGTTCTTCTGATATGTAGACATATTTTAGAGTAAGAAGAAATAAAGAAGTAGGTTCTTTGAGGACATACAATTGTCTTGCAATTATCTTTGTATCTTAAAGGCCAGGCTGTAATTCTTTTCAACAGGTTATTTGAAAAAAAACCCCTCACTTTCTGATCTAAAATTTTGTATCTAGAAGTGAGTAATTACATACTAATTGAAACAAAAAGTGAACTGTAAAATGTTCTAGTTAGAAAATCGTTAAATTACTTCCAAATACTGCTATATCAGTCTTTCCAACAAGATTTTAAAAAGTTAACTGGAATTTGGGGCAAAATGTATCTTATAATAAACCCAATTTCTCTAAATTACTTTATTATACAAAAAGGATTCAATCTGTGTTTTTGGGAAAAAATTCCTAGTTACAATGAAATCATTTTGCAAATAAAAGTTTATTTTTCTCCGCTAAGAGTGGTTTTCTTTTTATCAAAAAAATTTCACTCAGACATATGAAATGGGATTCCTAATAATCAATTAATTATATGCTAATTGTAGCAGACCACTTATATCAAATATAACAGAAGAAATTCTTAAATTTGTCCCCAACGAGAATTCTTGCAGGATCTAGTATTATTAATGATCAATTGTTAACAAATAGTCATAGGGCCTAAACTTATTTTTCAACTACGTAATATGGAAAATTATTTCTAAAATAACTTTCATTCACATAGTTTTAGAATGTACAATGCATATTTACTCACAATGTCATATTTAGTGCTTATCAGGTAGATATGATAAGGACATTTTCTATTTTAAAGAGGAGGAAAGATTTTGTAAATATAAATAGTAGGTGACATTCTTTTTCCAGTGAATTAGGATATTTCCCAACCTATAACCCCCAGTTATAATTGAAAAAGAATACATAGAATTAAGTGAAATAGGATATGCTAAAAACAAACATGACAAATTAACTTGACACTAACAAACATGTATTTGTGAGAACTGTGTGCTCTGAGAGTTCAGGTATGAGAACAACCACTGGAAGCAATAGAAGCAAAACCTTTTACAAACAGAAGGATTTAGCAAAATGGGTAGAAATGGGAAGTCAGACTAGAAAAAAGGCATCAGTTAAAGTTATGAAGCCAAGGTGAGAGATAGCCTTCAAAGAAAAAAGCAAAATATGCTTAAGCATCAGAATTAGATTAGTGATTCACTGATAAATGAGTAAGAATGTAAAGACAGTGCTTCCCCTGTGAGCTCAAGGTACACACACCAGTCTGTTAGCATTTACCCCATGTTGCTGATGTGCCTGTTCATCTCTACTGTCATAAGAACTCCTACAGTACAGAGCAGCAGCTTGCCAAGTGCCACTCACAGAATTTGCCTCAATAAATGATTATTCAGTTGAACTGAACAGCTCATTTTGGCACTAGAGGGTTATAATACAACTCCCCAACAACCCTCTACTTAATAGAATGACTAATTTCCCTCATGCTGTTGTCTCAGTCAGGCTGAGGTTTCCCTGACTACAAAATGATGAGGTGAAAAAGATTCTGTGTTCAGGTCTAACGTACTATGATAAACATAACTTCTGGTTATGCAGAATAAAGCAGAACATGTCTTATAATTCTAGGTTGTCCATAAAGACTTCTAGGACCTCAAGTTGTCAAGTAAATGGGAAAAGTATTATTCTTTGGCAGTTGTTCTCTGATTGTGCTTTTCCCTAATTTGGTTAGTCCCATATTAATATGTAAACACATTGCAAGTTTCTCATTATACTACAATTTCACCCTAGCATGCAAAAGTTGTTCTTGAATAAGCAAACAATATTATTTCATAGAATACCTATGCACACTTCATTAATGAATCATTTTGTGATCATAGTAGCCAGAATAAATATCTCCCATCTACAAACTTATTCTCATGACTTTTAACCTTACACCATCTCATATCATAATTATATACAGATGTGTCTTCCTCCCACCCCTTTGAAGGCAGGAACTATTTTTGAACATCAACAATACCCAGTAGAATGCCTAGACATACTAGGTACTTAATAAATATTTTCCAAATACATTATTTTGTTGATGATTATTAATGGAGAAAAATTTAGAACATGACAGAAGGGTGGGTCAACCTTATACATATGGTAATGAAAATGTCTTCATCAGATAAATGGATATTTTAGAAAATTCACCTAGAGTCGTCTTAATTTTCTTAGATCACTCCTCCCCTCATTATTAAAATGTACAAAGAAATCACTTCTTGTGTTGAACATAATGAAGCTGTCCATTCAGTACAGGATTCTAATATTTCATCAGATGAGGTTTCAGAAATCAAGCATAATTTGGATAGTCTTTTCCAAGAAGCATAAGCACATAGGGAAAGCAGATAATGTGCTCTCTTAGCATATGAGAAATTAGAATACAGATAACAATGTAGCAAACTGGAAAAAAATCCTTTTTTGCTACACTAATTTTAACAATTTATGGCAAAGAAATCACACTACTCACTATAAAGCAAATTCACTTAAAAACAAAGTTTGCATGTAAAAATAACCCCAAATAATTGAAGAGAAATGTTTAGTATTACCATTCTAAGTTGTAAAATGAAGAGAAAGGAAAAAGAGGATGGAGTTAATGGAACCCACAGGCTACTGATGTGGCAGTTTATCAAATGTAGCTGTAATGAAAGATAAATAATACAGGCAATTCACACTTCATGAAAGGATAAAAGTGTCAGTGTGTATGTACCAGTTTTACTGCAGGGCATAATCAGCAAGTAAACGAAAGTGCAATGTCTAAAAAGTTTATAGCCTTCTATGAAGGCCTCGTCTTGTCAGGTATTGATTTAGGTATTCAGACGACTTCACTGGTATTAAACAATTGAGTGTTTGTGAACTTAGAGGACATGTTCTATTTCTTCCAACAAAAGTTGCCTCAAGCTTAATGTTAAGTTGCTTCCATCACTTAAATTTAAGGAAAAGGAAGACTACGCTGAAATGATATCTTACACAATTATTTTCTTCTTAAATAGAGGGCAATCCAAAGTGAATGTTTCATATTCTCCACCTTCTCCACAAACATGGACTCCATACTTCTTAGAAAGCTGAAAATTGGAAGGAAAAAAAAAAGAAACAGGAAATCAAAATTATACAGCAAAAACACTTACTTAACATATTATTTTGTACCAAGAAATATCCATGCGAGAAACTTTAATTCCAAAATAGATTATAAACTATGGGAAAATAACTGTTTCTGCTTAAACATGTTTAAAGACACTTGAAAAATGTTATCATAAGGCATAGGATACCTAGTAATCCCCAAACCTTTATAAAAAAAGGTATATTTTATGTATAACAAGAAAACTTAAAGATTATTATAAATCTTAGGAATGACACTAGCTTTAGATTCAAAGGGAGGCTAAGTGGGAAAGGCACTAAGTCTTAGGCAGTAAAGGAGAACTTATGCACCCAAACTCTGCTTCTCCTCTGCCCTTTAGGACCTGTATGCGGGTGAGGGAAAAGTATGCTGTGTTTAGAGCATTTCTCAGAGACACAGAGAAAGCAATCGAAGACTCTTCCTTATGACTGTGAACAAAAGGCAAGCACATATATGCTATTCTGCTTGAGGTTATTAAGTTCTAAGGGTATTGAGAACTAGTTCTCAAGTTCCAAAGCTGTAGAGAAGTCTTAAGAAGGTCTAACTCCAATAAAGGTTGGGATAGCTTATAATGTTGTCTAATTAAACATGAAATTAAAAAATAAACAAGCAAATAAACAAGAAAACCTGTGATCTGCATTAAATGTAAGTTATATTATTTAAATGATTGTGACACTGAGAGTAAAATAATCTCTTGTTTAGTTGGTATATGGCCAGAATTAGGGCTTGGGGGCACGCTAACTGGCTGTGTCACAGATTGTTTCTGCTCTTGCGTCAAGTCTTTATCACTGTGATTCCATCTCCTTCATTCTGATTTCATAGCTTTCCCTGCTTATAGCCTCTCTTAGCCACAGTCCTGATAGGACAGGAATATCAAAGGAAGAGTGACTCCTTTGATACTCTCTGTTACTACCAATGCTGAGACTATGGCCTAAGTCTTCAGTTTCATCTACACAGTTACACATTTATTTGGTTATTTTTGAGTTTGTGCTGTCATTCTAAATCTATTACATTTCAACTCTTGACTCTGTGAACTTAGGGATTTAAAGTATGCACTGTGAGAATTCTGCTCCCTCCAAGAATCAGTAGTAAAGTGAATGACACTGTAAAGCCAAACAGCAAGAAAAGTGAGGGAAAGAAAACTGGGTAGTACTTTCTGTAAGAGGTTACAAAAGAAAAGTAGATAAATTTTTACCATGTTGGGTCATGAAGTGGAGAACTGGCAAGGAATTATGGCAGTTGGTCCTTATGGGAGCAGATAACATGAACAGGTTACTTTTATTAAACCAAATTAAATTAATATCTGCTTTGCAATAAAAGTGTAGGTATAATAACCTGGATTTCAGGGGTGCTTTTTTGTTCTGTCAGCTGGGGCCTGTCCCCTTTTTTGCTGACCTCCCTTTCACTGGTCTTGGCATTCCAGCAACTTTGCAATGTGAGTCATGTCATCTCACCTTTATGGCCAGTCTTTTTTATCTGGGAGTATGCCATATCAATTATTAGCTCCCTTTTATTAGAAAATGTTTTCTGAAACTTTACATAATTTCTATAATCTACTACCAAAGAATAACTGGATTTTTTAGTAAAGTTGGCTTGGATGTTATCCTAATGAAACATTTCTATTAGTTCCCAGTAAAAATAATGTAAGCTGCTAAGTTAAACCAACATATTATCATTGGTAAAAAGACTGCCAGTGCTAGGAAATCTAAAATTTGGATGTACTCACTGATATTTTCAGTTCACATAAAATATTCCATAATATTCATTTGATCAGTTCTTTAATGGCTATTTACTGAACAGTGATGTTAGGCATGCCTTGCTAGATGGGGAAGATCCAAAAGTAAAGACAATGTCCCTGGTTTCTTGAAGCTTACCAACTATGCTGAACCCTACTTCTCAACCCCACAAAAATAATGGGCCAGTAATCCTGCTTCTGTAAATAAGATGCGCAATCTCTCTTCCCCTTCTATTACTGATGTCCTAGCATGGACACAGATTCCAAATCAAGAAATCTGGACTATGAGTCCAGTGTTTTTTTATGGCCCATGAACCAAGAACTAGTCTATGAATCCTTAGGATATCTTTAGTGGCCCCTCTAAACTCTGCTAGTAAAGTTCTAATAGACATAAGAACTCAGAGAAAAATCTGTTTTTATTGGCTTACTTTTAGCTGGCTCTCAGGCCCTTTGATGTCCCAAGAGAACCTCCTAAAGAAGCAAAGCCTATGTTACCACTGTCTTTAATGAATCTCCTGCTAAGACATAGAACTCTATTAGAAATAACAACCTTGCAGCACAAAAACAAGATGTATGCATGTGATAGAAAGGGTCAGTTTAGGTAAGTGGAGAATCCAGATGGGCACATTCCAGAGACAAATGTGTGGTACACCACATTCAATTTAATTTCCTAACAGCATGTAGGTCAGTGTTAATAATATCCACACTGTTCACAGAATGTAGCAACTTTATTCCCAAAAGGTCTGTGTCTTATTCCAACATAAAATTGGCATTATTATATGCTAGGACTTAATCACTCCAAACAGTTTTTGAGTTGTCTTTGGTAAATTTCTCTATTAGTATTACTGAAACTGAAAATACTAAATAGGTAACAGTTTCTCTAAATTTTAGATTCTCACTGAATTGTCATCATCTTTCCATATTTAAGTCAATAAAACTGGCGATCTATATTGAAAAATAAAAAATAAACATTTTTCACACTGTTTTTTGGCTAAGGTCTAATACTTATTAATGATTGAAATATATTTAATAGTTTCAGTTAGTATGTAAAAAATGGAAGTAACAGTTATTCTCACCATAACAGCAAAAATATGCCAGACAGGCTAAAAAAAAAACATGCTTATTTATTTATTTTACATACAGAGATAAGAGAATGCAAACAAGTCTGGATAAACTACATCGTAGACCAGGGTGAACCTTTCCTGGGTGAGTGAAGATCCATGGCCACTTTCCTAATGGAAATAGAGAGAGAAGAAGCAAACCTCCATAGATGAGGGATTTCTATCGGTGGATGTAGAAAACAGCCAAACTGTTACGGCTATTTGTGGAATTTGGTGATGGCTTATTAGAGTCCTGAGGAGACCTAGGATGTCTGTAAGCATGCCAATTCCTTCCCACAGAGTCCTAACCAAGTGCACACAGTGGCTACATGCAGAAGGCTGAAGCCAGGGCAGAAGAAGGAAGAGATCCCCTTGGGAACACCTCTTCAAGTCTTTATCTATTTAGCTCTCACTATACCAAAGGCTGGGGACAGGTCAGAGGACTGAAAAAGTTCTCCCAAGGCTTGCAGAGCCAGGGAAGAGTCAGGGAGAGGCTGAGAGCAGGAAGACTGTGAAAAGGCACAAAACACTGGTGGCTGGACTACAAAGCGGGGTGTGTGTGTGTGTGTGTGTGTGTGTGTGTGTGTGTGTGTGTGTGTGTGTGTGTGTGTGTGTGTGTGTAAGAGACAGAGAGAGAGAGAAAGAGAAAGAGTGAGGGAGACGCATGGAAGCATAGATCACCAGCCCTGATAAAGGAAGAGCTTTGATCCTACTCTCAAAGCATTTGAAACAAGTAGTAAACTCAAACAAAATGCACTCAGACCAGACCCAGTTCAACTGGAGATTAAAGAGAATAAACACTCCAGACTAGTTGTCAGGTAGAGGAAGAGGTATGGATTTTCTGGGATAAATATTATTTACATCAGTCTGCCATTCTTTTTTATTCAATATCTACCATAAAATATGTTTAAAAGTTAAGTCAGAAAATGAAAAATGTTACCTATGATCAAGAGAAAAACAAACAGAAAATAGAAACAGAGCAGCATATTAACCAAATATTGGAATCAGTAGACAAGGTCTTTAAACACAACTATTATAAATCTTAAAGAATTTAGTGGAAAATATAGACAAAGTTCATGAACAGAGAGTAAATTCAGTAAAGATGGAAAACTAGAACTAGATAGATCTATGTTAATATCCTGACTCCAACACTTATTGGGCATAGAACTGGCAGTGAATTACTTAACTTCTCTGATTTCCATTTTCCTAGGTAACAAGTACCCTTATGGGAGTGTGGTGAGCATTAAAACTGATGATACATACAAAGATATTTTTTGTATTAAAACTGATGATACATACAAGTATTTTACTTGGGAGCCTTTTTGTTTCAAATTCAACATGAATAAAACAAAGTCCTTGATTTTTCCTCAAAACCTCTACTTGCTCAATTCCCTATTTCTGCAATAGTTCAAGTAAGCTTGAAATATTGAGGTAGAACTTAACTCCTTCCTTTCCTTGCCACATAGCCTACATTTAAATTTTTTTCATTAATTCATTTACTGAATCAACAAATATTCACTCAGTACTTACTAGTGCCAGATCCTATTCTATACTCGAGGGCTATGGCAGTGAATGAAGACAGATGAAGTACACAATCTTTTGTCTTCTTGCTTTGTTTTCACCTCTCCCAATCTATACTACCTGGATCACCATACTAACAGTCTTTAACAATATATGACCATGGCACTCATATGCTCAGAATTTTTGCACTTAGCATAGAGTATAGTGGTTAGTAAGCACTTAAGAAATGCACAGCCTAACACTGAGAGTAGGCAAAGCACACACTGTAGTGAGGTGCAATGAGAGCAGCATTCACAATTGGTTAAAGCACCAGCTTTAGAGACAGATAGTCCTTGGTTCAAATCCTAACTCTGCTGTTTTCTAGATGAGCAATTTCAGGTCAGCTAACGCTCTGAGCCTCAGACTGCTGATCTATAAGATGGAGATGACACCAGTGTCTACCTCACAGGAGAGCTGGTATCAAGAATAAAACCATATTGAAGGACAGCCCAATGTACTGTCCGGCACATTATATATATCCAATATAATATCTACTAAAAATTTTTTTGCTTTTCTAGAGGGAAGATCTAGATTAATCTGCAAAGGTTATGTAGCTTAAAATTATAAACCAGAATTTAAAGTTGTGTGTCCTGACTGTTTCTACAATATGCTGACGAATAACAAACTTTAGTCCTTTGGTTCAAATGTTGTAATTTAAAACTCAGTATGTTTAAGACCAAGTTCTTTCTCAACCCTGTTCTCCTCCACAAAAATACTTTTAATCTTTCCAAATCATTACGTGTGAACTAATCTTTGAATCTTCCTTTGTCACCTCTGGCAATTTGGTGCCATTTTTTTTAACCTTTCACCAAAATCTTTCTTTAAGTTTTGTTTTGTTTCTCCACTTCTACTGTCAGCTGTTTCATACTCCAAGCTCTTATACCTATTTCCTCTACAGCATCATAGTCTCTTTTTCATTTCCAATTTCTTCTACTCCCAAATCCATGAATACAGCTGCCATGGATTCATGCCAGGTCAAATCTTTAAAGTACATCTTTTAGTTTGCTGCCAGACCAAATTTCCTGAGATATCTTTTAATGATTTAAATCCATGCTGATGAGCCTTCTGTATCTTGTGCACTTCTTACCCATATTGCCTGGCCCATCTCTCAAGGTCCTTTATGATTGGATCTTAAATTCCCACCTTGTCTGTTTCTTATTAACCTACCAACACCAGTTCTGTTTAATTTAAACCAAGTACCTCATTGTCCCTACATGTCTTCTTGCCAAGGAATCTTCAGTCATATTGATTAACTTTGTTGACACTGCCTAGGGAAATTTTACTTATCTTTCAACCATTTTAGATGCTAACCCTTTCATGATACTATCCTCAGCTACTCTATATCATGTGGCCACCTTCCATATTTTAGCTCCCAAATACATTTATAGTAAATACCAATTTGGCTTTATCTGATTCAAGTTATTAGGGTCCCTCCCTCACTTGTTAGACTCTACATTCCATGAAAAATGCCAAATCTCTGACTTATTTGGTACCTCTGATAGCAGATAGCATAGAAGTTGTCACATAAGAAATCCTTAATAAATACTTACCATTCAATTTTATTAGTACCACATGACACCAGCAATTAAGAGTTCATTTATAATACATACTCAGAGAAATCTGAGGGACATATTCAAGGTCATGTATTGGAACAGCCACTAACTATGGGGGACCATCACTTCTTCTCTTTAAATACAATGATCAATGGACACTCCTGACAGGTCAAGTCTTTAAAGTGCACCTTTAAGAATCTTACTGTCTTCCTCTAAAAACCTTCAGTTACTCCTCACTGTTTGGACAACTAAATCCTCACTTTAGTATTTAAAATCTCTCAGTATATGGCTTCAATCTTCTTTTTCAGCTTCCTCTCCTAGTACTCAAAAATATCCTCCAAGAAATCCAGCTAGTTAATTTATCTCTGAAGTTACTCAGAATTCTCTCAACAATATGTAATTCTTTTCTTTGCAATTCTATGGCATATATTTTTTACTTTCTTAAAGAGTGCATTTTAATACACCTTGCAATTTATATTTATAAGTCAGTGGACATCTCAACCATTAAGTTTCACATATCCTTCCAATTCAGTTATGTTCAGAATTCAAAATCTCTCCTTCCTCTCAGCTTTCAAGGTAAGTTAAAGGTGTTCTTTTCCATGAATTCAGCACTGCAGAGAACAAGGATTAAAATCATGTCTCTCTCAGCCACAACACCAAACCAACTTTGGTGCAATTCTCTCTCTTTTGCTTTTTTGTTTAAGTGATAGGTAGCTAGGATTGCAAATTGTTCTTCTGTTAAATCTATAAGGAAGACAAATCAACTCATATAGAACAGAGCTTGAAAGAGCTTCAAGCTTGAAATCTGCATTATGGATTAACCTGGTTTAGTTCTTATAGTACCCAGCAGAGTGCTATACTCTTTAAACAGTCACTATA
Organism: Smutsia gigantea; assembly: GCA_032199065.1. Lineage (NCBI taxonomy): Eukaryota > Metazoa > Chordata > Mammalia > Pholidota > Manidae > Smutsia > Smutsia gigantea. The sequence goes on from JAVSCE010000425.1 coordinate 112,954, forward strand.
ACTGCTAACCTTTGATTCAAGGCTAGAAGTCAGATTTCCCAATTCTATGTGAACATTCCTGGAAAAAGCAACCGAATCTATATATTTACAATTTTTTGTATGATTTCACTCTTCCATCCAGCAGACAACTTTTACTTAGATGATCTTAAGAAATCTCTTGATTAAAGAGTAACTACTGCTGGTAAAGATGGTGAACTGAATCCACACATCTAGTGTCACTCCCTTCTAAAACCTTATTGGAAGGTTTTAGACACAGAAAGGCATAAACTCTCAAAGATAGAGAAAAAAAGAGAGGAAGGACAGAATCAGCTAATTTAACAGAACCAAGAACACTGAATCCAAAGCCAACAGTGGCGAATGTGAAGAACTAACCCAAATTACACAGCAGAATAACTCCTTCCTCTAAAACAGCAGGGTAAGATATTGGCGGTACCAGGTAAATTAAATAAAAGGAAAAAAGAAGAGGGAAAAAAGGTATTCTGAATAGAAATCTGGGTTGTGTCAGATAACTCTTGTGAATGAGGTGAGAAGCAAATAATTGTATGAAAATTTATGAAGCACTCACTTTTTAGAGAGCTCATTTACACACAGATTAGACTATGCAGAAGCCAGAGAAAAAAACATTCAGATTGCTTTGCATAATTTTCTATAAGTATCTGAAAAATGAATTCTTGTTCAAAATGTACAATTACCCATTAATATTAATCTTTCCCCTTTAGAGCAATTTTTACCATCTTGAGTAGCTACTTGCCAAAAGCAGCAAAAATAACCATAGTTGGTCCTATAGTAAAGTCTCTTCAAACATTGCTTGTGTTCTTTCCTCTCTCCTCCACTCCTGAAACTCCAATTACATGTATGATAAACACCTCTCCCTTACATATTTTATATTCTTTTTTCTATTTTCCAACCTGCTTTCTTTGTGCTTTAGTCTTGGCATTTCATATTACCCTATCTTCCAGTTCTTTAATTGTCTGTACAAATGTATCAAATCTACTGGTAAATCCCCATGTCGTGTTCTTAATTTCAGGTATTGTATTTTCAAGTCCTGGAATTGTATTTGATTCTTTAATATGGATTCAAAATCTCCTCTAGAACAGTTCATCTAACCAAATGCCATTAGACTTTAAAGTCTAAATCTGATCATTTGATTATAAGGATATCCTTTGAGACTGTTTCCACTGTATAAAGTTTTTCTTTCATTTCAGTCATCTCATCAGGTGCCCTGCTAAGCTTGGCAGCTTTTGATTGCCTGCTGAAAACTGTATGTGGAGTATTTTAGAGATAATCTCAGGCTCTGAATCATGTTATTTTTCTCAAGAGAGAAATCGGCAGTAAGGGTAAGATCAGATCACTTTAATTCAGTCTAGGATTGATATGATTCAAAGCTGGACAAAGTATTTGCAAGGGCTGACTATTTCTGGTTGGCCTTTAACCTCTAAGATACAAGCTCATTCAGGAGTCTGGCTGAAAACCTGGAGGGCTAACCAGGGCTACTCCACTTAAATTTGCCCAAAATTCCAACTTTTGTCTCCCTAACTTCATGAAGGTGCTTAAAGCCCTAGTCAGTTTTCCAGCTGGAGTATTCTCCTCAACTTCTTGGCATCCCTGTGGCATTTCTGATTTAGAAAATGCCTTAAGAGGAAAAGAGGCAATACTCAGGGCTTCTGTTCTCATTGAAATTCTAGCCCATCTAATTATCTCAGTTTTTGTAAATCTCTAATACCTTCCAACATTATTTTTGTTGTAATTTCATACAACTTTTCTAGTTGTCTGCATTGGGAGGTTATCTAATGCAAGTTATTCCACCATAGCTGGAAATGGATGTCTTCAATATCTATTAAAATTAAAACATGTATGCCCTCTGACCCAGTTATTTCCATTGTAGGATTTTATTTTACAGATAAACTCATATATGTCCCAAAGTATATACATGAAAATTTTATTCTAGCATTATTTGTAATAGCAAAAGAAATGAAAGAAATTAGTAAACAATAAAGAACATCAATGAAAGAGCAGGTTTAATGCATTATCCATTTAATAGACCACATTGCATGTGGGAACAAATGACTTAGAATTTTTATAAGTTAAAATGGAAGATGGAGAAGAATATACCTAGTACACGCCAATTTAAGCAAAAACAGATAAACATATGCATATAAATTTACATATGCAAAATGTTTTTGAAGAGATCAATAGAAGAGTGATTCCTCTGGGAAAGGATAGAAAAAAATGGGGTTTTGGGTCAGTGAAAGATTTTTCGGTATTTTACAGTGTTTGGATTTATTTTTTATATATCAGATACCTTAATTTTATAATAAACATTATTTAAGAGAAAAATAAAATACTGCATGAGAATTGCTGCACACTAGAAGATGAAGAAAATGGCAGTCAAATAGGCTTATTTAAGCATGAAAACAGCACAGTATTGAACTCTGAGTTTAGGCTTTAAGGACACTGGATTTACTTGAGTGAAGGAGAGATAAAGTGTGCAGAGAAGGGGAGCAGAACATGGAGGTATGTCTAGGGAAACTACTGATACCTCAAAATTGATGAAGGATAGGATTGATATAGGAGACTGCCTATTTTACAAGCCTGTTTTCCACAAGGACAGATTGTGCCATGTTAAAAGTGTTTAAATTTTATTTTAGGCAATGGGAAGAAACTCAAAAGTTGATAAGGGACATGCGATATCATCAGATTTGTATTTCATACATATCATGAGGGCAGTACTGTGGACAGTGGATTGACAACAGGTAAGGCAGGAAGAAGACAGCCTTGAGCTAGAATACTGCTGTAGTAACCAAGGGGAGACCCTAATGTGGTGACAAAGAGGATTAAAAGGGGCAGATAAGATACTGAGAAGTTGGAATTAAAAGGACTTGAGTTCTTATTCATGAGTATGGAGTATATGAAATCACTTATTAAATTCATTTTCTTTGGTTTGGACAAATGAGTAGACAGTGGGACCCTTTATTGTCAGGAAACATAAAAATGGCAATAGATACATCAGGAAAGAAATGTTCAGGTCTGCACAGTTGAAGCTGAAGTGTTGAGGACATCTAAGAGAGGAAATGTCCATTTGGCAACTGAATACACATGTTGGGGGCATAAGAAGATGACAGACAGACTTAATTGTTGTAAGAATAAAATTGGTAGTTGAAGTCTTGGGGGTATTTAATATCACTATAGGACTGAGGCTATAGATAAAACCGTAACATATAAGGCGTGGAACATACATGGTAAGCCCCAAAAGGAAGCTAAGAAAGTACTCAGAAAGGTTTTAGGAGTGAGCAGTATTAGAAAAGCCGACAGATGACACTTTAAAGAAGGTGTACACTCTTTCAGAGAAATACATAAAGTCAGAGCCTGAAATATGTTGTTCATATTGAGAAACTAGAAGATTATATACTTGATCACTGTGCTAGAATTAGAGCTTGTTTAAAAATCAGATTCCTGGTCCTTCTGAATTGAAATTTCTTGGGGTGGGAAAAGAGTACATGTATTTTTAACATGGCCCCCAGCAAACTGCACCCTCAGGTCTGAAAACAGCTATGGCAGATTGTAAACTCCTGAAGAACAAGGATATTGTTCAATTCATCATGTACACTTCGTACTCACCACAGCATAATAGGTCCTCAATAAATGTGAAATAATTTACAGATGAGAGGAACAAATGGATAGACAAATAAAAAAACAACTGAATGAAAGAACTAAATAACTAATGTCTGCCAAAATCTTGGAAGGTTATTAAGAGATTACAGTCTAGTGTGTCTGGGGGGACAACAGACAATATACATGTAAGAAGATAAATAAGATCATCTGGAGAGATCTTTGTTAGCTTGGGTAGTCAGGGAAAGCTTTTCTGAGGAGTTAGCATCTGAGCTGTCACTTCAATTATGAAAAAGCATTAACTATGTTGATAGTCTGAGGACAAAACATTTCAGGCAGATGAAAGTACTAAGGAGAAAAAGGGTGACTAAAATGTGTTTAAGTAATAAAGAGGCATTATGGCTATGGCTCAGTGAGTGAAATAGAGCCTGGTAGAAAACAAGCCTTCAAAGATTGACAGTATGTTGATAACATAGGCTCTCATTAGTTGTGATCTCTTAGGAGTTTGGCTATTATTCTGATTGCAATGAGAAAGCATTTAAACTTTGAACTAACTAGTGATTTGATTTGTACTTAAAAAAATCACTCTGGCATCTGTATGAATAATGATCATAATAGGGCAATGGTTGATGAAGTATTCTAAACAAGAGATGGTTATGATTTGGTGGTAGCAGCAGAGAGTGAGAAGTGGTGGGATTTAAAATATGTTTTGGAGATAGAACAGACAAGAGCATGCTAATGCACTCAATAGAACAAGTGAGGGAAAGAGTTTGGATTTTAGTCTGTAGGCAAAGGGGACTCATTTAAAGTTTTGGAGTAAGTGAGTGACACAAAGTAGACTATATTAGAACAATTATCTTGATGCAGTGAGCAAAATGAATTCTTTGGAAATAGAATAGAAGGTAAAGACAAATTTGGAGGTGTGATACTCTAGGCCTGAAATGACAGACACACTAAAGTGATCACAAAGGAATAGCAAGAAGTGATGGTTATTAAGGCCACAATCAAGTCTGTAGAGATTTAATTTGTGGTGTCTTTGGCCACTAAAGCTGAGCAGAGAAATCTGGGCTAGAAAGATTTGGGAGTCAACAGAATAGAGCTAGTGATTAAAGCCATGTGAATGATTGAGATCACCCAGAAAAAGCCTGTAGAGTGAAAATGGAACCTAAGCTAGGAAACAGCAAGAGACTGAGAGTGACTAGAATAAAAGGAGAAAAACTAGGGAAGTGTAGCATCACTAACGCCAATAGAAGCATTTCAAGGAGTCATTATAACTATCAAATACAGACCAAGAAGTGTCAATTGTGTTTAGTAAAATAGAGACTGTGGGTGATCTTGGCCAGAGCTGCATCTACTTAAAGGTGGAAGGAGAAAATTCCAGGTACATTAGCCTCTGAGACATGAAGATGTATCAACCATGAATACAGAAAACGCTTCTGAAATTTTGGGTTTTTTAGAAAAGAAGAAAGAGAAGTAGCTAAGGAAGTAACTAGAGTGGAGGGAGGAAATCTTCAGGAAGGGAGAGGCAGTTGCATGTTCCATAATGATGTGAAGGAGACAATAAAGAGAGAGCAGAGGAAGATACTGGAGGAGGTGGGTTGACTGCAAGGTCTCTAAGAAGGCAGGTGCAAAAGGACACCTGGGGCACAGGTAGGGTATCAGCCATAAACAGGAGGAGGGACACTTCTAGATACTGGAAGCAAGGGTAAGTGTGGGTACAGTAATTTAGTAGGGGTGGAAAGAGAGACAGAGGGATTTCCAGTGTGATGGCTTCTTTTTTTTTCTGTGAAGAAAGAAATGAGTTATCCCCTTGAAGTGAGGGGAAAGGTGAAGGGATTTAAAATTTGAGGAGAGTAGAGAAGGAATGAAATAGCCACTATGGAGAACAGGTAGAGAATTTTTGTGGACAAATATAAGATTGCCAGGCCAGGTTGAAGAACTTGCTGAAGTTGAATAAAATGATCTCTGTATATTTGTGTTGAAATATCCCATGATAATATCCAGGTTAATTCATAATCAACATCATGGCAATCCCCAAACCTTATTTACCTTTTCTACAAAGAACCTCTATATACTTGAACTCATAGCTTCAAATTTTAGAAGCAGCTTACAAAAAGCTTTTTTACCAAAGCCCCAGTCTCTCATTTCTGAAGCTCTTTTTCTTTCATCCCCATAAATTTAATTTCATTATTTATTTACATTGTTTTTCTGCAGAAGTGAAATCTAATCTGACAATAGTGAATAGAGCTGAACATAGATAAAATGTTGGCATAGAACAAACTGTCATAAGAAGATGGAAGCAACTGTGTCAATTAGATTTAAATATGTGACACTAAATTATCTAGAAATCAAATATAATTTGTCACATTATATAATCATTTCATTTTTATTTTAATCTTTACTATTTGCCTGGCACATATTAGGTGATTAATAGTGCTTAATGAAAGAAGGGGCATTTCAGGGATTTCTAAGCATTTGGTACATATTGATAAACCATAAAATAATCAGATATAAACCTGAAAGTAATGTGAAACCTATAAAGTTAGTGAAGAGTGTAGTTATCATAGTTCATATCAAAGCAATAGTATTAACAATGTCGAGATGAGGTTGATGAGTTAAGAGCATGGGAAGGGAAAATGAAAACATATTAGGAGTTCAGTTCTTTCATGGAAGTAGGGTGATTTTCTTTCTTCCATCATGGTTGTGGAATTAGAAAACTCTAAAATTATACTGTTTTAGTTAATTTAGAATTGCCATACTAATCACATTTGCCCCAAACTTCTAATAAAATACAGATAATAGAAAAGACTGAAAATAACTAAACCTTTCTTTAATGTTTAGAAAGTATTTAGGATGTGATAATGATAAGGGTTAAACAGTGGTAATTTGAAACTTGGGATAATTTCTTTACGATGCAAGTTAACTTCCTAATTGGTAAAAGAGAAGAGGTTAGATTAGATAATCTCTAAAGGAAGTTTCTATGAAATTTGAGTTTGATCAGAAGCTCACATTTCTGATGAAAACCACCTGATCACAGAGAATATCAGATACTTTAGGAGTGTGGTACTTTTTACACAGCATACAATGTCCATTTTAATAAAATTTCCATTTAGGTGTAGCTTACTTTTTTATTCAGGTCAACAAGATGATGATAATTTTCATAATAAATTTTAGACATTCTCATATACATTGGAAGTTTAATTTTTTCATAAAGCTCTATCATGAACGTATCTGAGTTTTCCTAAAATAAACCTTATAATAATGTTACCATGGCATAATTTTTTTTCTTCCTTTAGATGCCTATATTTTAAGAAATAGTATAAATTCTTACCTCTAAGAGATAAGGCTCTATTTGATCTAGGGTTCTTCCAAGATGCTTATCTGGATCTAAACCTGCCAAGAAAGGTTAAAAAATTTTTTAAAGATAACTATCAAGTTAAATTGAAAGATAAATTGGAAGTTTAAAGACATTCTCTTCCCTTGGGCCCTCCTCACCTAGAAAACCAGTATGTATATATTGAAGTTGCTTTGATCTGAAAGTAAAATGTCCTTTTATAGCATTTGCTTTCCTATTCTCCTTGGGTAACTGGTTTTCTTGCTCCTAAAAAATAAGTTTCACTCCAAATAATTTCAATTGAAGAAGCATTGTTTCAATTCATTTTTCCTTTATGAGCTATTTTAATTAGGATGGAAAATACAAGTATCATTGCAAAGATATGAAATTTAAATCCTTGGTATTTTAACTATTATGGTTTATTTTACTCAGGACACCACCGAGAATTCTCTAATTTCCCTATTTTATCTAAATTTCAAACTTCTTACTTAGAGAATAAGTAGAAAATACAGGTGTGGTAGACTATTAAGCCTATATAATTTGCTTAATAGTAGGACACAACTATGGAGACAAATAATTGTATTATTAAATTAGGTGACATTTAATTTCAGTGACCACTTGTGTGACAATGTGTTTTCCAAGACAAAACATACAACTCTGGAATTTCATAATTGTACCAACAGCATGTTTATAATCTTTGATAATGATGTTCAACTATATAACAGTAAGTTACATAGGTAATGGATGTAGGTGGACAAGTGTGTGTCAGAACTCTCACCACATACTGAAGCTAACCTGCCGGGAAAAAAACAAAATCATGTGCCATAAGTCAGCTAGAAAACGAATGAATTCATGTTTGATATTTACATCCAAAATACCTGCATTGGCTTAGCTTTTTTAAAATGAGTTATCTTTATTTATTATTGGTTTCAACCATTTAACTTATTAATTATACAAATCGATTAAAATGTCCTGCTTTTAGTTGGATGCCTTTTTAGGTAACATGGTATATCGTATAATCAGATATCATAGTAGTAACACGGAAGTCAGGTAAAGATTAAGGATTCTTCTGCCACTGTGTATTGTTAGGTCAAGCCCAAAGCAAACCACTCAGACCAGTAGCACTGGCAGATTATTTGAGTAAACTTCCTTTACAGCAATCTTGTTCTTCTGGTGTATTCACTAAAACTGAAATTTCAATGGGATAGGTAAAAATATAGATGAACTGGAACTTTGTCTAGTTCTTCTATTCCCATCAACCACTTTGTAAGCCAGTGTTTAAAATAAGTAAATGAAATATTTTGAAACCAACACACATGTAATCACCACCAAGATTTGATAAGCATTAACATCTTGCCATATTTCCTCTGCAATATTCTTTAAGAATAAATGCCAACACAATAGGATTTCACAGCCCATCTACCCCTACTTAATTTCCCCTACTCCTTTTTACATGATCACCACAGTTCAGAAGTCGGTGAGTTACTTCCCAACTATGTTTTTATAATTTTACTACAAATGTATGTAACCAAAACAGTATTTGGTTATGTTTGTGTATACATTATAAATGAATAATTTTTAAACTTCTTTTACTAAAATTCACATTTTTAATGAGATTTATCTGTATTGACTACTGTGGCTCTGGTCCATTCATTTTTAATGTTGTATTATATTCCATTATATGGATATACCAAACTCACAGCCACACTCAAGTAGATGGGCACTTGGGCACGGGGTTGTTTCTAATTTCAGTTATGCCACAATTACTCTTAAGCTTCAGTGATATACTTTTAATGTGAAATAACTATGACAGATAAGAATATATATAAGATTTTTAAGTCTATTACATATTGCCAAATGATCTTTTAAGTACTATTATCAATTTGTACTTCCATTGTCAGGGAAATAAAATTCCCATAATCATAATGTGAAAAAACTTAGTGGTGTCAGATTTTTAAATCTTTGCCATTCCAATACATATGCATGTAAGTTGTGTGTGTGTGCGCGTGTGTATATATATTTTCTAACTGTTTTAGATGCTTGTTATAATTTTCATTTTCAGATTACTATTAAAAGTACACACTTTTCCTATTTCACTGCCCATTCATTCAGGTTTTCACTTCTGTGAATTGCTTATTAAAATCATTTGCCCATTATTAATGCTGAGTTTTAGCTCTTATGATTCAGAGTTTTTTATTTTTGGTTTTTACTAATGTACAGTTACATGAACAATATTATGGTTACTAGACTCCCCCTTATATAAAGTACCCACCACATACCCCATTACAGTCATTATCCATCAAGGTAGTTAAGATGCCATAGAATCACTACTTGTTTTCTGTGTTATATGGCCTTCCCTGTATCCCCGCACCCCCGCTACATTATGTGTGTTAATCATAATACCCCTTTTTCCCCCTTATCCCTCCCTTCCCACACATCTTCCCCAGTTCCTTTCCCTTTGGTAACTAGTAGTCCATTCTTGGGTTCTGTGAGTCTGCTGCTGTTTGGTTCCTTCAGTATTTTCTTTGTTTTATACTCCACAGATGAGTGAAATCATCTGATACTTGTCTTTTTCTGCCAGGCTTATTTCACTGAGCATAATACTCTTTAGCTCCATCCATGTTGTTGCAAATGCTAGGATTTGTTTTCTTCTTATGGCTGAATGATATTCCATTGTGTATATGTACCACCTTTTCTTTATCCATCCATCTACTGATGGACACTCAGGTTGCTTCCATTTCTTGGCTATTGTAAATAGTGCTGTGATAAATATAGGGGTGCATATATCTTTTTCAAACTGGGCTCCTGCATTCTTAGAGTAAATTCCTAGGAGTGGAATTCCTGGGTCAAATGGTATTTCTATTTTGAGTTTTTTGAGGAACCTCCATACTGCTTTCCACAATGCTTGAACTAATTTACATTCCCACCAGCAGTGTAGGAGGGTTCCCCTTTCTCCACATCCTTGCCAACATTTGTTGTTGTTTGTCTTTTGGATGGCGGCCATCCTCACTGGTGTAAGGTGATATCTCATTGTGGCTTTAATTTGCATTTCTCTGATGATTAGCAATGTGGAGCATCTTTTTATGTGCCTGTTGGCCATCTGAATTTCTTCTTTGGAGAAGTGTCTGTTCAGCAACTCTGCCCATTTTTCAATTGGCTTATTTGCTTTTTGTTGGTTGAGGTGCATGAGCTCTTTATATAACTTGGATGTCAACCCCTTATTGGATATGTCATTTATGAATATGTTCTCCCATACTGTAGGATGTATTCTTGTTCTACTGATGGTGTCCTTTGCTGTACAGAAGCTATTTAGTTTGATATAGTCCCACTTGTTCATTTTTGCTTTTGTTTCCCTTGCCCGGGGAGATATGTTCATGAAGAAGTTTCTCATGTTTATGTCCAAGAGATTTTTGCCTATTTTTTTCTAAGAGTTTTATAGTTTCATGACTTATATTCAGATCTTTGATCCATTTTGAGTTTACTTTTGTGTATGGGGTTAGACAATGATCCAGTTTCATTCTCTTACATGTAGCTGTCCAGTTTTGCCAACACCAGCTTTTGAAGAGGCTGTCATTTCCCCATTGTATATCCATGGCTCCTTTATAGCATATTAATTAACCATATATGCTGGGGTTTATATCTGGGCTCTCTATTCTTTTCCATTGGTCTATGGGTCTGTTCTTGTGCCAGTACAAAATTGTCTTGATTACTGTGGCTTTGTAGTAGAGCTTGAAGTCAGGGAGCATAATTCCCCGTTTTATTCTTCCTTCTCAGGATTGCTTTGGCTATTCGGGGTCTTTTGTAGTTCCATCTGAATTTTAGTACTATTTGCTCTAGTTCATTGAAGAATGCTATTGGTATTTTGATAGGGATTGCACTGAATCCATAGATTGCTTTAGGCAGGATGGCCATTTTGACAATATTAATTCTTCCTATCCATAAGCAGGGAATATTTGCCTTTATTGGTATCTTCTTTAATTTCTCTCATGAGTGTCTGGCAGTTTTCAGAGTATAAGTCTTTTCCTTCCTTGGTTAGGTTTATTCCTAGGTATTTTATTCTTTTGGATGCAACTGTGAATGGAATTGTTTTCCTGATTATTCTTTCTGCTAGTTCATTGTTAGTATACAGGAATGCAACAGATTTCTGTGTGTTAATTTTGTATCCCACAACTTTGCTGAATTCAGATATTAGATCTAGCAGCTTTGGAGTGGATTCTTCAGGATATTTTTTATGTACAATATGTCATCTGCAAACAGGGACAGTTTGCCTTGTTCCTTACCAATCTGCATGCCTTGTATTTCTTTGTGTTGTCTGATTGCTGTGGACAGAAGATCTAGAAATATGTTGAATAAAAGTGGGGAGAGTGGGCATACTTGTCTTGTTCCCAATCTTAAAGGAAAAGCTTCCAGCTTCTCGCTGTTAAGTATAATGTTGGCTGTAGGTTTGTCATATATAGCCTTTATTCTGTTGAGGTACTTGCCCTCTATACCCATTTTGTTGAGAGTTTTTATCATGAATGGATGTTGAATTTTTTCAAGTGCTTTTTCAGCATCTATGGAGATGATCTTGTTGTTTTTGTCCTTCTTTTTGTTGACGTAGTGGATGATGTTGATGGATTTTCTAATGTTGTCCCATCCTTGCATCCCTGGGATGAATCCCACTTGATCATGGTGGATGATCTTTTGGATGTATTTTTATATTCGGTCTGCTAATATTTTGTTGAGTATTTTTGCATCTATGTTCATCATGGATATTGGTCTGTAATTTTCTTTTTTTGTGGTGTCTTTGGCTGGTTTTGGTATTAGAGTGATGTTGGTCTCGTAGAGTGAGTTTGGGAGTATTCCCTCCTCTTCTACTTTTTGGAAAACTTTAAGGAGGATGGGTATTAGGTTTTCACTGAATGTTTGATAAAATTCACCAGTGAAACCATCTGGTTCAGGAGTTTTGTTCTTAGGTAGATTTTTGATTGCCAATTCAATTTCTTTGCTGTTAATGGGTCTATTCAGATTTTCTGTTTCTTCCTGGGTCAGCCTTGGAAGGTTCTATTTTTCTAGAAAGTTGTCCATTTCTTCTATGTTATCCAGTTTGTTAGCACATAATTTTTCATAGCATTCTCTCATAATTCTTTGTATTTCTGTGGTGTCTGTAGCGATTTTTCCTTTCTCAATTCTGATTCTGTTTATGTGTGTAGACTCTTTTTTTCTTGATAAGTCTGGCTAGGGGTTTATCTATTTTGTTTATTTTCTTGAAGAACCTGATTCTTTCTATTATTTTATTCTTCTCAATTTTATTCATTTCTGCTCTAATCTCTATTATGTCCCTCCTTCTATTGACTTTGGGCCTCGTTTTTCTTCCTTTTTCTTGTTTCATTGATTGTAAGTTAAGACTGTTCATTTGGGATTGTTATTCTTTCCTGACGTAGGGCTGTATTGCAATATATTTCCCTCTTAGCCCTGCCTTGGCTGTGTCACACAGATTTTACAGTGTTGAATTATTCTTGTCATTTGTCTCCATATATTGCTTGATCTCTGTTTTTATTTGGTCATTGATCCATTGTTTATTTAGGAGCATGTTATTAAGCCTCCATGTGTTTGTGGGCTTTTTTGTTTTCTTTGAGTAATTTATTTCTAGTTTGATACCTTTGTGATATGTGAAGCTGGTTGGTACAATTTCAATCTTTTTGAATTTACCGAGGCTCTTTTTGTGGCCTAGTATATGATCTAATCTTGAAAATGTTCCAAGTGCACTTGAGAAGAACGTGTATCCTGTTGCTTCTGGATGGAGTGTTCTGTAGATGTCCATTAGGTCTATCTGTTCTAATACATTGTTCAGTGCCTCTCTCTCTTTATTTTCTGTCTGGTTGATGTGCCTTGGAGTGAATGGTGTGTTGAAGTCTCCTAGAATTAATGCATTGCATTGTATTTCCCCCTTTACTTCTGTTAGTATTTGTTTCACATATGTAGGTGATCCTATGTCGGGTGCATAGATATTTATAATGGTTATATCCTCTTGTTGGACTGACCCCTTTAGCATTATGTAATATCCTTCTTTGTCTCGTTACTTTCTTTGTTTTGTAGTCTATTTTGTCTGATACAAGTACTGCAACTCCTGCTTTTTTCTGCCTGTTAGTTGCATGAAGTATCTTTTTCCATCCCTTTACTTTCAGTCTGTGTATGTCTTTGGGTTTGAATTGAGTCTCTTGTAGGTAGCATATAGATGGGTCTTATTTTTTTTTATCCATTCAGTGACTCTATGTCTTTTGATTGGTGCATTCAGACCATTTACATTAAGGGTGATGATTATCGTTATGTATGTACTTATTGCCATTGCAGGCTTTAGATTTGTGGCTACCAAAGGTTCACGGGTAATTCCCTTACTATCTAAAAGTCCAATTTAACTCACTTTGTATGCTATTACAAACACAACCTAAAGATTCTTTCTTTTTCCTCCTTTTTCTTCCTCCTCCATTCTTGGTATGTTATGAATCATATTCTGTACTCTTTGTCTATCCCTTGGGTGACATCTATTTAGCCTTAGGGATACTTACATCTATAGGAGTCCCTCCAAAATGCACTGTAGAGGTGGTTTGTGGGAGGTAAATTCTCATAGCTTTTGCTTATCTGAAAATTGTTTAATCCCGCCTTCAAATTTAAATAATAACCTTGCCAGGTAGAGTATACTTGGTTCAAGGCCCTTCTGTTTCATTGCATTAAATATATCATGCCACTCCCTTCTGGCCTATAAAGTTTCTGTTGAGAAATCTGATGATAGCTGATGGGTTGTCCTTTGTATGTGATCTTTTTTCTCTCTCTAGCTGCTTTTAAAAGTCTGTCTTTATCCTTGATCTTTGCCATTTTAATTATTATACGTCTTGATGTTGTCTTCTTTGGGTCCCTTGTGTTGGGAGATCTGTGCATCTCCATGGCTTGAGAGACTATCTCCTTCCCCAGGCTGGGGAAGTTCTCAGTAATTACCTCCTCAATGACACTTTCTATCCCCTTTTCTCTCTCTTCTTCTTCTGGTACCCTTATTATTCGAATATTGTTCCGTTTGGATTGATCACACAGTTCTCTCAATATTCTTTCATTCTTAGAGCTTCTTTTTTCTCTCTGTGCTTCAGCTTCTTTGTATTCCTCCTCTCTAATTTCTATTCCATTTACCATCTCTTCTGCTACATCTAATCTGCTTTTATTTATTTTATTTTATTTTTTAAATATAATTTATTTTATTATCATTAATTTACAATTACATGTGCAATATTACGATTATTAAACTACCCCTTCATCAGGTCCCCCCCACCAACCCCATTACAGTCACTGTCCATCAGCGTAGTGAGATGCTATAGAATCACTACTTGTCTTCTCTGAGTTGTACTGCCCTCCCCGTGCCCCCCCAACATTACATCTGCTAATCGTAATGCCCCTTTTTCCCTCTTATCCCTCCCTTCCCGCCCATTTTCCCCAGTCCCTTTCCCTTTGGTAACTATTAGTCCGTTCTTGGGTTCTGTGAGTCTGCTGCTGTTTTGTTCCTTCAGTTTTTTTCTTTGTTCTTATACTCCACATATGAGTGAAATCATTTGATACTTGTCTTTTTCGGCTTGGCTTATTTCACTGAGCATAATACCCTCTAGCTCCATCCATGTTGTTGCAAATGGTAGGATTTGTTTTCTTCTTATGGCTGAATAATATTCCATTGTGTATATGTACCACATCTTCTTTATCCATTCATCTACTGATGGACACTTAGGTTGCTTCCATTTCTTGGCTATTGTAAATAGTGCTGCGATAAACATAGGGGTGCATCTGTCCTTTTCAAATTGGGCTGCTGCATTCTTAGGGTAAATTCCTAGGAGTGGAATTCCTGGGTCAAATGGTATTTCTATTTTGAGTTTTTTGAGGAACCTCCATACTGCTTTCCACAATGGTTGAACTAATATGCGGTCCCACCAGCAGTGTAGGAGGGTTCCCTTTTCTCCACATCCTCACCAACATTTGTTGTTGTTTGTGTTTTGGATGTTGGCCATCCTCACTGGTGTGAGGTGATATCTCATTGTGGTTTTAATCTGCATTTCTCTGATGATTAGCGATGTGGAGCATCTTTTCTAATCTGCTTTTAAATCCCTCCAATGTATGTTTCATTTCAGATACAGAATTTCTTAATGATTGAATCTCCATCTTAAATTCTTTCCTGAGTTCTTGAATATTTTTCTGTACCTCCATAAGCATGTTTATTTTAATTTTGAACTCTCTTTCAGGAAGATTGGTGAGTTCAGTTTCATTTGGCCCTCTTTCTAGGGTTTGTGAGATTTTGGTCTGAACCATGTTCTTTTGTCATTTCATATTTCTGTGTGTTGCCCACTAGTGTGCAGAAAATATAGTTTCTGGAGCTGCTCAGCCCCTATGTGAGGTTGGGGGTCATAGGGGAGTGGAGCTGGTGCCTCAGGGGAGGAAAAATCTGCTTCCTGATTCCCATCTGCCCTGCCTATCTCCCGTATCAGAGCCAGTGGGCCAATCACACAGGTGTAAGCCTCTGTGCTTGGCATCTCTGGCTGTTGTAGGTGACGCCTCCCTCTGGCTGGCCTGACACCAGAGCTGTGACTGCTTGCTTGTGAGCCGGTGCTTTCAGACTGGCTGTGTATCACAGGGGGGAGCCTCGGAGCTGAGTAGCCAGCCAGGGGAATAGAGCACCTGAAGCTCCCCAAAGTTCCCAATCTGCTGTGCAGAGTGCACCCAGACAACCTTGTCCCCTTTTCCGTTCTCCTGTGCAGCAAGCTCCATGTAAACCCCGCCCCTTCTGCGGCCCTCTCACTGCTAGGAAGCCTGTTAGACTATCTCATCTGCCTTTCCCTTGTCCCAGAGTGGCCGGGTGTGGATCCTGTCCTCCACAAACGTGTCTGTCAAGCACTCTGCCTGTCCCAGCTCCCCATCCTCCAGAGCACCACACAGTGTAGATTTCTGCTTGCAAGGCAGATCTCCAGGGCTAGGTGTTCAGCAGTTCCAGGATTCCACCCCCTCCCCAGCTCCGTTTCTCTTCCTCCCACCAGTGAGCTGGGGTGGGGTGAAGGCTCGGGTCCCACCGGATCAAGGCTTCCGTATGTTACCCTGTTTTTTGAGGTCTGCTCTTTTCGTAAGGTCTGTATGCAGTCTGGTGCAGCCTTCTTTCCTGTTGCTGTTTTAGGGTTAGTTGTATTAACTATATTTTCACGGTATCTGTGGTTTTGGGAGGAGTTCTCTGTCTCATCTCTCACACCACCATCTTGAATTCCCATGATTCATAGTTTTTGATATATTCTGAATACTAATTGTTCATCATTAAGGACACTGTAAATATCTATAGTTTGTGTCTCATTATTACACTTTTTTAAATTGGGGAAGACTCTTTTGATAAACAGTTTATTTTATAGTAGTCATAAGTATTGTTACTCAGTTTTTTTCCCTTTGTAGTTTAATAAACCCTTTTCTGTCCCAAGATCATCATTTATGTTAGTTTCTTATATTTTGTTTTCAGTTTTAATAATTTATGTTATTCACATTTCTATCTTTAATCCATGTAGAATTTACTTTGAACTATTACATATAGTGTTTTAACTATCTCTCTCATTTATGGATAATAAATACTGTTTATGGAATCCCTTCCCTAATGATGCATATGCCACTTTTGCCAAACACAAAATTTTCATTCATATGTAAGTCTGCATCTTTCAGACTACAATATATTTATTTACATATTATTTTTTACATTACACTTCTTTCTTTTTTCCATCAGAATGAAAGCTATTTGAGGACAGGGATTTTTGTCTGTATTCCTCAATACCTGGAATTGTGTCTGTACACAGTGGGTATTTGATTGTTTTTGTTGTAAACCGGATGGCAGGAGCTTACAGTTTACTTTAAAATACTTCAGCATAACCAGTGAGATATTAGTTGGCAAGTAAATGACTCTAATCAGAACCCATAACTCCATAGGCTACTTCTATTGCTCAATTACGTTTACCTTAGTGCAGCAAGAGAAAAGTTTGTTAATTAACATAACAGCTGCCAGAAAGGAATTTTCCTTGTGAAATTTATTTAAAAAACAAATTATATGGTACTTACTCTCTGCAAGGCACTATTATAAGTGGTCTACAAATATTAACTAGATGAATTATCATAAGAATCCAATGAGTATGTGTCCATTACACATATGAGAAAACAGGCACAGAGAAGTTGAATGACTCTCCAAAGGCCCACTATGAAGAGGTAAAATAGGGATTCAAACCCAGGCAGTCTGGCTGTGGAGTCCACGTTTTCGACTACTGCATCATCTTGCTTCTCCTTGCTGGGTTAAGAATGTTGCCATCACTGCCTCATTGCTAAGGTTTCTTTGTTGTTTTTATGATCATACTTGTTAGTTCTGGTGTTTTAGAGCATGAACAGACACCAAATTCTGCACTTTGTTTATTCTGTTGAGATTGTTTCCTCAGCATCTTCACCTATACTGGATATTAAACTTTTGCCATTTTGTCAGAAAAATTTATCACATTGGTGTTTTCTTTTGCACGTCTTTACTATTGTATGATTAGGCTGAACATGTTTTTTGGAAAATATGGCCAGATTTGTAACTGCATTTTTATTTTTACTTTAAGTCAAAGATTTTTCATATTTTTTGTTTTTCTAATAGACCACTCATCCTTTTTATGGTAATATCAAAATCCTTCTAAACAAGGCCAGTTAGTCCTTTACTTATCCAGTGTTTTTTTTCCTAGGGTTTTCCATTTGTTTTATGGATTCATTTAGGGCAGAATACTTTATTGGTGATTGGCCTTTTATTCTTGATAGGGCTTGTCAGATATTTGACAATTTGTGGTACTAGCGTTTTGTTGTTTTCAATGTTTTCTTCCCTTATCAACTTCATAAGTTTTACTTTTCTTTTATTATGTCCTTCTTTCTTTATGTTTATTCAATAGCTTATTTATCTCTAGTGTCTTGATTTTAACATGGAAGTGTGCTATTTAAAGATTCTGTACCCAAACACAAAATAATGAACATAATTATTAACTCCTCTGCTCAAATCTTCTATGACCTTATTAATTTTTGGTTTCCATGACATTATACATTAGAATCTTATTTCTGGTACAGAGGTGGTAAAATTTTCCCTGATGATTTTAGTTTTAATGATTTCTTAGAATTCTGTCAGTTTGCTTTATATATTTGAGAGCTATGTTGTTATGTGCACACAAATTCATGATTTCTAAAACTTCTTGGGATTATTTCTTTTATCAAGAAGTAGGGACCTTTTCATCTCTATATCTGATCTTTATCTTATATTCTATTTACCAACATTACAATACCAGCTTTCTTTTGTTAGTATTTTCTCAGGTATATATTTTTCTATCATTTATTCTCAGATTTTCTGTGTGCTTTTGCTTTAGTTGCCTCTTGTAAACTACATATAATGGGATTTAAAACAAAATTATTCTATCTTAATACGACTTAAAGAATTGAGTTGTCACTTTTCAGCTTTCCTTCCAATTCTTTGATTATATTTTAGTCATACAACACATCTATTATACTCAGCACTTGGGCACTATGCTACACATCATTAATATCATTTAAAAAGTCTCATGGTTAAATCTAAGAATTTATGTTTCACATTCTCTGCAAGAGCCTGAGAGTAAATAAATGCCTGTCTAAAAGGTATGAAGGTAATTTAAGAGCATATAGTTTTACACAGGCAAGGCACTGAAAGATCAAACCAATGATCTTTCCATTCTTCTTGCAATCTTTAATTCATTGTAAAATTATCAGGCCTCAGTCTGAACTGTTAAAGTACAGACATAGCTGTTCTATCTCTTTCCAGGGATGGTTGCATTCCACGATGGATAAAGTAGTTTGGCTTGCCTTTAGATAAATTTGTGTCTGTAAAATATGTAAACATAAGCCAACTGGGCACAATTTTTCCACACGAATCTGTGATAATAACACAGGTATACCTTGTTAAAAATGAGTTACTTCAAGAATTTTCTGTATTCATAGAAATATTTTCAATTTACTTATTCTTCGGCTAAGCACTGAAAATTCTATGGCACTGAAACAATTAAAATATATCAAAACTTAAAACTTTAAGGAAGACTTTCAAGTATTTTCCTGAAACACATTGCATATTTCACTACAGTAGGAGATTATTATAAAACTATAATATAGCTAAAATAAAAGAGCTACATTTCTTTTCTCTCAGAGTTAATAATGAAACAAGTTTTGGTAACGGGGTCTTTGCCATGTTCCATGAGGATAGTAGATGCTGCTATGATTCATGGTCCAAAGCTTTAGACATTTCACAGAGGGCAGACCTATCAGTAACAAGATTTCACATACAAAAAGTAATAGGTGATTTCACTGGACGTATAAACCCAAAAGAATGGCAGGACCTGAGAAATAAAACATTTTGACACATTGTAAATTTATCAGAGGTTATGTCTGGTGGTTTTGGTAGGCTTCTTTGGCATGGACAATGATTTAGAGCTCTTATCTCATGATATGATGCTATTTAAATAGACTATAATTCTTTTCCAAAATGTGTCTAAGTTTTAATAATTAAACTTCTTGTCTAGATTCAATATAATAGTCTATTATACTTTTGAATGGATCTTTTTACTTTAAGTCAACATTGTATATGTACATAATTGTGTCAGGCTAACATGTTCCACTGTACTTGATTGACTGCTCCAGTCCTTTTCTTCAGATGTCTTGCTGGTTACTCTGAGGGCAGTCTGTCTTTGCTTTCATTTTTTTGTTCATTAGAAAGTGACAAGTCATTGGGGACCTCATGATCACTGCCCATATAGCATACATTTCAGATTGCTTTTGCAAAGTATTTTCTTGGATAAGATCCAGAGATCCCTAGCAATTCAAGCTATTGTCCTTTAGAAATCAATGACCTGAGCCACCCTGATCTTTGAGATTTCTTCTAAATTGGTTGAGACTATTACATGTGGAATATTAGCCAGGAATATAGTATGAAGATTATTCATTCTACCCCAGAATATATTCAGATATGGAACTTTTGTTGAATGCCTTACTTCCTAGAGCACTGATTTTATAAATATAAACTACATGCAAATGAAAAATCTTTGTAACAATGGATGATCGAGTAGTTTTCTTTCACTTCGACATATTTTCTTCACAGTTTCACTCATTTAGAAACAGCATTGTATGTATAGTCTATAATATGTAAGTTCTCTAAATGGAACAAGACAATTATTAAAAAAATTTTTTTTAAAGATTCTGGAGAAAAGATCACTTTAACATGAAAAAGTGGTTAGCTTATCTATAATTGTGAAGTTCAAAGATGTTATTCCTTTATCTCATGCATTTTTGTTTTGGCATTTTCTAACTAGATGATATGCTTGGGGAATTCTGACATCTGAGATCTGTCGTCACTGAGAATGGAAGGTCATGGCCATCTTAGCATCAATAAAACATATTTATCATCAGATTTCTTTTTACAATTTTTATGCTGTAAATGGTCTAGAGAGAAACATTTTAAATAATGAAGTCAATATCCGAGTTAAAATTTAACACAAAGCTTAGACAACATAAATAATTTCTCAATTTACTTGTTTTACCAACAACAATCTACTTATATTTCTAAATACAACTCAAGAGAGATGCTAATATAGCAATATACTTGCTCTCAAAGGATTCTATTACATAGAATCATCTTAAAATATAAGAATATGTGACAATATTTCAGTAATTTAAAAATCCTTGTTATACATCCATGCTATTTTCAGTTTTTAAGCAGTTGCCTAAACTGCATTTAACTGGTAAGTGCAGCCACTCCAAAAGGCATAATCTTCTCTTTCTTTAAATAAACTCTTGTATCTAGAACCAATACAATTTCAGTATAGTTTGAAAATCTTTTTGCTAATCTTTGCAATGTCATCATTCCCATTTTACATAAAACTGCATTACCTTAAAACCCTTCAAGGGACTACAAAAATGTCTATGAAAAAGCCACATAGGTTCATGGGCTTTTTCAATGCAATTCAACTTTATCTAAAAGCTTCAATTTATTTTAGTCCTAAAAAAAGATGTTTCTTTTTTAGATTCACTCAATTTAAGTGTCTCTTTTCTAGTGAAGCCTGGGTCATGAATGGACATAAACCTGTGCTTCACCAAAGCCTAATAGTCTGCACAGCTTACTTCCTGAACCAGTCAGCTGTGCAATGTGAGTCTCAATCTATCTATCTCCTGTAGCTTTATAATCCCAGAAATGGTTACATTTATTAATGTTGATATATATCAGTATCAAAAAATATCAATATTAATAAAGAAGATAATTAAAATCTATAGGACTCAGGATACTTAAATTTTAACTCAAATACATAAATAAATTACTTTAAATTACTAATAAAATTTTCTCCAAAGTACAGAAAAAATTTACTGTAAATCCTGACACCCAACTACTTAATCAAGTCTTACAGACATTCCTTGATGGAAGCTGGGTGGATGAATAAACCCACAACAAGACCTAGGCACCGGATAACTCCATGCAGAATTAAGAAATTAATTAGGAGGAAGAACCATAATTTGTAGAGTTGACATCTATTTTACTTTACTTTCATGTATCAATGGGAAGCAATTACAATTCCATTAAAATATTCAATTTTATTACTTTACTGACTGACCTTGAAGTTAATGCCTGTTTTATTTAATTGCATCATCTATGAATAAATGTTAACCCTACCATGTTATGCCCCATTATTTTCAATGCATTTTTTAACTTCTCAACTGAATTATATTAGTCAATTTATTATCTACTGTCATGAAAGCAAGTGGAGGTTTATTTCTTCATGACAGCCCAATATATGATATGAGAGAAACATCACAAAATGTTTGATAATGCTATTTTTAACAGTAAAGTAAAATGAATTGTGCTTTCATCTCAACTTTTGTAGCCTAGACTTTTACTGTAAAATCAGTAGGTGATACTAGAAAAGGCGTAATCACTCTGAGAAGTCATTTCTAGTCTGCCTATAATTCGTGATAAATTCAGTGCAGACAGGAATGGAGTATCCCATGTATCTTCAAAAGTTAAACACTCACACACACACACACACACACACACACACACACAGACCCCTAATAATCTCTTACTATTTCTACCAGAGCTCAATGGCCACCAGAAACAGTAGAATCCATTTAAAAACCTCTAATTGTTTTGCCAGTAAATATAACTTCTTTTTTTGTTCCCAGAGTCCAGTTGAGTACACCATTATTTTGCAATTGAGGATTTTAGAAATAAAATGACTAAATTTGTGTTTACAAAGACAGATAAGAAAAACTGATTATGTGACCTCTGAATAAAAAACAAGCTCAGTTATTTGGGGAAGGGTTTTATTTCAAATTCCAGATTTTCCATTTCTACAGTTAGGCCACTAAATGCTTACCTTTCTTACAGATGTGTTAGAAGTCCTCTCAACATAACTTCTTTCTGAAATCTATGAACTAGTATTTTACTTCAGTGTAAGTAACATAAAAGAGACACAGATAATTTATGGATGCACTTTTAATATCCATGGTATCAATGAAATGAATGACCAATAAGTCATGTTAAGTATAATTATGCAGTTAATGATAATTAATATGTTCTGGTCCTTATTTCTACCTTTAAAAATACTAATAGTTATAATATGTAAAAAAATGAGTAAAATGTAAAAGATACGTCTTCAAACAAAGATACTTATTTCAAAGGGGGATTTGAAATATTTATTTTAGGAACATTTTCCTAATCCTTCATATTAGTTTTCAACATGATGAGTACTGGAAACTGAAAGAAGCTTAATAGGAGCAGGGAGTAGATGAAGGGGTGAAAGTTGAGGTTAAAGAAGTAGACAAAAGCCAGATGCTATAAGGGCATTGTGTTTCATTTTAAAGAATTTATACTTGAATGTAAGGTCACAGAGAAGACGGAATTTCTAAGCAGGGGAATGACATGATCTAATTTGACTTTTAGATCACTCTAGCTCAACTCTTAATTCCTCAGTAGGAAACAAGACTGAAGGTAGAAAGCAAACAAAAGGGCCGCTGCACTAGTTAGTGAAAGAGGATGTAACTGACAAAGCAATAGGTATGCAAAGAGGAGAACAGATTGGAGAGCAACATATAGTAGGCAGGATACATAGTACTTGCTGATGAACTGGGCATGGGGAATTCAGGAAAGAGAAAAGGCAAGGGTGATTTGCAGGTTTACAACTTTGGCCAAATTAAAAGATGGTGGCAGCAAGCACCATTTACTTTAGATATAGAAAAATAGAACAGGAAAGTTTGTGAAGGAAAATAAAGAGTGGATTCAATTTTAGAAATG
Organism: Smutsia gigantea; assembly: GCA_032199065.1. Lineage (NCBI taxonomy): Eukaryota > Metazoa > Chordata > Mammalia > Pholidota > Manidae > Smutsia > Smutsia gigantea. The sequence goes on from JAVSCE010000425.1 coordinate 136,245, forward strand.
TGTTTGGGGTTCCAATGAATCACCCAAGAAAAGATATCTAATTGGTAATCGGGTATATGAGCATGGAGATCTGGGCCAGAGATACTAATATAGAAAGAGAAGCCATGAGATGAAATCACTCAAGAAGAATGTGTAAAGTGAGAAGAGAAAATATAGCAAAGAGCTTTCTGATATGGTCCATTTCATTCAAAAACCCTTCAATCATATTTCTGGGTGAGACGGTTATATGAGCAGTGGCATATCTAATTTTTTCCTTCCTGTGATGTTAATTTTTTGTGTCAAATTGAGCAGGTCATCAGGTACCCAGATAAAAAATTATTTCTAGATATGTCTGTGTGAGTGTTTCTGGATGAGATTGGCATTTGAACTGGTGGTCTCAGTGAAGTAGACTGCCCTCCAGAATGTGGGTGGGCTTCATCCAATCTGCTAAGGGTCTAAATGGAACAAGGGACAGATGAAGGAGGACTTCACCCCTTTGTTCCTGCCTCAGTGCTTAAACTGAGACATCTCATCTCATCTTCTCCTGCCTTTGCACTGGGATTTACATCATTGGCTCCCTAGGTTCTCAGGTCTTTGAACTTGGACTGAATCATACCACTGGATTTCTCAGGTATTCAACTTACAGATAGTAGATTGTGAGACTTCTCAGCCTCCATGCATATAGTCGTTTAAGTCAAATTTTCACAATGCATCTCCATTTATATCTTACTGGCTCCGTTTCTCTCAGGAGCCCTGGTATTACACTTCCCCTCTCTATTCCAAACTCTACTGAAAAGATTGTTGAATAAAGAGAGAAGAAAACATCAAGATTTAAACAACCCAGAACTTGAACTAAATTTTGCTTGAGTGAAGATGGAATCAAATTTAGAAGAAAGACTGTCCTAAGACTTTTCCAGTGAAAGAATAACTGGCTAGAAAACAAAGTAAAGGGAACCCTATGGAGAATCCTGATTAAGTTTACACTGACTGTGACCTATATGTATTTATACAAATTTGAGACATCAGTCAATATAAGACTACCTATCTAAAAGAGAATTCATCAGAGAACAAGAACTACAAACTTTATGATATATCCTTGCCCCTAGCAGTTCCAATACATACATGTCAAGTCCTCAGCTAAGATAGGACAGTCTCACTTTCTAACCATGGCAAATATGAAATTGAATTTCCATTAAGGCACTAAACACATTAAATAGTCTTACTACTAAATAGACAAATAGAAAAAACTCATGGACTTACCTTTCCAGGAGGTTTTAATTAATTGTTATATATTATCGTGAAAATTGTTTTAGTGTAAGCTGCCTGACACAGCATAAATGTTAATACAGGGGCTAATTTTTATTATAGAATGTGTTTAAATAAGACAAACTTATTTATTTGTCAATATGGCCTTTTGTGCAATTTTAGTTTTTTTAAGAATAAAGAGAATTGGAGCTACTGGCTGAGATGAAGGTAGACAGGCTTTGGAATTATAGTACATATTTCTTGAAAGTCAATATATAATACATAATTTATATTAACATATATATACATTACACATGCAAATACATACACAAAGTAGCTCTGAGATGGATGGAATCTTAATCTATTTAAAAATTCAAAGAAATATCCATACCAGCACCAAACAGTTACAGGTATAACTTATTTTTTAGAGCAGCCTGTGCTATCTAAAGAAAGAAAAGATGTGTTAGCAATAAAATGAACAAAATCAGCATTTATTTTCTCTGCTGTTATAATTTGTTACTCTCCTTTATAGACTGAGCAAAAGGCACTCTGTTTAGAGGTGGCTGGCTGTAGGACTAATAGTATTCGTATCTGAATCTTAAGGAACTATATCACATATACTTAAAATTTGATATTTAAAACTTGATTTCCTCCCTCAATTTTAAATAGCAGGTAACTTACAACACATTTGGAAAATGTTAAAAGTCTCAACTTTTGATGTTTTAATACCTGAGTTATAAGTTTAAAAATTATGAGCTAAATAAAGTACTTTTGTATAAAAGTAGAAATATATTTCTAATAGCAATTAACTATCCTTGAATGCACATTAAATAACCCTTTAACAAAATAATTATTTGAACAAAGTTCAGTTAAAAAACTGTTATATTAATGAAAGAATATGAAAGAATAATGCAAATTGCTTTTAACCTTTACTGTTCAGCATTCTTTTCTAGAAATTTCTGTTGAGATAAATGATTTTAATTATGTCCATTATTATCCAAATGAATGACAGAAGAGCACAATGTGTAGAAGCAATAATTAATATGGCTTATCTTGGCTTCTTTGGGGAGTTACAAAAGAGGAAACAGGTTAATATAACATATAGGAATTACCACAGGTGTGCATGCGTAGAACTCAGCAAGTGGGAAGGCTGCACTTTTAAAGCTTGTGTTCTACTTAGTATAGGCATCTCTTAAGGTCAACCCAAAGCAGGAGACTAGAAAGTATTTAAAAATGAAAAGAAAAAAAAGGTTAGCAGTTTTCCAAGAGGCAAGTAAAGAGTTTGAAAACTATCCAGTTTGCTTGGAAGACAGATAAGGACACTGGACATGAGAGATCTATGCAGTTATTTGAAAAGTCAGAAGAGAAATCTGTGGATAGGTTTTAAAAAAAAGACCTGGAAACAATCCCAATATTTATGAACACAAAGAAAGTATTCAGAACATTTTTTAATACTTAATATTTTTTCCTGAATACCAAATATATGTTGTCAAGAATAAGAAGAACCTAAAAAGTAAAATGACAATAGGTTATCATGAGAACTAAAGAGCCAGTGAGGGTTTGGACTCCCTGCTGAGTTTCTCAGCAATGAGGACAGCAAGGAAGAGGATGAGAAGCAGCAGAGGAGTTTAATTCAGTTTTATATGGCATTGACTTTTGTTGTACAGGATACTGCGGAAACGACTATTCCAAGGGCACTTTCTGAGAAAATGAGCGGGGCAGTAGCAGAGGGCAATCTCCTAGGAGGAAACAATAGAGCAATTCCACAGCAATAAATCACCATGACCAGATGGTATTCAACTGAGAGTTTCTGAAGTAAATAAAGTGTGAAATGCCTGAGCTGCAGAAGAGGATATGCAATGTACCTGGAAACCCAGCAACTATTTCCAAATATTGCAGTTTTGCTAATATGGTAGCTTTTCTGTAGGGAAGAAAAACAGTCAAATTAAGATTTATAGAATTACAGTCCAGTGGTTCTCTTGGTGATAATGGAGAAACTGATAGAGTCTCATTAAGAATAGCTTCCTTCAACATCAGGATAAGGTTAACCTGCTAAGGTCAAATCACCCAGTGAGTCTATAAAGAGAACACTGTTTCTCTCCATCCTATTAAACTTATCTGGAAATGTCAATAAAATACTAGATAGAAGTAAACCAGTAAATGTAATTTATTTGGGAGTTACATGAAGCTTTTAACAAGGTCACATGAGACTACTGGGGAAAATAAATAAGCACAGTCTTTGGCAGGAGAGGCCACCAGAGAAACTTCTGTCATTAACTGTAAACTTGTTAAGTATTGAAAACAGTTTCAGGGGCAATTTCTCCTTTCTTCCCTAACCCTGAGTTAGCTCTTCCAGAAATATAGATCACCTTCAAGTTAAAAAAAAAAAAGCATTTTGCTATAGACAAGGAGCAGAGTAAAAGTAGGGAAAAAAGACATGCTCCCAAATCAAGAAAACAAAGAGCAAGAGGCATGGCAAGATAAGCATGTAATAAGTAATAAAATTTATTTTTATCAAATGGAATGTGAAAACCGCAATTGAATTTAAGTTTCTCATCATTGTGCTCTGTATATTAGATTTTAACAAAAACTAACAAATAATAAAGTAATGAGACTGCTTTTTATGTCAAATGAGGGCTGTTGCCATCAAAGTGGTCACCTTTGATACTATATGCTTATTCCAAATAATATGTATTTTCCCTTAATCAAACCATTTCTAAAATTCTCTCTGGAGAACTGCCTTCAGAGCCAGTGGCAATATTATTCTGAAACTATCCAGTGGTGGCAAAACTTCACCCTTCAAGAGTACAATCGGAAGCCATTAGGGAAGGATGGAATTTTCCCCCAAAAGCAACCTTAGCTAGTCAAATTCCACAATCTCTGATTACCTCTTCTGTCTCAGCCCCAAAGATGAGTATTATATGGGGAAAGGCAAGAGTCATATAAGAGAGCCTTGAATATAGCCTCACAAGGGCCTTGAGCAACCTCCTATGCCACTATTTGAGAGCTACAAAAGTTAGAAAGCTCAGACACCAAACCAAGACCTATTTCACTACACAACTTCTACTTGCTCTTAGAATTGTCTTCTGAAGTCACAGGAAGTACCAGTAACCTTTAAAATACTGTGGATTGCTTTAAAAATCCCATTCTCCTTGGCCCAGTGCCCTGCTGCCTTTACTTCAGGCTAAGTGTCTAGCTTCTTTAAATACTCCTTCTGTGGTTCCATTGTCTGTCTTTTTTTTCATTGTTCTGGTCATTCTCCACTCACAGAATGATAGTTGTTTCTGTGTCCCATTTTAATGTAATCTTTCTCTCTTAAAAAAAATTTTCTATTAATTGTAGGAAATACAGAAAACATAAAATATTAAATTAAAAATTTTCATGTTAACACTTTTTGGAGATATCTTCTACTAACTCACTGACATTTTTATTTTCAGGATTTTTTTTTCTATGAATACCTTTTGCATAGATTTGACATCCAATTATTAATGCTGACTTTTTCTTAAATTACTATGGCTGTACACTTCTTAAACAAAGGTGCTATAATAAAACACAATATTCTACATTAACTCTGTTAGTGCAAACCCACAGATCTTCTTCACTGCTTTGACAGCCACAATGTGCCACTGACACATACAAGTATAATATCATGAAACCTCAGAGATTTTTCTCTCAAGTGCTAGTGTTAAGCAATATCTTATCCATCCTATATTATGATGGTGGTTTTAGGGATAAACATTCAGAACTCTTTAGATTTACCCCTATTACATTACACCTGGTAAGACTTAGTCCCTAGTTCCAGCCAATTAATATGAAAGAGTATTCTGAATCTATCATTCAAAATATTAGTGATACCAAGACCCTCTGTGTTATCTGCAAATTTAGTCAGCAGGCCATGCAAGTACTCACTCAAATAACCATTTAAAAGAATGAAAGGGTAGGATAAAGAAAAAGTGATGTGATACATCAATACAGGCCTCCCTATATGTTGATACTGACCTATTTTCAACTTCATATTAGTTTTATTTTTTTAACTAAATATGAATTAACTATTGAGTCATTTGTTTTATATTACTTACACACACATTCTTACATACACACAATTCTGGTGTCTTTACATATGACAGGTATCTTTGAAAAACTGTAAGTAAATCATATTTTAAATATCAACAGAATGTAATATTGAAAGGATTTCTGTAATGAAAATAATCTAACCCTAATATGAGTAAGACTTTGGTAATACTATTTTATCTTAACTGCATATTGGTATGTAATTTTTATGAATTAGGAGTGGTAAAATCAAAACAATGATTGAACAGCAGCTAGATCCTAGGAAACTGTGGACAGAAGAGCTAAACCTAGTGGAAAAGACTAATTTGTTAATATGAATCTGTGTCTTGGAACAAAGTTCAACTTGTTAACTTGTAAAGACTGAATTGAAAAATAAATTATCAAAATACGGTATCTACTTGTTTAACTATATGTTGTTCAAGTGAACCTTGAACTTTTCCAGTGAAAGTACATAGAATAAAGGGAACAAAGGATGGAAGTAGTTTGAAGACATGCTAACATTAATGAATTGGGGACATGGAAGTAATAACTGCATATCATCAGCTGCATTCACTTCTCCTGCCTGGAGTCTATTATTTGTTAATGCACTCATTACTGGTTGGTTTATAAAGTACTACAGTTATTTACCTTAAAGATAAATAGATACCCTATACATTAACTTTTTTGCCACTTGATTTGTTAAACAACCTTCATACTTTAAAAAAATGCAATTATCAAAGCACAGCTGAATGGCCCCAGAGCACAAAGGCTCCATTAAATATGCTTATATCTAATTACTTCTGCCTAAGGCAGGTGAGAAATTTATTCTTATAAGAGCTTTCTTTATCCGGTAGCCAAAAGCTAAAATGAAATAAAATCAGTGATTTTCAGTCTAATTAGTATCAAAACTGTTTGTAGTGTTTGCTCTTTAAGACACTATAATGCTGGGCTTTGTGCAATAAACATTTTTAACTACTTAATGTAAACATATCCTTTTAGAAAAACTGTTGTAAATCATCATCAAAGTCAACTATGAATTCATTTCCTGTATCTTTCAAATTGCACACTTTAGGATCACTTAAAAACAGTATTATTTAGAAATTGTGATATTACTCATTTCCTAAAATATATAACCATATCTGAACTTAAATATCTTTAACAAAGCAAATAAAGAGTGAGATGAACTATGTGAGATGTAACTATATGTGAACTTAAAAAATACCTTTAACAAAGGAAATAAAAATGTGGGATTAATAATTTGGCACAAGAAGCCAAAATGCCCTAAGATTTAACTACATTTTAGGCACTGACTTTTCTGAACCTGTCAATAAAAAGAAAAATACATCTCCTTGCTTCAGTTCCACTGAAAACCATAGGCTTTACCTGTCTTGCCTATATCCCATCTGTTGCATGGGAAACTTCCAATAATTTTTGGAGGAAGGGACAAGAAAGAGAGGCAAGTGTATTGGACTTATGTTTCAGCAAAGTTGTACAACACCCAAGTTTCCTTTTGCCAAACCAGAAAATGAAACAGTAAATTAAATATATGAGAAAAATTTACCAAGTTTACTTGTTCACATATATAACAGCATATCAAAAGTTGCTCATAATTACCTCTATACTTATGTAATACTGTAACATGTTAAACTGTTCAAAAACTTTTATACATAATTTCCCATTTTAGTAGTGAATGTTTAGTGGCAAATGCTAAAATATTTGTTTTACTGATAAGAAAATGGGGGCTTTATGAGAATGGAGGTTCTGAGGCTAAGACTTCTCTAGGTTCCAAGGCTAAGAAGTGATAAATAGACATAGAAATGACATATTTTGATTTTAAGTCCATACTCCTTCTTGAAGATGAACTTAAACCATAATAAAATAAAGAGCTCCTTCAACTATGGTACATAAACAGCAATGTGCCACAGGCTACAAAGGTCCAGATTAACATGGCACATCTTCCTGGAACAACAATTTTATTACAAGAATTAGAGAAATAAAAACCCAAAACAATGGAATATAATGATGATGAGCATTTTGATGTTAGACATATGTTGAAAAATAAATGAGGTACCACAATAATTATTAGAGAGAGATGGTCCTCAAGTATGGCTGCCCCTTGGAATCAATCCTTGCTTGGTAAACTTTTAATAGATACCAGTACCCATGCCCTACCCTAGAACCACAAAGTCAGACTATCTGGGAAAAGGGCCTGCATATAAATACTTTTTTCAAAGGCTTGCCAAGGGATACTAATGTGCAGCTGTGGTAGACAACAGGTGGATGACCAAATATGGACAAGAGTCTTCTAGTTATACACAAGGGGTGGAAGTATATGAATATTATATTAGTTATATTATACTATATTACATTATATTAGAAGAATATAAGAAAAGAAAAAAAACTACATGATGTTTAAAATGGATAAAAATGTAAAAATATTTCATAGAAGAGTACATTGCTCACTTACACTCCTAAAAAAGATGCCAGTCTTCCAGATATAGTGTTCACTGCAGTGGAGCTTCTATCATTGTTCACCATCCTCCTGGATAGGTTTTTCAGACCCACATCTGTAACAGAAGCTCCCAGACAATGCACAGATCCTACCAGAAATTAGCCCAATGAGCACAACCGGAAAAAGAAAAAGGGGCCTGGGTGGAGGTGGGGGGAGTTGGTTAATCAAATCAAAAGCATTTCCTGCACCCCAGGAAGAGAGGGAAGAAGTATATAAATAAAAAATGTTGAATTATTAGCAAAAAAATACAGGCAATTTAATTATGTACAAAAAGGGAGAACTCAAATAATCCATAAAAATGTGTTCGCTTTCGTATGTTTAGGCAAGAGAAAGATAATCTGGACTCAAGAAAAAAGTTTTTTTGGAAATACAATGCCTGAGACAGGCATGAAAGACATATTCCACTATAATGAATTAAGAAAAAAATAAAGAGATCTAGAATAGGTAAGTCATGGCACAAAATAATTAGTGTCAAACACCAAAACCTAGTCAGATGTATAATCGTATCAAAGAAGTCTTGCAAATCAGTCTATTAAATACAAATGTCAAATTCACTTCTGAAGAGAAACATAACTTTCAATAAACAGTAACAATAATAATATGGGTTCAAATGTCAGGGACTAGGAAAAGGGGGAGAAATGGAAAGATTAAAGGATGATGGTCACTGAATATATACACCAACAGGTATAGGCAAAGGATCAGAATTCCTTTAAATTAGAAGAAAGAAGTGTAAGAAGATAACTTTTTAACACAGGAATCAATGGCATTCTCCTAGGCAAAAAGTCAAGATTCCAGGTCTGAAATACCCACAAAGACATCCAGCTAATAAGTGAAAATGCTGGAGTAGAGTGAAATCCCATTAGGTCTCTCTAGACTAAAATTGGCAAACATTTTTTTATAAAAAGCCAGACAGTAAATATTTTAGGCTTTGTGGGCCATATGATTTTCCAATTACTCAACTCTTCCACTGAACCAAGAGAGCAGCCATAGGCAATATGTAAACAAATGAGCATGGCTATGTTCTAATAAAACTTTATTTGTATATTCGGGTGATGGGCCAAGTTTGGCATGCAAGTTGTAGTTTGATGACCTTTGCACTCAATAGCGGTTCTCTACCTTGGCTTCATATTGGAATCACCTGGGGGGCTCTAAAACAACGTGCTTTGATTCCAACCTTAGGTGGTCTAATTTCACTGTTCTGGATAGCTGCATTGGCACAGGGATTTCTAAAAGCTCAACAAGTGACTCTGATGTACAACCAAGGTTGAAAACCACTGTTCTAAAAACTTGACATGGGTCCCTGATATGTGTGTCTTCTATGGATGTGAACAAAGGAGTAGAGGTGTCTTTATTTGGCTATGATTCCCAGATGCACTGCACAGGTAACTGTCAGAGCTCCAGACCACCTTACCCTGAAAAATGTTTCTACTCATTTTAAATGAGACACCAAAATATTAAACATATTTCTGAAAAACTACAGCAGGAAGGTTTGAATCAAAGGCCAATGCTTTGTATCCCTGGGATCTAAGGATTCCAAAAGAACTATGTTTATGGCCTATTTATGGGCCTAGCCTCTTATATTGATTAGGAAGGACTAAAAAGACATTACTGTATTTTTGATATTGATATTTAAGGAACTGTAAGTTAAAGAATGCTTTTGAAAAGATTAAAGCTAATTACTAATAGGATGTATCCTTACCAAAAAAACAGAAAACATTAAAATGTTCCACACAGAAAAAAATAGAACATAAAGGGAGGAGCAATAAATCATGAAAAATTGATGACATAAAATGGATTAAAGAAGAAAATTTAAAAATAACTTATTGATTATACCATACACTAGGTTATAAAACATCTCAGAAAAATTTCAAAGAATTGAAATAATCCTAACTATATTATCTGACCAAAATGTAATTGAGCTAGAAATCAGTTACATAAATAGAAAACCCACATGTTTGGAAATTAAACAATGCATGATATTAAATAATACATTTCTAAATAACCCATGGATTAGAGAATAAATTTCAATGAAACTTAGAAACTATTTTGAACTAACTGGTAATGAAAATACAACTGTTGCTGCAATTAGAGGAAAAATTATAGCTTAAATAAATATATTAGAAAACAAGGGCAAATTTAGTGTGTGTGTGAGTTAGAAAGCATCTCAATGTACATACAAATATCAAATCATTATGTTGTATACCTGAAACTAATATAATGTTATATGTCAATTATATTCCAATTAAAAAAAAGAAATTAGAAATGATGAAGAGCAAATTACACCCAAAGAAAGTATAGGGAGGGAATAATAAAGATAGCATCAGATATTGATGAAATAGAAAACTAACATACGATACAGAAAATCACCAAAATCAAGAGACTAATAAAATTGATAAACCCCTAAAAGACAGATAAAGGCAAGGAAAACAACAAATTAACAATTGGAATGAAAAAGATGACATTACTATTGATCCTGCAGATAATAAAAAGACAATAATAAGACATCAGGAACTACTTTATACCCATAACTTTCCAAAACTTAGAAAAAATGGCTAAACTCAGAGAAAAACACAATTTATCAAACTGAAAAAAGAAACAAAAAATACGAATTGTCTTAATCAAACAAAGAAATTGAATCTCTAATTGAAACTTTCCCACAAAGAGATCTCCATGTCTAGACGGCTTAAGCAATAAGTACTTCAAAACACTGAAGAAAGAATACCAATCTTACAGAAAATCTTTCAGACAACAGAAAAAGAGGAAACACTTTAAATCTCTGAGGCCAGGGTAACCTTATTACCCACACTTGTCCATATGTTCTTATGAACATATATGTAAAACTGCTAAACAGAGTACTACCAAAACTGAAGCAAGCAATACATAAAAAGGACAATTCATCATGGAATTTTATATGGCAATAAAAAGAAATCAAATAATGAACCTTGAAAATATTATTCTAAGTGAAAGAAGCCAGCCACAAAGACCACATATTGTAGGATTCCAAGAATATGAAGTGTCCAGAATAGGCCAATATATAAAGATATAAAGTAGCTTCATGGGGCTTAGGACTAGAGTGGGAGGGGAAGGTTGGAGGAAAATGGGGCATAAATATTAATGGGTAGAGGTTTCTTTTTAGGGGTACAAAAATGTTCTAAAATTTGATTATGGTAATGATAGCACAACCTATGAATATACTAGAAAACTTTGAATTTTACTCTTTAATTGGGTGAATTACATGGCATGTTAATTATTATCTCCATAAAACTGTTAAAAAATTTTGCACAATAGTAATAGCTGTATGTTCAGACAAAACAGATACAGAACTCTTTTAAAAAATGGTAGGGGAAATTTGGGAAAGCACATGTAAAAAATTCTTTTTAGCAGTTCTCAACAATCATATTAATGGTGTGGTATTAGCACTGTTATTCTGAGACTTTCATATATTGTTAAATTTTTAATATTCCTATTTGTTAATATGTTGAATGCCAAAATGAGTTTTCTGGAGCAGAACAGATTATCATTAGTACTTACATACAGTAAGTAGATAATACCATGCTGGTTCTTCTCTGCTCCATCTCTTACCCCAGGAGCAAGGTGATGAGAATGATATGTAATCTTTAAAGTAAATGCATCTACTGTAGGTAAGGAGTCCCCTCAAAATAAATCTGAATATTTACATAGTGAAAAAGAGACTGTTGTTCCCCTCTCCTTTTGAGTTTACTTGGAAAAGTTAAAGAAAGGACTTGTATCTTCATACTTTGGAATGTAAGAAAAAAAAATCTGGGGGGAATAAAACTAGTGTCTCCAACTTTATAATCCAGGAGATATCTCTAAGGTTCTGGTCTCATCCACCCACCCTTGAAATATAAACACATACCTCTGGAGTTCCAGTATCTATCCAGTCATACATTAAATTTTAAGGCTTGTCTTTCAGCCCAGGTCCCATACACGAAATTCTAATGCCTGTCTTTTAGCCTTTGTCCCAAGTTTCTGTAAAATTTACTCAGAAAGCACTAACAGTGCAAACACATAAACATATTCTCTCTACAGTCCCACATAATCAACATAGTAAAACCAAAAGACTGGATTGTCAAATCAGACTCAAATAAATCTGGGACCTTATCCAGTATCAGCCTTAACTGACAATTTAAAGAATAGAAGTAGTGAAACAACACAGCAAATCAGGGCAGGTCCAGGACCATCAAAATAGCTTTCCAGGTCCTTTGCCGTCACATTGGATATACTCTGGCCCAAGCTGCATGCAATGTCAATTAGAATTATAATACCATTCACCATTTCTTGCCCCCAAAAACAACTTATGTACATTCACATAGACAGTTACTGGAGTAGTGACCAAAGATTACTGTTCAATAAATGTTGGATTCCATCTGGTCTGAGGGCATAACTATATCCCAGATATCACAGTACAGGTTATAACAGTCATTGGCTTCTAGATGCCATGCAAATGAAACATGCTTTCTTTATGACAACAAGGAGTTGTTCTTACATCTGTCCAATCTCAACCAATGTACCATGGGAAAGACAAATACGCTTTATATCTGTGATCCCTGGGCCATTTGCAAACAAATGTGAAGGCCACACTATCCAGTAATGTTCTACCATAATCTAGACTTCCCATAAACTGGCATCCTTAGCTTGGCTTTTGTCGCTGTTGGTCATTGATCTTTTTAAAAACAGCAATTTCCACAATGCTTAGATTATTCAATAGTTTTTCCTGGATAAGAATACAAGTCTTCTCCCGGAACTGTTTACTGATATGATGTTCCATTAAAATAAAACTCTGCTAGTCCAGTCATTTAAAGCTTTGTTGTCCCTCCAGGGCCATTTATAGCTGCAGCCAGTCGCCTGGAAGAGAGCTCCCTCTGGTGTCTCTACTTGGACTAGCATGCTTTCAGGAACATTATTTTGATCTGATGCAGTACCACAAAACCAGTATCAAAAATCCCTACAGCAGAGGCAATAGTAACTGAGTCACAACATGGGCTATTACCAAGGTACATTATTCAGATTTGTGCAATTTAGGAAAATAGTTTGCATACAAAAGTAATATAAGTCCCATGAGATTATCAATTGGTATATTATACCAAATACAGCTCAGCCCTTGTGCCATAGGTTTTCTATAAACATACTTTGCATAATGCCAGAGAGGAGTTATCAGTAATACTGACTTATTATATCTCTCCCAAATCCATCTCCCTCAGGGTGGTATTCCAATTTCCCTGAATTCCATTTATTTGGTATATTCTTCTTTGTTTGTTTTGTTTTTTTATTTTGGTATCATTAATCTACAATTACATGAGCAACATTATGGTTACTAGACTCCCCTCAACATCAAGTCCCCACGACATACCCCATTACAATCACTGTCCATCAGCGTAGTAAGATGTTATAGAATCACTACTTGTCTTCTCTGTGCTATATTGCTTTCCCCGTGCCCCACCCGCTACATTGAGTCTGCTAATCATAATGCCCCCCTTTCCCCCTTGTCCCTCCCTTTCCACCCATCCTCCCCAGTTGCTTTGGTTAAGTGTTAGTCCATTCTTGGGTTCTGTGAGTCTGCTGCTGTTCTGTTCCTTCAGTTTTGTTCTTTGTTCTTATACTCCACATATGAGTGAAATAATTTGATACTTGTCTTTCTCCACCTGGCTTATTTCACTGAACATAATACCCTTTAGCTCCATCCATGTTGTTGCAAATGGTAGGATTTGTTTTCTTCTTACGGCTGAATAATATTCCATTGTGTATATGTACCACCTTTTCTTTATCCATTCATCTACTGATGGACACTTAAGCTGCTTCCATTTCTTGGTTATTGTAAATAGTGCTGCAATAAACACAGGGGTGCATATGTCTTTTTCAAACTGGGCTGCTGTATTCTTAGAGTAAATTCCTAGGAGTGGAATTCCTGGGTCAAATGGTATTTCTATTTTGAGCTTTTTGAGGAACCTCCATACTGCTTTCCACAATGGTTGAACTAGTTTACATTCCCAGCAGCAGTGTAGGAGGGTTCCCCTTTCTCCAAGTCCTTGCCAACATTTGTTCTTGTTAGTCTTTTGGATGCTGGCCATCCTAACTGGTGTGAGGTGATATCTCCCTGTGGTTTTAATTTGCATTTCTCTAATGATTAGCGATGTGGACCATCTTTTCATATGGCTGTTGGCCATCTGAATTTCTTCTTTGAAGAAGTGTCTGTTCAGATCCTCTGCCCATTTTTCAATTGGATTATTTGCTTTTTGTTTGTTGAAGTGCATGAGCTCTTTATATATTTTGGATATCAGCCCTTTATCGGATATGCCTTTTATGAATATATTCTCCCATACTGTAGGATGTCTTTTTGTTTTATTGATGGTGTCCTTTGCTGTACAGAAGCTTTTCAGTTTGATATAGTCCCACTTGTTCATTTTTGCTTTTGTTCCCTTGCCCAGGGAGATATGTTCATGAAGAAGTTTCTCATGTTTATGTCCAAGAGATTTTTGCCTATGTTGTTTTCTAAGAGTTTTATGGTTTCATGACTTACATTCAGATCTTTGATCCATTTCTAATTTACTTTTGTGTATGGGGTTAGACAATGATCCAGTTTCATTCTCTTACATGTAGCTGTCCAGTTTTGCCAACACCAGCTGTTGAAGAAGCTGTCATTTCCCCATTATATATCCATGGCTTCTTTATCATATATTAATTGACCATATATGTTCGGGTAATATCTGGAATCTCTATTCTGTTCCACTGGTCTATGGGTCTGTTCTTTTGCCAGTACCAAATTGTCTTGATTACTGTGGTTTTGTCGTAGAACTTGAAGTTGGGAAGCTAGATACCCCCTGCTTTATTCCTCCTTCTCAGGATTACTTTGACAATTTGGGGTCATTTGTGGTTCCATATGAATTTTAGAACTATCTCTTCCAGTTCGTTGAAGAATGCTGTTGGTATTTTAATAGAGTTTGCATTGAATCTGTAGATTACTTTAGGTAGGATCGCCATTTTGACAATATTAATTCTTCCTAGCCAAGAGCATGGGATGAGTTTCCATTTGTTAGTATCCTCTTTAATTTCTCTTAAGAGTGTCTTGTAGTTTTCAGAGTAGAGGTCTTTCACTTGATTGGTTAGGTTTATTCCTAGGTATTTTATTCTTTTGGATGCAGTTGTGAATGGAATTGTTTTCCTGATTTCTCTTTCTGCTAGTTTATCATTAGTGTATAGGAAAGCAACAGATTTCTGTGTATCAATTTTGTATCCTGCAACTTTGCTGAATTCAGATATTAGTTCTAGTAGTTTTGGAGTGGAGTCTTTAGGGTTTTTTTTGTACAATATCATGCCATCTACAAATAGTGACAGTTTGACTTCTTCTTTACCAATCTGGATGCCTTGTATGTCTTTGTTTTGTCTGATTGCTGTGGCTACGACCTCTAGTACTATGTTGAATAACAGTGGGAAGAGAGGGGATCCCTGTATGGTTTCTGATCTTAGGTGAAAAGCTTTCAGCTTCTGGCTGTTTAGTATGATGTTGGCTGTCGGTTTGTCATATATGGCCTTTATTATGTTGAGGTACTTGCGCTCTATACCCATTTTGTTGAGAGTTTTTATCATGAATGGATGTTAATTTTGTTGAATGCTTTTTCAGCATCTGTGGAGATGATCATGTGGTTTTTGTCCTTCTTTTTGTTGATGTGGTGGATGATGTTGATGGATCTTCAAATGTTGTACCATCTTTACATCCCTGAGATGAATCCCACTTTATCATGGTGTATGATCCTCTTAATGTATTTTTGAATTTGGTTTGCTAATATTTTGTTGAGTATTTTTGCATCTATGTTTATCAGGGATATTGGTCTGTAATTTTCTTTTTTGGTTGGGGTCTTTGCCTGGTTTTGATATTAGAGTGATGCTGGCTTCATAGAATGAGTTTAGAAATATTCACTCCTGTTCTATTTTTTGGAAAACTTTAAGGAGAATGGGTATTATGTCTTTTCTATATGTCTGATAAAATTCAGCAGTGAATCTATGTGGTGTGGGAGTTTTGTTCTTGGGTAGTTTTCTGATTATCGATTCCATTTTGTTGCTGGTAATTGGTCTGTTTAGATTTTCTGTTTCTTCCCTTGTCAGTCTTGGAAGTTTGTATTTTTCTAGGAAGTTGTAAATTTCATCTAGGTTTTCCAGCTTGTTAGCGTATATATTTTCACAGTATTCTCTAATAATTCTTTGTATTTCTTTGGGGTCCATCGTGATTTTCCTTTCTCATTTCTGATTCTGTTTATGTGTGTAGATTCTCTTTTTCTCTTAATAAGTCTGGCTAGGGGTTTATCTATTTTGTTTATTTTTTTCAAAGAACCAGCTCTTGGTTTCATTGATTTTTTTCTATTGTTTTATTCTTCTCAATTTTATTTATTTCTTCTCTGATCTTTATTATGTCCCTACTTCTGCTGACTTTGGGCCTTATTTGTTCTTCCTTTTCTAGTTTCATTAACTGTGAGCTTAGACAGTTCATTTGGGATTGTTCTTCTCTCCTAAGATAGGCCTGTATTGCAATATATTTCCCTCTTAGCACGGCCTTCACTGCATCCCACAGATTTTGTGGTTTTGAATTATTTTTATCATTTGTCTCCATATATTGCTTGATTTCTGTTTTTATTTGGTCATTGATTCACTGATTATTTAGGAGTATGTTATTAAGCCTCCATGAGTTTGTGGGCTTTTTCATTTTGTTTGTGTAATTTATTTCTATTTTCATACCTTTGGGATCTGAGAAGCTGGTTGGTACAATTACAATCTTTTTGAATTTACTGAGGTTCTTTTTGTGGCCTAGTATATGATCTATTCTTGAAAATGTTCCATGTACACTTGAAAAGAATGTGAATCCTGTTGCTTTTGGATGGAGTGTTCAGTATATGTCCTTTAGGTCCATCTGTTCTAATATGTTGTTCAGTCCCTCTGTGTCTTTATTTTCTGTCTGGTTGATCTGTCCTTTGGAGTGAGTGGTGTGTTGAAATCTCCTAAAAAAAATGCAATGCATTCTATTTCCCCCTTCAATTCTGTTTGTTTCACATATGTAGGTGATCCTGTGTTGGGTGCATAGATATTTATAATGGTTATATCCTCTTGTTGGACTGACCCCTTTATCATTATGTAATGTCCTTGTCTCTCGTGACTTTCTTTTTTTTGAAGTCTATTTTGTCTGATAAAAGTACTGGAACTCCTGCTTTTTTCTCCCTATTAGTTGCATAAAATATCTTTTTCAATCCCTTTACTTTCAGTCTGTGTATGTCTTTGGGTTTGAAGTGAGTCTCTCGTAGGCAGCATATAGATGGGTCCTTTTTTTTATCCATTCAGTGACTCTATGTCTTTTGACTGGTGTATTCAGACCATTTACATTTAGGGTGGTTATCGATATGTATGTGCATACTGCCATTGTAGGCTTTAGATTCGTGGTTACCAAAGGTTCAAGTGTAATTCCCTTACTATCTAACAGTCTAATTTAACTCACTTTGTATGCTATTACAAACACAACGTAAAGGTTCTTTTTTTTTCCTCCTTTTTCTTCCTCCTCCATTTTTGGTATGTTATGAATCATATTCTGTACTCTTTGTTTATCCCTTGGGTGACATCTATTTTGTCTTAGGAATACTTCCGTCTACAGGAGTCCCTCCAAAATGCACTGTAGAGGTGGTTTGTGGGACGTAAATTCTCTCAGCTTTTGCTTATCTGAAAATTGTTTAATCTCTCCTTCAAATTTAAATGATAACCTTGCCGGGTAGATATTCTTGGTTCAAGGCCCTTCTGCTTCATTGCATTAAATATACCATGCCACTCCCTTCTGGCCTGTAAGGTTTCTGTTGAGAAGTCTGATGATAGCCTGATGGGTCTTCCTTTGTATGTGATGTTTTTTCTCTCTCTAGCTGCTTTTAAAAGTCTGTCTTTATCCTTGATCTTTGCCATTTTAATTATTATATGTGTTGATGTTGTCTTCCTTCGGTCCCTTGTGTTGGGAGATCTGCACACCTCCATGGCTTGAGAGACTATCTCCTTCCCAAGGTTGGGGAAGTTTTCAGCAATTACCTCCTCAATGACACTTTCTTTTTTTCTCTCTCTTTGTCTTCTGGTACCCCTATAATGCGAATATTGTTCCATTTGGATTGGTCACACAGTTCTCTCAATATTCTTTCATTCTTAGAGATTGTTTTTTCTCTCTGTGCCTTGGGTTCTTTGTATTCCTCTTCTCTAATTTCTATTCTATTTACCGTCTCTTCTACTACATCTCATCTGCTTTTAAGTCCCTCCATTGTATATTTCATTTCACATATGGAATTTCGTAATGATTGAATCTCCGACTTAAATTAGTTCCTGAGTTCTTGAATATTTTTCTGTACCTCCATAGGTATGTTTATAATTTTTATTTTGAATTGTCTTTCAGGGAGATTGGTGAGTTCAGTTTCATTTGGTCCGTTTTCCGGGGTTTGTGAGATACTGGTGTGAACCATGTTCTTTTGACGTTTCATATTTTTCTGTGGTGCCCACTAGTGTGCAGAAATTTCAGTCTCTGCAGCTTCTCAGCCCCTAGAGTGAGGTTGGGGGACGTAGGGGAGCGGAGCTGGTTCCTGGGGGGAGGAAAGATCTGTTTCCTGCTTCCCATCTATGGTGCCTGTCTCCAGTGTCAGAGCCAGTGGGCCAAGCACACACGTGTAATAAGCCTCTGTGCATTGTTTCTCTGGATGTTGTAAGCACAGTGACTGCCAGTTTGTGAACCGGTACCTGCAGGCTAGGAGGAAGGTTCAGCAGGCTGCCTGTCATAATGGGGGGCCTCGGAGCTGAGTAGATAGCCAGGGGGATGGACCACCTGAAACTCCTCAAAGTTCCCAACCAGCTGGGCAGAGCATGCCCAGACAACCTTGTCCAGCTCTCCCTTCTCCCGTGCAGCAAGCTCCGTGCAAACCCCTCCCCTTCTGCAGCCTTCTTGCTGCTAGGAAGCCTCTCAGACCACCCGCTGCTCCTCTGACACAGAGCGGCCGGATGTGTATCCCCCTTCCACAAATGGCCGTAATGTCAGTCTCCCAAGCACTTTGCCCGTCCGAGCTCCCCAACGTCCAGAGCACCACACAATGTAGGCTTCCGCTCACAAAGCAGATCTCCAGGGCTAGGTGCTCAGCAATCCCAAGCTTTCACCTCCTCCCAGCTCCATTTCTCTTCCTCCTGCCAGTGAGCTGGGGTGGGGAAGGGCCTGGGTCCCACCGGATTAAGGCTTTCCTACGTAAGTCTGTTTCGTGTGGTCTGCTCTGTTCATGAGGTCTGTATGCAGTCTGGTTCAGCCTTCTTTCTGGTTGGTGTTTTAGGGTTAGTTGTATTAATTAACTATATTTTTGTACTATTTGTGGTTTTGGGAAGAGTTCTCCATGTCACCTCTCATGCCGCCATCTTGAATCTCCCAGAAGAGTTTCATGTATGTAATATTTTTAAATCCACAGAATAATCAGAGTATTTCTACATATACACAATGTACATACAAAAAATAGTGACCTAGAAAGATGATCAGCCATCACCCTTGTGTGTACCCTGGAAAAGGGAGGTGTTGGTGGAAGAGGAAGGAATAGAAACACATGGAATCTTTTCTCTAGGAAAATTTAACATTACATGGCAAGAACATTTTCCTATAATACTAATATAATAAAAAAAAATTTTCTAAGAGGCAGGATTATCCTCAAATCCAATGTACCTACAGGTCTTTAAATAAGTCTAAAACCAGAAACTTCTTTAAGCACTAAGCTGTTAATGTGAAAAATTCCTGAGTTCACTGATGCCGGCAAAATACCAACGTTATGTATCATAATTATCAGAAATATATTTCTATATATCCATGTAGAACCAACCCTTTTCTAAGACTATTCCATAAGGTAATGAGCCACAAAACTGCTGATCCCCTTTCCAATGGAAAGGTCCTGTTGTCCTACTTTTTGCTTAAAATCTTTTCTGGAAATTTTAAATAAAGGTGGGGGGGTGCTTGGAGACCTATATTGCATCATTCATATGTTTCTGTGTCTTTAGGAGGGATATGCCACTAAATAAATCTTTCTTTAAACACTGTTATCAAGAGCAACTTTCATCTTTACATAACTATAGTTGATTAATAGAATTATATGCTGTAAATGTTAAAACCAGATCAATACCTTTGTCATTGGGATGCCAAGGACAAATCAGCTTTCTACTTTACCCAAAAGTTTAATACAGTTAATCACCAACTTTAACTCCTACATAAAGACACATCCACACACACATAATGAAAAGACAAATCAATTATGCTATAATAAAGGTTGTAGTAAGGTCATATTTGATGGCTCTGTCTTTCTAATGAGGCAGGTTCTTTCTAAGTTCTAATCCATTTCATTCTCTAGTTGTAAGAGGGAAAAAACGTGTACTGTCTGGTAAGGTGTCACATGAACTTCATTATAGAACTAGACAATCTTAGAAAATTCAAAAAGAGTAAGAGTATCTTGGTATATGGATTCATAGAGAAACTCCTAAGACAGATAAATCTATAGTGATAACTTCTATCTCAAGAGCTGTGGAGCAATCTTGTCTCAAAAATGAGAACCAACACCAGCTCAATCTTTCTCTTTTTAACAGCTAAGGAGATCAACTCATAAGGCTTTCCACTAAAGACAAACCTCAGCTTCAACAAGAGGAATGTAGCTTCATGTTTATCAATGAGAAATATTATGGGGTCTTTCTTTTAATGGCTGTTTAGAATGTGAATCTGTCTGTAAAATCTTCCACAGTTTGAGAGCTTGTTATTTCAGAGATGAGGAAGGTAAACATTCTCAAATGCAGTACATTATTTAGACTTTGAGAACCTTGAGGCTCTAGGGAATTTACTGTAATAAGTTCATGAAATAAATGTATGGGACTCAAACCCTACAGTTTCTTAAAAATGAATATAGTTATAAAATTCAAAATAATAAATTAAATGTTTGTATGGAATATCTGTGTTTGAATCATATTATTACCTGCCTGTTGTGTCTATGCTAACTGATCAAATGACATTGTTTCAAATATGATTTTGTCAACACTTCCAACAAAAATCCACTACCCTGCTTATTTCTGATACTTTAAACAAAGCTAATCTTTCTATTTTAGCAGTATTCAAAATACATTTAAAAAAGTAAGGAAAATATCATGTGTTGTGCCAAATACTGATTTTAATAAGCTTAAAAAAAGGAAAATCAACCTATATATCTTGTTTACTATGAACCTGAATTCCAAATCCTATGAAAAGAACTTAAATAGAAGACCGTAATACAATACCAGTTTTAGAGCAAGTTATATATTTAAAAAAAAGAGGCTCACTATTAACCACTTAAGTAAATGGTCAAAAGCCATTTTAAAATTTCTCCTAACTTAATCTCTTCAGCTTGTGACACCACATTTTTCTATTCTAAATAATTCTTCCTCTTTTGTTGTAACTGCTTATTAGAGAACTCAGATTATCTATGTGGTAACAGACAGCTTTCCTAATGGTCTGGCTACATACCCAAAGCTGCTACTTTGATGATGATTGCTTGAATGTTAGATGATATCATTTCTCGGAGCAAATCTTCCTGGTTTCTCTGCCAAAGGTAAGCTAAAGGCTGGAGATTAAGCCTTTTACACCTATAAAATAAAAAGAAAAAAACCCCATATGATATCTAATGTTCTATACTTGGATCAATAGCAATTACTTTGATTTTAAACATAATGCTTCACTCAAGGATTTTAGCATTTAAATGCTTTACAAAACATGTTTTACATAATGAAGTTTATATATGCAACATAAACATTTAATTTCCATGGGCTGTGTGCATAAGCATATAAAAAAGAAATCTCCAGGTAGATTAGAAATATTAATTTTAGTACAACTCTAAGTTTAGAAATCTATGCAAAAAAGCTTCCAAATACCAATGGATAATTACTCTTGTTTTTAGAACTTGAGTGTCAAAATTGTGAAACATATGCAAAATAGGCAAATAAACTTATCCTAATAAAATAATCATATATTGATTAAATTTATAATACCTATGGTTACACGAACTATTCTTACTTACTATAAAAAATTTTTTTAAGAATTTGACTCTGAGCGAAGAAAATTAGTAAGACCAAAAAGTATAATATATTGAGCACCTAATATGCTGCAGGCATTGTACAACATATTTTGCCTTATGGTGCAATAGAAAGAAAATGCATTTGGGAGTCAAAACAAATCTGGGGTTGAAACTGGGTTCTTTAGCCAGCCTACCACAATGTAGAATATGATCACACCTCACCAATACTACTATTAACATCCTGGTCTGAGCCACAATTATCTCTCATGTCAATATCCTTCTAACTTATTTTAAAATCAATTTTTGATGTAGTCCAGCATGATCCTTTTAGAATATAAAACAGATCATGGGATTCCTCTATTCAAAATTCTTTCCGTCACTCCTAGTAAAAGTCATTGCAATAGACCTTTACAGATCTCACCCTGGTTAGCGCTCATACCTCATCTCCTATTACTCTCCACTCACTACAGCCGACTACCCCAATCCTGTTCACTTTGCCTAATATACTTGCCATGCTCCCTACCTTCTTTCTTGACTCATGCCTTTGCTTAAATGTCACTTTTTCAAGGAGGAATATAGTTAATCGATTAAAAGTAACATAGATAAGACTGTAGTATAATGCCTATATAAAACAGGTATTCGATAAATAGTAATCAAAGCCACGTGACTTGCCAAAGTCACACTGTAAGTGGCTAAGATCAGATTCCAAATAAAAATTACATCTCTAAGACTCATTATCCCTAGTGTCTGTAAGGTTGTCTTGTTGACTATTCCAGCCCACAGTGATCTCTCTCTCAGAAAATCTCAATACTTAGTAAAACATACCATGTTTGGTCATTTATTCATGCACTGCCTTAAAAATATCACTGTTTTTCTCATGTACAAAAACGCTGACTTTCAAAGAAACCAAAATCCTCCTTACTATAGAGACTATTTTATACAATTTTCTTTTGTAAGAAGTCCCAGAGTATTTAAAGCAATGTTGATGCAGTTAATACAAAAATAATAAAATTGAAACTACCCATGTGACACAAGCATTACAGTTCTTCCTGTCCTCTCATCAATGTTTAATACCTACTAATCAAACTAATCTGCCTACCTTTTTTAGCTAAGATTTTTTTAATTGAAAAAAACTTTATTCCTTCCTATCCTTATTGCATAACTTTTGGTTGCTGCTTTGATATCCACAATCTTTTGACTATTTGTAGAATTAAATTTATTTAAATTCTTTAACAGTTAAAAATATCAAGGCTCAAATACACTTCCTCTATAAATCACTGTTGCATTTGAGCTTATGACATTTATTAAATGCTTTATATCTTGGAAATATAATGATGCAACACAAACTACAAATTGAAGATAGGTTAATGCAGAACTGAGTTTGCAGACTAATGAACTAATGACACTGCTTTAAAATCTTCAAGGATCAAATTATTGCAGGTATGCGTAATGACATAAAATCTGGACATTTAACCATGTGTTGAAGTAAGTGTACCTGAGACTGTGTTTTGGAAAATGTTGCCTCTCTCTATAGGTATGCTACACGGGCCCTTCTTCCATACAGATAAAAGGCAGCCTTCTAATGAGGAGCACATTTTCATTGGGCTTTTTAACTTTCATAAATAGATGTCAGCCCTGTCTGCAGTTTGGCTACCCATGAAACCACGTGGGTTTTAACTTCTAAAAAACACAGACCTGTAAACTAAATAATTATCAGAGAAAATTACCTAAAACTTGGTAAGAATAATATTACTTCTAATGTATGGTTTAAGGGATATGCAATCCATCTCCGTCTATATATATAGATCAGCTGTTCTCAAATGCAAGCACAAGCAGGTAAAATGTAAGGAAAACTTTCAAAATACACATTTGACTTCCCCTACTTCACCTTCACTCTTTTTTCCAAAGATTCTGATATACCTCCAAAATATGAGACCATCATATTCCTTTTCACTGAATTATGCTTTGCCCTGCATTGTCTTAATTTTTTTTAATTTTGTATTTTTAACTGCCTTAAATATGCTATGGAATTAGAGAAAAATAAATGAAACAAAAAATAAAACTTGTTTCAAGTCCATTAATACACGAGTTTTTAATGAGATAGTCAATACAACTGCTTCTTTTTAAACATATGAAACTGTTACATAATACAGCCCTTACCTTATTTCCATTTACCCCTTGGATGGCAAAATTATTTATTTACAGGTCAAACTGTGCTCAAGATTAACACTGGAGGACACATTTTTTTCCTGCTAATATAATTATGTGTAAAGTCTATATAATATTTTATGTATACAAATAAACTAAAAATCAGAATAAATTTAGTCAGGTGGTATTTTGCCAAGCCAATATTAAATAATATTATCATTTGACCTCAGGAATTTTAATACATCAATGTAATTTACTGTTTTGATATTTGTAAATAAAATGTTTTACTAGTTCTACATCCCCTGCAGGATGGGGAGGATGGGGAGTGCAATGACATAAAATTCTTTGTAAGCTGAATGTATATGTAAGTGTTGTGATAACATGAATATTTTTGGTCATGAACTAAATTCTAAAGACCAAAGAAGCAGAGATTCTTTAATAAGCTTTTTTTTTCTTTAACATATTACTGC
Source organism: Smutsia gigantea (assembly GCA_032199065.1). Taxonomy (NCBI): domain Eukaryota; kingdom Metazoa; phylum Chordata; class Mammalia; order Pholidota; family Manidae; genus Smutsia; species Smutsia gigantea. The sequence continues at coordinate 160,730 of JAVSCE010000425.1, forward strand.
ATTCCTGTATTAGCTCCTGATTTTTATTACAAACAATGATGAGTTAATAAAGTGATTAAAAGGGTATACTGATTCAAATAAGGAAAAATTGAAAATAATACTTCTGACTAAAAATCATTGTTGCAATATTTTATTATACATAATTTATTTTTCCTTATGGTAAGTTAAGAGTTTTTTCCATGTGTGATATAAGTATAGAAAAAAGTAAAAATGAAACTTTTGTTACTTAGGTAAACACATACAGTTTAATTCCATGGGCCCTGGAGAATATCGTATCTATTTATTATTTGGATATAATTTTTTATTTATTAACATTCCTAACACATAATTTTAAAATAAAGGAAAAATTCATGTTCTCTTACACATTTTCTACTCGAACACGTTGATAGTCAGAAAGTATAGCACCTACTGATATCCCCTCTACTTCTTCTTTTTCCTAAAAATAAAGTAAAAAACAATATAATTAAAAAAATAAACAAACATGTGGCACTGCATCATGTTCAGAAAATTATAAATGAACTGCTTCTCATCTAGGAAACCATCTTTAAGCAGAGTAATTCACTGCAAATAAAATCTACATTCAGGAAAAAAATACATATATTTAAGTCATCCTTTCAGCTGTGGGAAAAATATTCTTTTTACTTAAAATAGAAATTACTAGACACCATTTTCCATGGAGAAGGTGAAGACTTAGGCAGCACTTCCAAAATGTTTTCTCACAACATATTTTTAAAGACTCACTGACTTTCAATGGAAATTTTTGAGAAATTTCTATTTAAGAAAAATATTTTGCCAGATGAACTTTTTAAAAATAATGAAGCAATGTCATAAGTAGATAAGGGAACACAATGATTTTTTTTTTATTGAAGTATCATTGATATATAATCTTATATTATATATCAAGTTTATAAAACAGGTTCAACAGTTACCCATATTATTATATCCTCACCCCCAATAGTGCAATTACTATCTGTCAGCATAGGAAGATGTTACAGAATAATTGACTATATTCTCCATGCTGTACTACTATTCCTGTGCCCAACTTAAATTATGATTGACAATTTTTGTGCCCCTTTATCACTCTCCCTCTCCCCTCCCACCACCGTAACCCCTCCCCCTTGGTAACCAGTAGTCACTTCTCAAGTCTCTATGAGTACTGTTATTTTGTTCATTTTGTTTTGTTTTGATTTGTTTTTATATTTCACAAATAAGTGAAATCATATGGTATTTGTCTTTCTCCATCTGGCTTATTTCACTTAGCATAGTATCCTCTAGGTCCATCCATGTTGTTGCAAATGGCAGGATTACTTTCTTTTTCTTATGGCTGAATAATTTTCCATTGTGTATATGTACCACATCTTCTCTATCCATTCATCTATTGATGGATACTTAGGTTGTTTCCATAACATGGCTATTATAAGTAATATGGCAATAAAATAGGGGTGCATGCATCTTTTCAAATAAGGGATTTTGTTTCCTTCAGGTAAATTGTTAGAAAAATTACTGAGTTGTATGGTTTTTCTATTTTTAGTTTTATGAGTAACCTCCCAGTTAAACTGTCACTATTTTCAGATGACATATTATACACAGAAACCCCTAAAGACTCCATCAAAAAACTATTAGAATAACTGGATTCAGCAAAGTTGCAGGATACGAAATTAATACACAGAAATCTGCTGTGTTCCTATGTACTAATAGTGAGCTAGCAGAAAGATAAATCAGGAAAACAATTCCATTTACAAATGCATCAGAAAGAATAAAATACCTAGGAATAAATCTATCTATGGAGGTGAAAGACCTTTATTCTGAAAACTTTAAGACACTCATGAGAGAAATTAAAAAAGACACTAATATATGGAAATCTATCTCATGCTCACAGATAAGGAAGAATTAGTATTGTCAAAATGGCCATCCTGCCCAAAGCAATTTACAGATTCAGTGCAATCCCTATCAAAATGCCAATGGCATTTTTCAATGAACTAGAACAAATAATCTTAAAATTCATATGGAACCACAAAAGATCCTGAAGAGCCAAAGCAATCCTGAGAAAGAAGAACAAAACTGGGGGTGTTATGCTCCTTGACTTCAAGCCATACTATAAAGCTACACTAATCAAAACAGTATGGTACTGGCACAAGAATAGACCCATAGATCAATGGAACAGAACAGAGAGCACAGATATAAACCCATGGATATATGGTCAATTAATATACGATAAAAGAGCCATGGATATATAATGGGGAAATGACAGCCTCTTCAACAACTGTGTTGGCAAAACTGGACAGCTACATGCAAGAGAATGAAACTGATTTACTATTTAACTCAATACATAAAAGTAAACTCGAAATGGATTGAACACCTAAATGTAAGACATGAAACAAAAAACTCTTAGGAGAAAACATAGGCAAAAATCTCCTGAACATAAGCATGAGCAATTTTTTCCTGGATACATCTTCTCAGGCAAAGGAAACAAAATAAAAAATGAGCAAGTGGGACTACATCAAACTAAAAAGCTTCTGTACAGCAAAGGACACCATCAAGAGAACAAAAAGGCAACCTACAGTATGGGAGAATATATCTGTAAATGATTTATTTGATTAGAGGTTAACATCCAAAATAAATAAGGAATTCATATGCCTCAACACCAAAAAAAGGAGTATTATGATTTTCATCTGGATCTTGGAAAATGATGATTGACATGAGAGCATCCACGAAGCAGAGATGGTAGAGCCATTGCCCGGGTAAACAGTACAAAAACAATTCTATGATGGAATGGAAGCACTGGATTATTATCAACAGAGTTACAACTGAGAACACCCAGCATTATATCCAGCGAGTCCCACAGGACAGAGAACTAGTCTTGACAGTGTGTTTATCAATGACTGGAGAATGTAAATTCAACTATAATCAAGTTTGCAAATGATACAAAGCTAAGAAGGATTGCAAAAAAGAAAAAAGAAAGGTAAAGGAGATCAATCAAGTACATTAATGGATAAGGATAACTTGGGGATTTGGAAGGACAAGTTTAAGATGAGATTTGATTCAGTGTAAGAAGTATAAGATACTGCACTTACGGAAAAGTAATATAATACAGTTATATGCTAGGGAAGTGTATGTAGAAAATAGATATAAAGAAAGTGACTTGGGGTAATTACTAACAACAAACTGAATTGAAATTCTTTAAATAGGTGTAAAAGAAAATCTATCCTAGTATTTGGAGCACAGACAAAACTCCTTCAAAGAGATGATTTCATTATTAATACTGTGGTCTTTCTAAACTTGGAAACCTACAAAGAAAAAAATTGTATTTCATATAAAAGCAAATGTAATACTTTGAGACATAATGCAATAAGCCACTGTGTACTCAAAGGATGCCATAATCAATAAACAAAAGTGAACAACAGGAATTGCTCATACTTTGGAGATCAAGCCAAGTTAAAATATCCCCTCCAAAATGATAGAGAAATATCTGCCTGAACCTCCCCAAAATAAAATGATTCCTTCTATTAGATAAGGTTTTCAGAAAAAGAGCTATTTCCTTTATTTTCCTATTTCAGCAACTTTGTGAGAACATTTGATTATAACCTTTCTCTAATCTGCCTAGCCATATTCTTTTCATAGAAGTCACTGTATTCATTAGAAAAAGTCAAGGCATATTGTTCCTCATTAAATGCAAATATGGCATAGATAATGGAGTAGTGAAGAAAAGATTATAAATTATAATCCTGTCATTACAATGACCAAAAAGTAATCAAGTAGTTAGGACCAAAGGTAGAGAAAAAAAATAATGTAAGTAATAGAGAAGTTAGAGACTGGATTCTTAGTAGCCTGCACATTGTTAAGCCACAGGGACTCTCAGGTCCAAATGGACACACACTATTCAGTTTAGGCTATTATGGCTATTAATGATGGATGTATAAATTCAACTCAAGAAATAAAAAAGTCAGCAATAGCATCACTGAGTACTACAAATAGCAATGCATAATGTCACTGAACTTAATATTAGTTACTGCTCTCCAAAATGCTCCAAAGTAAATAAGAACTGCTAAGAGATTTTTATGAAGTCAGCTATGACCAGATTGGCTAAGCAGACATACAGGCCCATCTGTTGCTTAGATCACCTTTGCTCCCCAATCTTTGTCAATATGAAACACACCTGCAACTATTGAGAAGCTGGTCCAGGCAGCTATCTGACCTACATGGCCAATCCTAACAATACAGAGGGCACTTGCAAAAGCAAACACATACTCATAAACTGGTGCAAACACGGTTTCATTGTTAATACTATTTCTACACCTACTTGTATATAAAAGGACAGTTAAACCAAGGATTTATTCAGAAATAGCCAATATAGTAACACAATGTTTAAGAATCCATACAGATGATCAACTACTTCTCAGAACACATTTTTAATTGTTAATGTGGAAGAATCTCAGCAATCTCGTCTATCCATTGATGTTGGGACATACAATGCAGAATAGCCAATTCCTTTAAAACTGGTGGTGTTAGTATGAATACATAAGCACATACATGCTACCTGTATTCATTAGAAAAAGTCAAGGCATATTGTTCGTCATTAAATGGCCTTTTAAAGAAAATGTGATGAATTTAGCTGTGATGAGCTTTTTTTTTTTTTTTTTAAAGGAGATTAGGACCAAGCCTTCTTCTGGAAGAATATGCAGTACACTGCTAATAGGGACGATTCACCCTGGAAATCAAGATTGAAGGAAAATGAAGGATAGGGATAGGAATTTCTACTTTTTAAAACATTTGAATTCTAGGTTAGTGTGGATATAGTGAAGGGTCCTGTGGGCAGGATTCTCACCTGGCCCTGGCTGGCTAGCTCACTACACATGTGTAGGCAATACGTTGTTATTAACTCTATACAAAGAGCTCAGCCCAGTGCTCTGGGCGACATGGTGGCACAGCTGCAAGTCTGCAGGAGAGCAGAGAAAAGGCTGGAGTGGTAGCAGCGCTGAGGACAGGCCCAGAGGATGGCTGTGTGGGCTGAGAGGCCCAGAGGTAGAGACCAGCTTGCAGCATGTAGACTCGCTCTGAGTGAACGGGATTCTAGCGATTGACCTGCCACCATGTGAATAAAGTTGGGTATAAACCCTTTCACCCCAAGAATGTTCACTGTCATTTCTTTGGTCTCATTGAATCCATAGGGAACTTTCCTGGGGATGAAACACATTGGGCAAGACAATTGGCAGTTGTCGGTAGGGTTCATTGTTGACCAAGGAAAAGAAAAGGCTGCCCTCATAGGAGGAGTGTTTCAGTAGGCTGCACCTATGAACAGGGAGACATTTGAGTGTCCCCCAGTGGACATGTGGTACTGTGAAGGGGTGGAGGACTGGGGTCCACCCCAAGAGAAAGAAAATTTGTTGCTGACTGAAATGGCGTCACTATGAAGTGCTGTGGAAATAGTAAAGGATGTCGTGGTGGCCCGGGAGGAATCAGCACGAGAAGGAGCGGCGGCCCGAGAAGCAGCAGTATGGGAGCGCAGGCTGCCAGGTGCCATGGGGCAGGTGAAGGATGTAGTGGAGCCGTCAGTCCCAGAAATGGAGGAGCTGAGGTTTGACAAACAGGTGGGGGTGGAGGTTCTGCCAGTGCCAGAGGCATCGGTCCCTCCTCAGTGGAGACCCCACCTGGTTGAAAGCTGGTGAAGAGCCATATGGACTTGGCAACTCCGGGTTCTTTCAGGAGACGTGCAGCCCCCTCCTCAAGTTGTGGAGCTCTCCATGCTCTGCTTCTATCCTCAGGCTCTAGTACAAAAGGAAATACGGTCTGCTTCTCAAAGGAAGAATTTAAAGGGCCCCGGGAAGGTCACACGGACCCAGATGTGGGTTGGTTTGAAAAGGCAGGAGCAGACAGAAGGAAATTGGATGACTGGAGCTGTGGCAACAACTGAGACCGGAGCAGTGGTTCTGGCTACTGAGGATGAAGCAGAAGCCAGAGACAAAGCAACAAGATTGGCCTGTGTGTCTGCAAGATTTTTTGCTGGAGAGGCTGGAGAAGGTGGGTATTGTAAGGCCCACCCACGGTTCTTTTACAATGTTCCAGCTTCCTTGCACAGAGACCATTGCAGAGGATTGAGAAGCGAGAATCCTGGAGGGGTGGAGTGTGGATAAAGTGAAGCTTCCTGTGGCCAGAATTCTCACCTGGCCCTGGTTATTTCACTCACTACACATGTGTGGGCTACACATTGTTATTGATTCTATTTAAAGAGCTTTGCCCAGTGCTCTGGAACACATGGTTGCATAGCTGCAAGGCTGAAGGAGAGCAGAGATGAGACTGGAGTGGTGGCAGCGCTGAGGACAGAGACTTGAGACGGCTGCAGGGGTAGAGAGGCCCAGAGGCAGAGACTGGCTTGCTGCATGCAGGCTCGCTCTGAGTGGACAGGATTCTAGTGACTGACCTGCCACCTTGGGAATAAAGTTGGTTATAAACCCTTCACCCCAAGAATGTTACATTTTCATTTCTTTGGTCTCACTGAATCCATAGTGAACTTCTCTGGGCTGAGACCCACTGGCAAGACAGTTAGGTTACAGCAGAAAAACAAAGATGAAAAAAGACTACAGTTAATATGTTTCTGGAGAAGAGGACGGGAACGAGAAGGAGACTTCAGGCCTAGAAGCTTGAGAATAGTCATGAAAAGTACCAATATTTTTCCCTGGACAGATGCACTGCCTATGAAACCCAGAACCTACATATAGCTCCACTACATCATTAGTAGGCAGATATACCATATTGGTAAAAACAAACAAACAACCCCCCAACCACATTGGGTCTACCAAAAGCTGCTGCACTTGTGGGTAGAGAACAGTGAACCCAAGATACAGAGGAAATAGTTTTGGAAAAAAATCACGAGAAAAAAGTGAAGTTTCGGAAGCTATCATGTATACAAAATAAAATTTAAAGAACACATGAACAAAATGAAAGAATGTGGACAAAGGGAAGATTCCTGTGGCCAGGATTCTCACCAGGCCCTGGCTGGTTGGCTCACTACACACATGTGGGCAATATGTCATCACTGACTATATATAAAGAGCTCCGCCCAGTGCTCTGGGCTGCAGGACTGCAAGCCTGCAGGGGAGCAGAGACGAGACTGGAGTGGTGGCAGTGCTGAGGACAGAGATTGAGACGACTGCAGGGATAGAAAAGCCCAGAGGCAGAGACTGGCTTGCTGCATGCAGACTCTCTCTGAGTGTCCGGGATTCTAGTGACTGATGTACCACCATGGGAATAAAGTTGCATATAAAACCTTTCACTCCAATAAGGTTCCATTTCTTTGGTCTCATTGAATCCATAGTGAACTTTTCCAGTGCTGAAACCCATAGGAAAGACAAAGGAGATGAAAAGAAAGGCAGATAGAAATGAAAGAACTACACTTTTAAATAAAAGAAACATTGTAAGATTCAAGATGGCAGCATGACAGGTGAGACAAAGAACTCCTCCCAAAACCACAGATAGTGTGAAAATATAGTTAATACAACTAACCCTAAAACAGCAACAGGAAAAAAGGCTGCACCAGACTGCATACAGACTTCACGAAAAGAGCAGATCTCACAAAACAGGGTAACGTAAGAAAGCCTTGATCCAGCACGACCTGAGCCCTTCCCCCACCCCAGCTCACCAACAGGAGGAAGAGAAACGGAGCGGGAGACGGGGTGGAAGCCTGGGACTGCTGAACACCTAGCCCTGGAGATCTGCCTTGTGAGCAGAAATCCACATTGTGTGGTGCTCAGGAGGATTGGGAGCTGGGGAAGACAGAGTGCTTGAGAGAGAGATTCTGGCCATTTGTGGAGGACAGGATCCACACCAGGCCGCTCTGAGAAAAAGGAAAGGCAGGCAGTCTGAGAGGCTTCCTAGCAGCGAGAGGGCTGCTAAAGGCGCGGGGTTTGCACGGAGCTTGCTACATGGGAGAAGGTATAGGGGGACAAGGTTGTCTGGATGCACACTGCACAGCAGATTGGGAACTTTGGGGAGCTTCAGGTGCTCCATCCCCCTGGCTGGTTACTCAGCTCCGAGGTCGCCCACTGTGACACGCAGCCTGCTGAACCTTCCTCCTGGCCTGACAGCACAGGCTCGCAAACCAGCAGTCACCGCTCTGGCATCAGGCCAGCCAGAGAGAGGCCTCACCTACAACACCTAGAAATGCCAAGCACAGAGGCTTACCCACCCCTGTGTGCTCGGACCACTGGCTGTGATACTGGAGACAGGCACTGCAGACAGGATTCAGGAAACAGATCTTTCCTCCTCCCAGGCACCAGCTCCACTTCCCTACGACCCCTAACCGGGATGAGCAGCTCCAGAGACTGGAGCTTCTGGGCAATAGAGGGGAGGGCACCACACAGAAACATGAAACATCAAAACAACATGGTACAGACCAAAATCTAACAAACCCCAGAAAAAGGGCCAAATGAGACTGAACTCACCAATCTTCCTGAAAGAGAGTTCAAAATAAAAATCATAAAAACGCATATGGAGGTACAGAAAAATATTCAAGAACACAGGAATGAATTTAAGACAGAGATTCAATCACTGAGAAATTCCACATCGGAAATGAAACATATAATAGAGGGATTTACAAGCAGATTAGATGTAGTAGAAGAGACGGTAAATGGAATAGAAATTAGAGAAGAGGAATACAAAGAAGCTGAGGCACAGAGAGAAAAATAAAATCTCTAAGAATGAAAGAATATTGAGAGAACTGTGTGACCAAATTAAATGGAGCAATATTTGCATAATAGGGGTACCAGAAGACGAAGAGAGAGAGAAAAGGATAGAAAGTGTCATTGAGGAGGTAATTACTGAAAACTTCCCCAACCTGGGGAAGGATATAGTCTCTCAAGCCATGGAGATCCACAGATCTCCAAACACAAGGAACCCAAGGAAGACAACATCAATACATATAATAATTAAAATGGCAAAGATCAAGGATAAAGACAGACTTTTAAAAGCACCTAGAGAGAGAAAAAGCATAGCATACAAAGGAAAACCCATCAGGCGATCATCAGATTTCTCAACAGAAACCTTACAGGCCAGAAGGGAGTGGCATGATATATTTAATGCAATGAAGCAGGAGGGCCTCGAACCAAGAATATTCTACCCGGCAAGGTTATCATTTAAATTTGGAGGAGGGATTAAATAATTTTCAGATAAGCAAAAGCTGAGAGATTTCACCTCCCACAAATCACCTCTATAGTGTATTTTGGAGGGACTACTATAGATGGAAGTATTCCTAAAGCTAAATAGATGTCACCCAAGGGATAGACAAGGAGTACAGAATATAATTCATAACATAAAAAGAATGGAGGAGGAAGAAAAAGAAGGAAACAAAAAAAAGAATCTTTAGGTTGTGCTTGTAAGAGCATATAAAGTGAGTTAAATTAGACGGTTAGATAGTAAGGGACTTACCCTTGAACCTTTGGTAACCACAAATCTAAAGCCTACAATGGCAATAAGTACATACCTGTCGATAATCACCCTAAATGTAAATGGTCTGAATGCACCAATCAAAAGACATAGAGTCACTGAATGGATAAAAAAACAAGATCCATCTATATGCCACCTACAAGAGATTCACTTCAAACCCAAAGACATACACAGATTGAAAGTAGAGGGATGGAAAAAGATATTTCATGCAACTAATAGTGAGAAAAAAAAAGGAGTTGCAGTACTTGTATCAGACAAAATAGACTTCAAAACAAAGAAAGTCACAAAAGACAAAGAGGGACATTACATAATAATAAAGGGGTCAGTCCAACAAGAGGATATAACTATTAAAAATATCTATGCACCCAACACAGGAACACCTACATATGTGAAACAAATACTAACAGAATTAAAGGGGGAAATAGACTGCAATGTATTCATTTTGGAAGACTTAAACACACCACTCACTCCAAGGACAGATCAACCAGACAGAAAATAAATAAAGACACAGAGGCACTGAACAACGTATTAGAACAGAGGACCTAACAGATATCTACAGAACACTCCATCCAAAAGCAACAGGATACACATTCTTCTCAAGAGCACATGAAACATTTTCAAGAATAGATCATATACTAGGCCACAAAAAGAACCTCAGTAAATTCAAAAAGATTGTAATTGTACCAACCAGCTTCTCAGATCACAAAGGTATGAAACTAGAAATAAATTACACAAAGAAAATGAAAAAGCCCACAAACACATGGAGGCTTAGTAACATGCTCCTAAATAATCAATGGATCAATGACCAAATAAAAACAGAGATCAAGTAATATATGGAGACACATGACAACAATAATTCAACACTGAGAAATCTGTGGGATGCAGCAAAGGCTGTGCTAAGAGGAATGTATATTGCAATACAGGCCTACCTTAGGAAAGAAGAACAATCCCAAATGAACAGTTTAAACTCACAGTTAATGAAACTAGAAAAGGAAGAACAAATGAGGCCCAAGCTCAGTAGAAGGAGGGACATAATAAAGATTAAAGCAGAAATAAATAAAATTGAGAAGAATAAAACAATAGAAAGAATCAATGAAAGCAGGAGCTGGTTCTTTGAGAAAATAAACAAAATAGATAAATCATTAGCCAGACTTGCCAAGAAAAAAAGAGAGTCTACACATATAAACAGAATCAGAAATGAGAAAGGAAAAATCACTACAGACACCACAGAAATACAAAAATTATGAGAAACTATGATGAAAAAATATATGCTAACAAACTGGATAACCTAGAAGAAATGGACAACTTTCTAGAAAAATACAACCTTCCAAGGCTGACCGAGGAAGAAACAGAAAATCTGAACAGACCAATTGCCAGCAAAGAAATTGAATTGGTAATCAAAAAACTCCGTTAAGAACAAAATTGCAGGACCAGATGGTTTCACTGATGAATTTTTTCAAACATTTAGTGAAGACCTAACACCCATCCTCCTTAAAGTTTTCCAAAAAGTAGAAGAGGAAGGAATACTCCCAAACTCATTCTACGAGGCCAACATCACTCTAATACCAAAACCAGGCAAAGATACCACAGAAAAAGAAAATTACAGACCAATATCCCTGATGAACATAGATGCAAAAATACTTAACAAAACATTAGCAAACCGAATTCAAAAATACATCAAAAAGATCATCCATCATGATCAAGTGGGATTCATCCCAGGGATGCAAGGATGGTATAATATTTGAAAATCCATCAACATCACCCACTACATCAACAAAAGGAGAAAATCATATGATAATCTCCATAGATGCTGAAAAAGCATTTGACAAAATTCAACATCCATTCATGATAAAAACTCTCAACAAAATGGGTATAGAGGGCAAGTACCTCAACATAATAAAGGCCATATATAACAAACCCACAGCCAACATTATACTTAACAGCGAGAACCTGAAAGCTTTCCCTTTAAGACTGGGAACAAGACAAGGATGCCCACTCTCCCCACTTTTATTCAACATAGTTCTAGAGGTCCTATCCACGGCAATCAGACAACACAAAGAAATAAAAGTCAACCAGATTGGTAAGGAAGAAGTCAAACTGTCCCTGTTTGCAGATAAAATGATATTGTACGTAAAAAACTATAAAGAATCCACTCCAAAACTACTGGATCTAATATCTGAATTCAGTAAAGTTGTGGGAGACAAAATTAATATGCAGAAATCTGTTGCATTTCTATACATTAACAGTGAACTAGCAGAAAGCAGTATCAGGAAAACAAATTCATTCACAACTGCATCCAAAAGAATAAAATACCTAGGACTAAACCTAACCAAGAAAGTGAAAGACTCATACTCTGAAAAGGACAAGACACTCATGACAGAAATTAGAGAAGATACCAATAAATGGAAACACATCCCCTGCTCATGGATAGGAAAAATTAATATTGTCAAAATGGCCATCCTGCAATCTGTAGATTGCAGATTCAATGCAATCCCTATCAAAACACCTACAGCATTCTTCAATGAACTAGAGGAAATCGTTCTAAAACTCATATGGAACCACAAAAGACCCTGAATAGCCAAAGCTATTCTGAGAAGGAAGAATAAAGCAGGGGAAATTATGCTCCCTGATTTCAAGCTCTACTACAAAGCCATAGTAATCAAGGCAGTTTGGTACTGGCACAAGAACAGACCCATAGACCAGTGGAACAGAATAGAGAGCTCAGATATAATCCCAAGCATATATGACCAATTAATATATGATAAAGGAGCCATGGATATACAATGGGGAAATGACAGCCTCTTCAACAGCTGGTGTTGGCAAAACTGCACAGCTACATGTAAGAGAATGAAACTGGATTACTGTGTAATCCCATACACAAAAGTAAACTCAAAATGGATCAAAGACCTGAATGTAAGTCATGAAACCATAAAACTCTTAGAATAAAAATAGGTAAAAATCTCTTGGACATAAACATGAGCAACTTCTTCATGAACATATCTCCCTGGGCAAGGGAAACAAAAGCAAAAATGAACAAGTGGGACTATATCAAACCAAAAAGCTTCTGCACAGCAAAGGTCACCATCAGTAGAACAAAAAGACATCCTACATTATGGGAGATTATATTCATAAATGACATATCCGATAAGGGGTTGACCTCCAAATTATAAAAAGAGCTCACACACCTCAACAAACAAAAAGCAAATAAGCCAATTGAAAAATGGGCAGAGAAGCTGAACAGACACTTCTCCAAAGAAGAAATTCAGATAGTCAGCAGGCACAAGAAAAGATGCTCCACATCACTAGTCATCAGAGAAATGCAAATTAAAACCACAATGAGATATCACCTCACACCAGTAAGAATGGCCACCATCCAAAAGACAAACAACAACAAATGTTGGCAAGGATGTGGAGAAAGGGGAACCCTCCTACACTGCTGGTGGGAATGTAAATTAGTTCAAGCATTGTGGAAAGCAGTATGGAGGTTCCTCAAAAAACTCAAAATAGAAATACCATTTGACCTAGGAATTCCACTCCTAAGACTACCCTAAGAATGCAGCAGCCCAGTTTGAAAAACACATATGCATCCCTATGTTTATCACAGCACTATTTACAATAGCCAAGAAATGGAAGCAACCTAAGTGTCCATCAGTAGATGAATGGATAAAGAAAAGGTGGTACATATACACAATGGAATATTATTCAGCCATAAGAAGAAAACAAATCCTACCATTTGCAACACCATGGATGGAGCTAGAGGGTATTATGCTCAGTGAAATAAGTCAGGCTGAGAAAGACAAGTATCAAATGATTTCAGTCATCTGTGGAGTATAAGAAGAAAGAATGAAACTGAAGAAACAAAACAGCAGCAGACTCACAGAACCCAAGAATGGACTACCAGTTCCCCAAGGGAAAAGGACTGGGGAGGATGGATGAGAAGGGAGGGATAAGATGGAAAAAGGGGTATTATGATTAGCACACATAATGTAGCGGGTGGGGGGCATACGAGGAAGGTAGTATAACACAGAGAAGACAAGTGATTCTATAGCATCTTACTACGCGGATGGACAGTGACTGTCATGGGGTATGTGGTTGGGACTTGATAATAGGGGGAGTCTAGTAACCATAATATTGCTCATGTAATTGTACATTAATAATAGCAAAAGAAAAAAGAAAAAAGAAACCTTGTAGAAAAAACACAATGACAAAAATAATTTTGGCATGAGAAGTAGTAAAGATCCAGAATCTACAACCCAGAAAAAGAAATTAGCAAGGTGGAAGATACAATGAAGATGTTTGTTTGGACCACAGAAGAAGCAATAAAAAAGATGAAATTTTGTACAAAGAAATAAAATTAGGGACAAGCGAGAGATAATAGAAGTCCAATAACTTTAATTAACGATGCTGAAAAAGAAAAAAGAGTAAGTGACATACAAAAAATAATCAAGGTGTATTAGGAGAAAATTTTGGTAGACTACAGAACTGAATCTTAGAAAACTAGTAAAATGAACAAAGGACCAATACTTAGACATATGATACCACAGGCTGCATTTTTAGACACAAAAAAAGACTAACTGTAGGAAACAGTGTTCACCAATCCTCCCTCTCTGAAACCAAGTGAATGAGGTGGAGAAATAAGATACCTAAGAAGAAAGAATAAATTTTCACTTACAATGATGTTAGGGAGGAGCCTATTCTATAAATTTTATGTAAAGAAAAGCTGCCAAAACACAATACAATTTGCATCAAAAGAAAGAAATTCTGAGAGTCAAACCACAATCCTATGCCCTAAAAGCCCAGTACAGATATGTAACACCTGGTATTACCCTCCCAGTTCACTCCAGTGATCCACACTGGACTTCTCATTGTTCCTCAAACATTTAAGCTTGCTTCTGTCAGAATCTGTGGGCTTACTTTTCCTGTGCCTATAACACACATATTTACATGGCTTGTTTCCTCATTTCTTTTGAGTCTGCTCAGTACGTCAGAAAAGCCTTCTCTGACTTCTCTTTCTGAAATAGTCCTCCACTGTCACTCTCTATATCCTAGCTTTATTTACTTCACAGAATTGCTTGAAATTACACCATATAATTACTTATTTACTTTTCTTTATCTTCAAATCTACTTTTTTGTCTTCAGGTATATGAGGGCAGGTGCTTGGTCCTGTTCCCACCATATCCTTAGCTCTGGAAAAACACCTGGGACAATACTCATTCAATAGTCAATAAGTGTTTACAACTGAATAAAGTTGACTACATAAAATAACAGCATTTGTACACGTTAACAAGCATCCAAAACAAAACTAAGGCAATAAATAATATAAAGATACCATTTTGTAATATACATGACAAAGGATTAATATCTTTGTAAATCAATAAGTAACAGGTTAATACTCAATAGTAAAATATGAGAAAAGATAATAATAGGCATTTTTTTGAGAATAAATATGAATGAGTAATTTCAATATTCAGAAAAAGAAATAGAATTATTTTTTGTCAACAAAAATATATGTGTGTGTACAATTTGATTAATATTTCATTAATACTTAAAGATGATGAGGACCTGGGGGATTGCATAATCTCATATACCACTGATAGGGCTGTTACTTGTGCACCCTTTCTGAAAAGCAATTCTGCAATATGTATCAAGGACCTTTATTATGTTTATTCTTTCAGACCAACAATATTTTTTCCAGCAATTTAGTCTCTACAAATAACCATAAACATGTACGAAAGTATATGTGTAAGGATATTCATTATATTTATATTTTTCATGTAACTGGAATAAAAACTGGAAAAATCCTAAAATCTCAAGTAATAAAAGGATGGTTGAATAAACCATAGTACATTTAGAAGAGAGAAAACAAAGCACTCATTAAAAAGCATATTTTCAAAGTATATGTAACATGAGAAAATATTTATGATATAAGATTAAGTGCAAAAAATTCTACAGATTATATGTTAAAATACATGGATGTTTTCTGAAAAATCCATAGGCCTAGAAAGAGCACCACAAACAGAAAAATTATAATAATGTTTATTTCTGAATAGTATTTCATCATGCTATTTTATTTCCGACTTTATAAACTTTCTCAAATATTTTTATAACACATATATTACTTTTTCAAGTAGAAGGAAATTATTAAAGTACACCTATGAATATATGTATTCATCTTTTATCCCACTGCTGGTAAACTGGCAGATAAAATTATTCATGTATTTATTAAATAGTAATTATGAAGGCCTACTGTGTGACAGGTCCTTTACTAGGAAGGAGGAAACGCATTTGACAACAGCACAGATACTGAACTTAAGAAATTAAAATCCTGTGAAGGATGCAGAAGAATGGACGTGTAAAGAAGTAACTAAAATAAGTGACATTAAACCTATACAGTATAATAGACCACAAAGGAATTCTTGCCTGGGAATGACATTAAGAAATAATTTAAAAAAGAAAATTATACTCCAAAGACTAAAGAGTCTGAAATGTTCTTTGTCCTTCTTGACTATAAGGAAATACATAATCACTCCTAATACAGTCTTCCTATAACCTCTTCAAATAGCATTTAATGTACAAAATCCATGAAATGTTTGCCTTAAAAGAAACAAATCTGGCTAAAAAAAAAAAAAATATATATATATATATATATAATTTATCAGTTAACAAATCTATGTAATCCTATCTAGGTATCTCCTATTTTTTCAATCTCAATTTGGTATTTGATTGTTTGGTTTAACCTTCCATATGAAACAATCAAACAATTAAAGGCCTAATATGTCATTAGTATTAATCACCAATAGAAGTATGAACACAGACCAGCCAAAACAGTTTATAACCTACTTCTAAAGCTTCATTAATGAGTACTCTTTAAATCAGGACCCTAAAGTATCAGTATCGTAGATAAAACAAGGAGGCAAATGGACTTTGACATGTACCCAATGTGGTATTCTCATTCATGTGCAAAGCTCTACCATTTCACAGCTAAAAGGAACCCAATACAGAGACTGGGATGACAAGGCATTTAGCCATATGGTAATAGTGATAATTATAAGTTTAGAAAGAGGGTATAAAGGTAAATATGTAGATCCAAGTTAGATTTGTGCATTCAATATTCAATTATCTCCATACTGAGAAGTTGGTTCACGAAGCCCACAAGATAAATTGAAAACAAGCTGTCCTTTTTTTACAAATGAAAACTAGGCCTACGTATTCTAACGATGAGAAGATATGCAGCTAGCATTTATTGGGGATATCATTTTCTTTGAAAAATGTTCAGTTTCCAGTATTATTCTGTTAATGAGTTCCTGCCTGTTGAGAAAAAAAATGATCTGCTGAATTTAAAGTGTTTTTCATCTGAAAAGCATTCTAACATTTTTAATATGAACCATTCATTAAAGAAGCACACTTGCATTATAGCTCTGAGTG
Organism: Smutsia gigantea; assembly: GCA_032199065.1. NCBI lineage: Eukaryota > Metazoa > Chordata > Mammalia > Pholidota > Manidae > Smutsia > Smutsia gigantea. The sequence goes on from JAVSCE010000425.1 coordinate 177,593, forward strand.
GTGATATTTGGACATCTAGCAACAGGACATTATTAAATAAGAAACATTTGTGAATGCCAATGATGTTTGAGGGCCTGGATAACTAAATAAGAAATTTATATGGTCAGTAAAGCAGTACATGGTTTTTGGTTGTTGTTAAATTTCCAATTCTTTACTTTAGAATTACACAAGTCCATGTTAATAAAAATAACCACAGAAATGAATATTATTTTATATGAAATAATTCTGAAAGTGACATGAGAATTTTCAAAGTGATAGATTCAGGCAACTGACTAAAAATGTTGTTTGACTTGTTAAAAAACTTTTGTTTTTCTTAGTATCGTTAATATAAAACACCTCTGAAATGGAAAATGATCACTATCTGGAGTTCTACCATTAAACAGTTAGCTCATGACAGAGTATTAGGTCACTAATTTGTAGCATTATTGTCTCCCTTTGTGAGCTTTGTGAGCTTTCTCAACTAAATGGTGATTAAGTTGTTTTGGCTGAGAATTAAATGACAAAGAACTTGCTGAAAATCATAATCATTTGTCATTTATTTCTGTTTAAAACTAATAATGTATTATTTTACTTTTGAGTCTCCATGTTAGTTGCCACTGTACAATACTCCCAGTTTTGAAATAAATCAGCTGTTTGCTACATAGTGTATCCCAACCTCAATGAAGAATCTTAGAGATTGCTGGTCATCCTAGACCGAATTCAACCAATGTATGAAAGTAAACAGAAGTCTAGAACTACAGTTGCTTTTTCCCTTGAGTTTCCCAAGAAAGTTCTTGCTAAAAAGATAAGGTGGTATTTTGAGGACTTCAGTGATACTCTTTAATAACAAAATAAATAAACAAAGGATTAAACTGTTAATCCTTGTTGGGAGAATAAAGCAACAATCAAGAAGTATTCAATTCTAAGCAAGCTAGTGCAGTGGCAAGTGTTCTGAATTCATTTTTTAAGCACCTAAGGAAACTTCTTTTGATAGTTTGAGGTGATTTTTAAAATGCAACTAATATAAATGGAGAATAATATTTTACTTCCTTTGGATATGTACCCAGTGGGGGATTGTGGATCAACAGTAATTCTATTTTTAATTTCTTGAGACACCTCCATACTGTTTTCTATAGTGGCTTTACCAGTTTACATACCTGCCGAAATTGTACAAAAAATCCCTTTTCTCCACATCCTAGCCGGGATTTATTATCTCTTTGTCTTTTTGATATTAGACATCCTAACAGGTATGAAGTGACATTTTATTGTGGTTTTTATTGCGTTTCCTTGATCATCAGTGACTTTGAGCACCTTTTAATGTACTTATTGGCCATTTGCATGTGTTTTTGTAAAACTGTCTATTCAGGTCCTTTGTCCATTTTTTAATTGGGCTCTTTGTTTTTATGCTATTGAGTTGTATGAGTTCCTTGTATATTTTGGTTATTAATCTCTTATCATATATATAGTCTGCAAATATTTTCTCTCATTACATAGGATGCCTTTTCATTTGTTGATGGTTTCTGAGGCTGAATGGAAGGAAGCCTTTTAGGCTGATGTAGTCCCACTTGCTTATTTTTGCTTTTGTTGACTTTGTTTTTGGTGTCAAATCCAAAAAATAATTGCTAAGACCAATGTCAAGAAGTTTACTCCCTATGTTTTCTTCTAGGAGTTTTATAGTTTCCGATATTACATTCAAGTCTTTAACCCATTTTGACTTGATTTTTATATGTAGTGTAAGAAGGGGTCCAGTTTCATTCTTTTGAATGTAGCTAATTAATTTTCCTAACACCATTTATTGAAGACACTATCCTTTTCCCATTGTATATTCTTGGCTCCTTTGTTGAAAATTAATTGACCATATATTCATGGGTTTATTTCTGGGCTTTCTATTCTGTTTTATTGATCTATGTGTCTGTTTTTATACCAATACCTTACTGTTTTGATAACTAAAGTTTTGTTAAATAGTTTGAAATAAGGAAGTGTGATGCTCCACCTGTGTTCTTTTTTAAGCTTGCTTTGGCTATTGGGGTCGTTTGTGGTTCCACACAAATTTTATGACTTTTCTTCTATTTCCATGAAATGAAAATTGTCACTGGAACTCTAATAGGATTGAACTGAATCTGCAAATTGCTTTGGGTAGTATGAACATTTAACAACATTAATTGTTCTATTCAATAAGAATGGAATATTAAGTATACTAACGTTATTGTGTAATTGGACTTACATTTTTAAAAGATTATGTAAAGTATTGATCAGAAAATTATAAGGAAACAGAATGATTATTTAGGGAACCCTAAAGAAACCTAAGTTAGAAATGATGAAGACCTAAAGACAATGGTTATGATGATGAAAAGGAAATAGCAGACTTGTGATATAAGAAAAAAATCAATAGAGTTTGGTGGCATGTGGCTGAGAAAGGAACCAAGAATGCTCTCAAGTTGTTGGCTTGGTCACTTGATAGACAGTAATAGCACTGCTTTTATAAAAAATACACAAATTTGGGGAGGAATATGATGAGTAATATTTTGGACATTGAGCCTTACGTGTCTTTGGTTATTCAAAGAAAGATGTCCAGCAGATGTGTGGGTATGGAGCTCAAAAAACAGGTATAATTGGGTGATATAAATGGGTACATCAGTGGTAGCTGCAACTATGAGAAGAGATGAGATCAAATAGCAAGAAAGTACAGACTGAAAGAAGGTGAAGAATGAAGCTGTGAGGAACCATAATATTTATAAAGTTGGCACAGAAAGAAGGGTCTTGAAAGAAAACTAAGGACAGAGAGACATATGGAAAAGCAGGAGGGAGGGATAACACAGAAGCCAAGGTCAAAGAGGTTTTAAAAAGAAGGAAATTTTATGGTGCATAGTATAACAAAGAGGTCAAGGAAAGATTGGGGCTAAAAACAGAATGAAATGTATCCATTGGATTTGGTTGTTACTGACCTTAACAAGAGAAGTTAATAAACTGGTGTTGATGGAAACCAAACTGAAGCATGAGAAAATAAATAAATAAAAATATGACGCAGAGAGATTTAAGATGGTGGCGTGAGAGGTGAGACAGAGAACTCCTCCCAAAACCACAGACAGTGTGAAAATATAGTTAATACAAATAAACCTAAAATAGCAACAATGAAAGAAGGCTGCACCAGACTGCATACAGACCTCACAAACAGAGCAGACTTCACAAAACAGGGTAACGTATGAAAGCCTTGATTTGGTGGGACCTGAGCCCTTCCCCCACCCCAGGTCACAGGCTGGAGGAAGAGAAACAGAGCAGGGGAGGGGGTGGAAGCCTGGGACTGATGAACAACTAGCCCTGGGGATCTGCTTTGCAAGCAGAAACCTACATTGTGTGGTGTCCTGGGCACTGGGGAGCTGGGAAAGGCAGAGTGCTTGAGAGACAGATTCTGACTGTTTGTGGAGGACGGGATCCACACCTGGCCACTGTGGGACAAGGAAAAGGCAGGCGGTCTGACAGGCTTCCTATTAGCGAGAAGGCTGCTGAAGGCATGGGGTTTACAAGGAGCTTGCTGCACGGGAGAAGGGATAGGGGGACAAGGTTGTCTGAGAACGCTCTGCCCAGCAGATTGGGAACATTGGGGAGCTTTGGGTGCTCCACGCCCCTGGCTTGCTACTCAGCTCTGAGGCCCCCCACTGTGACACGCAGCCTACTGAGTATTCCTCCTGGCCTCCTGGCACTGGCTCGCAAACCGGCAGTCACTGCTCTGGCGTCAGGCCAGCCAGAGGGAGACCCCCCCCTACAACGGCTAGAGACACCAAGCACAGAGGCTTACACCTGTGTGCTCAGACTACTGGCTCTAATATTGGAGACAGGCACTGAGCTGGGAATCAGGAAACTGATCTTTCCTCCCCTCAGGCACCAGCTCTGCTCCCCTATGACCCCCAACCTCACTGTAGGGGCTGAGCAGCTCCAGTGACTGGAGTTCTGGGCAATAGAGGGCACCACACAGAAATACGAAATGACAAAAGAACATGATACAGACCAAAATCTCACTAACCCCAGAAAAAGGACCAAATTAAACTGAACCCACCAATATTCCTGAAACAGAGTTCAAAATAAAAATCATAAACATGCTTATGGAGGTATAGAAAAATATTCAAGAATACAGGAACGAATTTAAGACAGAGATTCAATCATTAAGAAATTTCATATCTGAAATGAAACATACAATGGAGGGATTTAAAAGATTAGATGTAGCAGAAGAGATGGTAAATGGAATACAAATTAGAGAGAGGAATACAAAGAAGCTGAAGCAGAGAGAAAAAAGAATCTCTAAGAATGAAAGAATATTGAGAGAACAATGTCACCAATTCAAATGGAACAATATTCGCATAATACGGGCACCAGAAGAAGAGAGAGTAAAAGGGAGAGAAAGTGTCATAGAGGAGGTAATTGCTGAAAACTTCCCAAACTTGGGGAAGGAGACAGACTCTGAAGCCATGAAGATGCACAGATCTCCCAACACAAGGGACCCAAGGAAGACAACATCAAGACACATAATAATTAAAATGGCAAATATCAAGGATAAAGACAGACTTTTAAAAGCAGCTACAGAGAGAAAAAAGATCATATACAAAGGAAAATCAATCAGTCTATCATCAGATCTCTCAACAGAAACCTTACAGGCCAGAAGGGAGAGGCACGATATATTCAATACAATGAAGCAGAAGGCCCTTGAACCAAGAACACACTATGCAGCTAGGTTATCATTTAAATTTGAAGGACGGATTAAACAATTTTCAGATAAGCAAAAGCTGAGAGAATTTACGTCCCACAAACCACCTCTACAGTGCATTTTTAAGGGACTACTATAGATGGAAGTATTCCTAAGACTAAATAGATATCACCCAAGGGATAGACAAGGAGTACAGAATATGATTCAAAACATACACAGAATGGAGGAGGAAGAAAAAGGATGAGAAAAAAAAAAGAATCTTTACATTGTGTTTGTAATAGCAAACAAAGTGAGTTATATTAGACTGTTAGATAGTAAGGGAATTACTCATGAAACATTGGTAGCCACAAATCTAAAGCCTGCAATGGTAAAAAGTACATAACTATCGATAATCACCCTAAATGTAAATGGTCTGAATGCATCAATCAAAAAATGTAAAGTCACTGAATGGATAAAAAAACAAGATCCATCTATATACTGCACACAAGAGATTCACTTCAAACCCAAAAACATACACAGACTGAAAGTAAAGGGATGGAAACAGATATTTCATGCAACTAACAGGGAGAAAAAAGCAGGAGTTGCAGTACTTAATTCAGACAAAATAGACTTCAAAACAAAAAAAGTCAAAAGAGACAAAGAAGGATATTACATAATACTAAAGGGGTCAGTCCAACAAGAGGATATAACTATTATAAATATCTATGCACCAAACACAGGATCACCTACATATGTAAACAAACACTAACAGAATTAAAGGGGGAAATAGACTGTAATTAATTCATTTTGGGAGACTTCAACACACCACTCACTCCAAAGGACAGATCAACCAGACAGAAAATAAATAAAGAGAATGAGGCACTGAACAAGGTATTACACCAGATGGACCTAAAGGATATTGACAGAACACTCCATCCAAAAGCAACAGGATACACATTCTCCTCAAGTGCACATGGAACATTTTCAAGAATAGATCATATACTAGGCCACAAAAAGAACCTCAGTAAATTCAAAAAGACTGAAATTGTAAGAACAAGCTTCACAGATCACAAAGGTATGAAACTAGAAATAAATTATTGAAAGAAAATGAAAAAGCCCACAAACACATGGAGGCTTAATAACATTTTCCCAAATAATCAATGGATCAATGACCAAATAAAAACAGAGATCAAGCAATATATGGAGACAAATGACAACAATAATTCAACACTGCAAAATCTGTGGGAAGCAGCGAAGGCCATTCTAAGAGGGAAATATATTGCAATACAGCTCTACCTCAAGAAAGAACAATCCCAAATGAAGACTGTAAACTCACAATTAATGAAACTAGAAAAGGATGAACAAATGAGGCCCAAAGTCAGTAGAAGGAGGGACATAATAAAGATTAAAGCTGAAATAATTAAAATTGAGAAGAATAAAACAATAGAAAGAATCAATGAAAGCAGAAGCTGGTTCTTTGAGAAAATAAAGAAAATAGATAAACCATTAGCCAGCTTATCAAGAAAAAAAGAGAGTCTACACATATAAACAGAATCAGAAATGAGAAAGGAAAAATCACTACGGACACCACAGAAATACAAAGAATTATGAGAGAATACTCTGAAAAGTTATATGGTAACAAACTGGATAACGTAGAAGAAATGGACAACTTTCTAGAAAAATACAACCTTCCAAGGCTGACCCAGGAAGAAACAGAAAATCTGAATAGATCAATTACCGGCAAAGAAATTGAATTGGTAATCAAAAAACTATCTAAGAACAAAACTGCAGGAACAGATGGTTTCACTGCTGAATTTTATCAAACATTTAGTGAAGACCTAATACCCATCCTTCTTAAAGTTTTCCAAAAAGAAGAAGAGGAGGGAATACTCCCAAACATATTCTTCAAGGCCAACATCACTCTAATACCAGAACCAGGCAAAGTCACCATAAAAAAAAAAAGAAAATTACAGACCAATATCCCTGATGACCATAGATGCAAAAATAATCAACAACATATTAGCAAACCGAATACAAAAATACATCAAAATAATCATCCATCATGATCAAGTGGGATTCATCCCAGGGATGCAAGGATGGTACAACATTCGAAAATCCATCACCATCATTCACTACATCAACAAAAAGGACAAAAACCACATGACCATCTCCTTAGATGCTGAAAAAACATTCGACAAAATTGAACATCCATTCATGATAAAAACTCTCAACAAAATGGGTATAGTGGGCAAGTACCTCAACATAATAAAGGCCATATATAACAAACCCGCAGCCAACATTATACTTAACAGTGAGAAGCTGAAAGCTTTTACTTTAAAATCAGGAACAAGACAAAGATACCCACTCTCCCCACTTTTATTCAACATAGTTCTAGAGGTCCTAGCCACAGTAATCAGACAACGCAAAGAAATAAAAGGCATCCAGATTGGTAAGGAAGAAGTTAAACTGTCCCTGTTTGCAGATGACATGATATTGTACATAAAAAACCCTAAAGAATCCACTCCAAAACAACTAGATCTAAAATCTGAATTCAGCAAAGTTGCAGGATACAAAATTAATATGCAGAAATCTGTTGCATTTCTACACACTAACAGTGAACGACCAGAAAACAAAATCAGGAAAACAAATCCATTCACAGTTGCATCCAAAAGAATAAAATACCTAGGAATAAACCTAACCAAGAAAGTGAAAGACTTATAATCTGAAAACTACAAGACACTCATGACAGAAATTAGAGAAGATACCAACAAATGGAAATACATCCCGTGCTCATGGGTAGGAAGAATTAATATTGTCAAAATGGCCATCCTGCCTAAAGCAATCTACAGATTTAATGCAATCCCTATCAAATACCAACAGTATTCTTCAATGAACTAGAGCATATCATTCTAACATTCATATGGAACCACAAAAGACCCTGAATAGCCAAAGCAATCCTGACAAGGAAGAATAAAGCTGGGGGGATTATGCTCCCCAACTTCAAGCTCTACTACAAAGCCACAGTAATCAAGAGAATTTGGTACTGGCACAAGAACAGACCCATAGACCAATGGAAAAGACTAGAGAGCCAAGATATAAACCCAACCATATATGGTCAATTAATATATGATAATGTAGCCATGGATATACAATGGGGAAATGACAGCCTCTTCAACAGCTGGTGTTGGCAAAAGTGGACAGCTACATGGAAGAGAATGAAACTGGATTACTGTCTAACCCCATACACAAAAGTAAACTTAAAATGGATCAAAGATCTGTGTGTAAGTCATGAAACCATAAAACTCTAAAAAAAAAAATAGGCAAAAATCTCTTGGACACAAATATGAGCAACTTCTTTATGAACATATCTCCCTGGGCAAGGGAACAAAAGCAAAAATGAACAAGTGGGACTATATCAAACTAAAAAGCCTCTGTACAGCAAAGGACACCATCAGTAGAACAAGAAGTCCTGCTACAGTATGGGAGAATATATTCATAAAGACATATCCGATAACGGGTTGACATCCAAATTATATAAAAAGCTTACATATCTCAACAAACAAAAAGCAAATAATCCAATTAAAAAATGGGCAGAGGAGCTGAACAGACACTTCTCCAAAGAAGAAATTCAGATGGCCAACAGCCATATGAAAAGATGCACCACATCACTAGTCATCAGAGAAATGCAAAATAAAACCACAATGAGATATCACCTAACACCAGTTAAGAGGTCTGCCATCCAAAAGACAAACAACAACAAATGTTGGCAAGGATGTGGAGAAAGGGGAACCCTGCTACGCTGCTGGTGGGAATGTAAATTAGTTCAACCATTGTGGAAAGCAGTATGGAGGTTCCTCAAAAAACTCAAAATAGAAATACCATTTGACACAGGAATTCCACTCCTAGGAATTTACCCTAAGAATGCAGCAGCCCAGTTTGAAAAACACATATGCATCCCTATGTTTATCACAGCACTATTTACAATAGCCAAGAAATGGAAGCAACCTAAGTGTCCATCAGTAGATGAATGGATAAAGAAGATGTGGTACATATACACAATGGAATATTATTCAGCCTAAGAAAAAAACAAATCCTACCATTTGCAACAACATGGATGGAGCTAGAGGGTATTATGCTCAGTGAAATAAGCCAAACAGAGAAAGACAAGTATCAAATGATTTCAGTCGTCTGAGGAGTATAAGAACAAAGAAAAAACTGAAGGAACAAAACAGTAGCAGACTCACAGAACCCAAGAATGGACTAACAGTTACCAAAGGCAAAGGGACGGGAAAATATGGGTGGGAAGGGAGGGATAAGGGGACAAAAGGGATATTATGATTAGCACACATAATCTAGCAGGTGGGGGGATGTGGGGAAGGCAGTATAACATAGAGAAGACAAGTAGTGATTCTATAGCATCTTACTATGGTGATGGACAGTGACTATAATGGGGTATGTGGTGGGGACTTGATAATAGGGGTAGTCTAGTAACTATAATATTGCTCATGTAATTGTACATTAATAACAGCAAAATAAAAACAAATATGATGCAATTGCTAGAAGGGAATATAGGACCAAGGGGGAATATATCATGTTTAGTATGACAGGTTCACAAAACATTTTGATGGCACTACTATGGAAAGATTCTGATAAGCCATTTCCCAGTTCAGTCATACTTCTACTAACATACAGATACATTATTCAGTTCAAGAATGACACAACCACAAGAAAATGTATCTAGTTTCATAATCTCTTAACATACAGGTGTCCTCCAGAAAGCAAAACAAAATAAGAGTAGCCCCTTACCTTTACTTCAATAATAAACAATAATGTACTCTCAAAAAATTTTTTTTAAAGCTTATAACTTTCCTTTAAAAACATGTTCAAAATTAAACTTATTATAATTACTATAGAAACTATGATTTATGGTCAAAGGAATACATGATTTAAAATTTAATTAAGGAAGTTAATAAAGTGAATTATTAAAAAAGAAGAACAGGAATAAGGAAGACTTAAGTTAAAATGTTCAGCTTTACAACATACCCATAACAAAATCTTGTACAAATCTCTTAACCCTCTTAAGCACAGTTTCTTCATAAAATATAAATAATATCCAGTCCAATAGAGTTGTGTGAAACAACTACTATGACAAATGGGAAAGTGTTCAAATAATCATAAAGGGTAATACAAATACTACTGTTTCCTCATTAACCTTCTTTATTTCTCATTTCTCTATTTTTATCATTCACATCACCCAGGCTCAAAATGTGCAAGTAACGTTAGACTTTCCACATTCTGTGGGTGCTTATCTGGAGTCAGATAGAGTTGAGATACAAAGACTCCCCATATCCAGTCGCCAGGTAGGGCAAATTAGCTAATTCATTAAAGTATTCCTAATTCAGATCTTCTCAGCTCTCCCTAGAACAGTATCAATGGGGCTATTACTGCTTTCTCCACCTCTGATTTCTTCTCCCTTCCATTGATCCAGCTAACATATTTATCTTCCTAAAATCAGTCTCGTCACATTCCTCATATGCTGAATTTCTCTAATCTACATTTTTTCCATAAATTCTTTATATAACAATCTACTATTTAGGCTAAATACACTGATTTCCATCTCCATACCTTTGCTGTTACTTTTCTTTCCACTTGCAATTTTTCTATCCATTTTAAGGCCCTAATCTCCATAGAGTGCAATCCTATTCATGCTACATAACCCATGAAGCCATACCTGATGCCTCTGAGAAGAAATGATCTCTCCCTCCTTTAAGCCCTTTATACATCTTACTCAGTACACTTCCTAAAGCACTTTACATATGGTATTTCATATATTTTGTATTTCATACATATATTTGTTACATACACAGTTCTATTAGGTGCTGTTAGCATCTATATAGCACTGAGTATAGTATCTTAAAATCAGTGAGAAGAATTCAGACACTTTTATGGCTCCTATAATAATAAATGTAAAGGGATAACTATTTTATTATTTGGCAACATTAAAGTAATGCTTTATAAGATTAGGACTTTGATGATCCTATCAGCTAACTAGAAAAACAAAAACCACTTTAAGGATTCAAAGAAAAGTGCAGGGAATCAATTACACAGGTGACAGAACTGATATGTCAAATGGAGCACAGTCAGGTAACACAGGGACCAGCAATAGAAGAAAGTAGTTACTATCCCTAGGCTGAAGGGAGAAAGGAGTTTTCCAGAGCACAGGAACCAAGTTCCCTGTCAGAAGCTGGAACCTCAGTGGACATGTCCAATAGGATGTGAAGGAAGAGTTAAGCCAGCTACAGTGACTCCAACTAGGCTGAAAAAAGGAAAGACCAAGGTTTCTCCCTTCCTTCTGACCTTCAATCTCCCCTGTGGGCTCCACTGGGCAAATGCAAGGAAAAGCCAGCTAATGGCAGCAAGGGAATCTAAGCCCACTGAGCCCCACTGGTATATCAAACAGTGCCTGTAAGGGACAAACAGGCCCAGGACCAGGAAAATGACCTTAAGAGTATGTAACCATTTAAGAAAAAATTTTTAAAAGAAAAGAAAAAAACTACTAAACAAAGTGGAATGTCTAAAAATCAGCAAGAGGCAATTTCCAACACACTATCTTTACTTAGTAAATTATTTTTTATTAAGGTATTATTGACATACACTCTTATGAAGGTTTCACATGAAAAAACAATGTGGTTACAACATTTACCCATATTGTAAAGTACCCACACGTACCCCAATGCAGTCACCGTCCTTGGGTGCAGAAAGACGCCACAGATTCACTATTTACCTTCTCTGTGCTACACTGTATCCCATGATCCCCCACACCATGTATACTGAACAAAATACCCCTCAATCCCCTTCTCCCACCCTTCCCACCCGACCTCCCACACCCCTCCCCTTTGCTAACCACTAGTTCCTTCTTGGAGTCTCTGAATCTGCTGCTATTTTGTTCCTTCAGTTTGCTTCATTGTTATACTCCACAAATGAGGGAAATCATTTGGCACTTGTCTTTCTCCACCTGGCTTATTTCACTGAGCATAGTATCTTCCAGCTCCATCCATGTTGTTGCAAATGGTAGGATTTGTTTCTTTCTTATGGCTGAATTGTATTCCATTGTGCATATGTGCCACCTCTTCTTTATCTATTCATCTACTAATGGACACTTAGGTTGCTTCCATATCTTGGCTATTGTAAAAAGTGCTGCAATAACCATAGGGGTGTATATGTCTTTTTGAATCTGAGAAGTTGTATTCTTTGGGTAAATTCCAAGAAGGGGGATTCCCAGGTCAAATGATATTTGTATTTTTAGTTTTTTGAGGAACCTCCATATTACTTTCCACAATGGTTGAACTAGCTTACATTCCCACCAGCAGTGTAGGAGGGTTCCTCTTTCTCCGCATCCTCACCAGCATTTGTTGTTCTTAGTCTTTTGGATGCTGGCCATCCTTACTGGTGTGAGGTGGTATCTCATTGTGGTTTTAATTTGCATTTCCCTGATGATGAGTGATGTGGAGCATCTTTTCATGTGTCTGTTGGCCATCTGAATTTCTTCTTTGGAAAACTGTCTCTTCATATCCTCTGACCATTTTTTAATTGGATTATTTGCTTTCTGGGTGTTGAGGAGTGTAAGTTCTTTATATATTTTGGATGTTAACCCCTTGTCGGATACGTCATTTACAAATATATTCTCCCATACTGTAGGATGCCTTTTTGTTCTGTTGATGGTGTCCTTTGCTGTACAGAAGCTTCTTAGTTAGATGTAGTCCCATTCGTTCATTTTTGCTTTTGTTTCCCTTGCTCGAAGAGATGAGTTCAGGAAGAAGTTGCTCATGCCTATATTCAGGAGATTTTTGCCTATGTTGTCTTCTAAGAGTTTTATGGTTTCATGACTTACATTCAGGTTCTTGATTCATTGTGAGTTTACTTTTGTGTATGGGGTTAAACAATAATCCAGTTTCCTTCTCTTGCATGCAGCTGTGCAGTTTTGCCAACACCAGCTGTTGAAGAGGCTGTCATTTCCCCATTGTATATCCATGGCTACATTATCATATATTAATTGACCATATATGGTTGGGTTTATATCTCGGCTTTCTAGTCTGTTCCACTGGTCTAGGGGTCTGTTCTTGTGCCAGTACCAAATTGTCTTGAGTACTGTGGCTTTGTAGTAGAGCTTGAAGTTGGGGAGCATAATCCCCCCCAGCTTTATTCTTCCTTGTCAGGATTGCTTTGGCTATTCGGGGTCTTTTGTGGTTTCATATGAATTTTAGAACGATTTTCTCTATTTTGTAGAATGCTGTTGGTATTTTGATAGTAATTGCACTGAATATGTAGATTGCTTTAGGCAGGATGGCCATTTTGACAATATTAATTCTTCCTATCCATGAACATGGGATGTGTTTCCATTTATTGGTATTTTCTTTAATTTCTCTCATGAGTGTCTTGTAGTATTCAGACTATAGGTCTTTCCCTTCCTTGGTTAGGTTTATTCCTAGTTATTTGATTCTTTTTGATGCAACTGTGAATGGAATTGTTTTTCTTGATTTCTCTCTCTGCTAGTTCATTGTTAGTGTATAGGAATGCCACAGATTTCTCTGCATTAATTTTGTATCCTGCAACTTTGCTGAATTCAGATTTTAGATCTAGTAGTTTTGGAGTGGATACTTTAGTGATTTTTATGTACAATATCATGTCATCTGCAAACAGGGACAGTTTAACTTCTTCCTTGCCAATCTGGATGCCTTTTATTTCTTTGTGTTGTCTGATTCCCATGGCTAGGACCTCCAGTACTATGTTGAATAGAAATGGGGAGAGTGGGCATCCTTGTCTTGTTCCCGAACTTAAAGTAAAAGCTTTCAGCATTTCGCTGTTAAGTGTAATGTTGGCTGTGGGTTTGTCATATATAGTCTTTATTATGTTGAAGTACTTGCCCTCTATACCCATTTTGTTGAGAGTTTTTATGATGAATGGATGTTGAATTTTGTTGAATGCTTTTTCAGCATCTATGGAGATAATTGGGTGGTTTTTGTCCTTTTTGTTGAAGTGGTGGATGATGTTGATGGTTGATCTTTTTGATGTATTGTTGAATTCAGTTTGCTAATAATTTGTTTAGTAATTTTGCATCTATGTTCATCAGGGATATTGGTCTGTAATTTCCTTTTTTTGTGGTATCTTTGCCTGGTTTTGGTATGAGTGATGCTAGCCTGTATTCCCTCTTCTTCTACTCTTTGGAAAACTTTAAGGAGGATGCGTATTAGGTCTTCACTAAATGTTTGATAAAATTCAGCAGTGAAACCATCCGGTCCAGAAGTTTTGTTCTTAGGTAGGTTTTTGATTACCAGTTCAATTTCGTTGCTGATAATTTGTCTGTTCAGATTTTCTGTTTCTTTCTGGGTAGCCTTGGAAGGTTGTATTTTTCTAGAAAGTTGTCCATTTCTTCTACGTTATCCAGTTTGTTAGCATATAATTTTTCATAGTATTCTCTAAAATTCTTTGTATTTCTGTGGTGTCCGTAGTGATTTTTCCTTTCTCATTTTTGATTCTGTTTATGTGAGTAGATTCTCATTTTTTCTTGATATGTCTGGGTAGTGGTTTATCTATGTTGTTTTTTTTCTCAAAGAACCAGATCCTGCTTTCATTGATTCTTTCTATTGTTTTATTCTTCTAGATTTTATTTATTTCTGCTCTAATCTTTATTATGTCCCTCCTTTTATTGACTTTGGGCCTCATTTGCTCTTCTTTTTCTAGTTTCATTAATGGTGAGTTTAGACTGCTCATATGGGATTGTTCTTCTTTCCTGAGGTGGGCCTGTTACTGCAATATACATTCCTGTTAACACGGCCTTTGCTGCGTCCCACAGATTTTGCGGTGTTGAATTATTGTTGTCATTTGTCTCCATACATAGCGTGATCTCTGTTTTTATTTGGTCATTTATAGATCCATTGGTTATTTAGGAGCATGTTGTGAAGGCTCCATGTGTTTGTGGGATTTTTCATTTTCTTTGCATAATTTATTTCTAGTTTCATACCTTTCTTGTCTGAGAAACTGGTTTTTAGAATTTCAATCTTTTTGAATTTACCGAGGCTCTTTTTGTGGCCTAATATATGATCTATTCTTGAAAATGTTCCACGTGCACTTTAGAAGAATGTGTATTCTGTTGCTTTTGGGTGTAGAGTTCTGTAGATGTCTGTTAGGTCCATCTGTTCTATTGTGTTGTTCAGTGCCTCTGTCTCCTTACTTATTTTCTGCGTGGTTGATCTTTTCTTCAGAGTGAGTGGAGTGTTGAAGTCTCCTAGAATGAATGCATTGCATTCTATTTCTCCTTTTAGTTCTGTTAGTATTTGTTTCACATATGTAGGTGCTCCTGTGTTGGGCACACAGATATTTATAATGTTTATATCTTCTTGTTGGATTGACCCTTTTATCATTATGTAATGTCCTTCTTTATCTCTTGTGACTCTCTTTGTTTTGAAGTCTATTTTTCTGATACAAGTACAGCAACTCTTGCTTTTTCACCCTATTTGCATGAAATATCTTTTCCGTCCCTTCACTTTTAGTCTGTGTATGTCTTTGGGTTTAAAGTGAGTCTCTTGTAAGCAGCATACAGATGGGTCTTGCTTTTTTATCCATTCAGTGACTCTTACGTCTTTTGATTGGTGCATTCAGTCCATTTACATTTAGGGTGATTATCGATAGGTATGTACTTATTGGCACTGCAGGCTTTAGATTCATGGTTAACAAAGGTTCAAGGTTAACTTCCTTACTATCTAAGAGTCTAACTTAACTCACTTAATATGCTATTACAAACACAATCTAAAGGTTCTTTTTTCTCCTCCTTTTTCTTCCTCCTCCATTCTTTATACATTAGATATCGTATTTTGTACTTTTTGTCGATCCTTTGCTTGACTTTGGAGATAGTTATTTAAATTGTTGCATTTGCTTAGTAATTAGCTGTTCGACTTTCTTTACTGTGGTTTTATTACCTCTGGTGACAGCTATTAAAGCTTAGGAACACTTCCATCTATAGCAGACCCTTCAATATACACTGTAGAGATGGTTTGTGGGAGGTAAATCCTCTCAGCTTTTGCTTATCTGGAAATTGTTTAATCCCTCGTTCAAATTTAAATGATAATCTTGCCGGATATAGTTTTCTTGGTTCAAGGCCCTTCTGCATCATTGCATTTAATACATTATGCCACTCCCTTCTGGCCTGTAAGGTTTCTGTTGAGAAGTTTGATGATAGCATAATGTGCTTTCGTTTGTATCTTATTTCTCTCTGTGGCTGCTTTTAATAGTCTGTCCTTATCCTTCATCTTTGCCATTTTCATTACTATATGTCTTGGTGTTGTTTTCCTTGGGTCCCTTGTGTTGGGAGATCCGTGCATCTCCATGGCCTGAGAGACTATCTCCTTCCCCAGATTGGGGAATTTTTCAGGAATTATTTCCTCAAAGACACTTTCTATGCCTTTTACTCTCTCTTCTTCTTCTGGTACCCCTATAATGCGAATATTGTTGCGTTTGGATTGGTCACACAGTTCTCTCAATATTCTTTCATTCTTAGAGATCCTTTTTTTCTCTCTGTGCCTCAGCTTCTTTGCATTCCTCTTCTCTAGTTTCTATTTCACTTATCGTCTCCTCCACCGTATCCAATCTGCTTTTAATACTGTCCATTGTGCTCTTCAACGATTGGATCTCCAACAGGAATTCATTCCTGAGTTCTTGAATATCTTTCCACACCTCCATGAGCATGTTAATGATTTTTATTTTGAACTTCCTTTCAGAAAGAGTCATGAGGTTGATGTCATTTAAATCTTTCTCAGGAGTTGTATTAATAATTTTACTCTGAACCAGATCACTTTGGTGTTTCATATTTGTATATGGTGCGCTCTAGTGCCCAGAAGCTCTACTCCCTGGAGCTGCTCAGCCCCTGAAGTAATGTTGGGGGTCACAGGGGAGTGGTATTGGTGCCTGGGGGGAGGAAACAGCTGTTTTCTGCTACCCAGCTGCTATACCTGTCTCCACTGCCTGAACCAGTGGGTTGAGCACACAGGTATAAGCTTCTATGCTTTGTGTTTGTAGATGCTGTAGGCAGATCTTCCCTCTGGCTGGCGTAACACCAGGGTAGGGTCTGCCGGTTTGCGATCCAGGTGGGGCTGGCTGGGAGAAAGGCGCAGTAGGCTGCATATCACGGAGGGGGTCCTTGGAGCTGTGTAGCCAGCCAGGGACTGGAGCACCTGAAGATCATCTAAGGAGGAAGATTTCTTTTTCCTCCTTAAATATGAGAGTCTATATGGCAAAGCACCTGCTGTGCAGAGTGTACCCGGACAATTTTGTCTACCTGTCCTCTCTCCTGAGCAGTAAGCTCTGTGCAATCCTTGCCCCTTTAGCAGCTCTCTTGCTAAGGGCTTCCTTGTTAGGAAGTCTCTCAGACTGCCCACTTTTCTTTTGTCCCAGAGCAGCCGGATATGGATCCCTGCTTCCCACAAGTGGCTGGAATCTCAGTCTCTCCAGGAATTCTGCCTGTCTTAGGTTTCCAACCCCGTAATCTCAAAAGTATCATGCAAGCATCATGAATTGTAGGTTTTGCTCCCAGAGCAGATCTCCGGAGTTAGGTATTCAGCAGTCCCAGGCCTCCACTCCCTCTCTGCTCGGTTTCTCTTCCTTCCACCGGTGAGCTGGGGTGGGGGAAGTGCTTGGGTCCCGCCAGTCCACAGCTTTGGTACATTACCCTGTTCTGTGAGGTCTGCTCTTTTCTCCAGGTGTGTGTAGTCTGCCGCAGTCGTCTTTCCTGTTGTTCTTTCAGTATTAGTTGTATTAATTATATTTTCGTATTATATGCGGTTTTAGGAGCAAGCCTGTGTCTCACCTCTCATGACGTCATCTTTAACCCTACTTAGTAAATTATTTAATAAATATTTGAGTTCCTATATGTGCTCCTATAACAATACACAGGCAGACAATGTCCCTATCTTCATGAAGCTTGCTGTCTAGAAAAGACTTTCTAGAGAATACCAACCTTAGTAAGATGTAGTACTATATCATAAAATCAGTGATTTATAGTATCACCACCTAAAGGGTTAAGAATTGAGGGCTACCAGCTCTATTTGCAATTCTCTTTTTTTCTGATTCTTATATGTCTTAATCAGGAAAGTGACAGAAGCAACCTCACTGACTATACCCCAAATGGAAACTTAGGAGCACTCTTTAAGATATTCACTTTCAAACTATAGTATATTTTGCTAAAAGTCAGGGGTAGCAGAAGAATATTACATATGCTACTTTAAAAATGCCATGTAGATAATGAAACAAACAGGAGTTGTCTCAGTTTTACATGAAGTCTGGTGACAATCCTTGGGAAAAAAAAGTCATGGTACCAGCTTTAGAGATGAAGCAAGTGCTGTGGTTTTCATTAAGTTCAGAATCAGAGGAATCACCGTCAGGAGGACTCAGGTCTCCCAACATCCAGTTATGTGCTCTTCCATTAAGGAAATGAAAATGAAAGCCCACATCAGAAATAACATAACCATTGTGTCAGTAAAAACCCAGTTCCTCCTGTGTTTCTCCTTTACTCTCTTACTACCAAACTTAAAACACTTCTGACACCAGACATGTGTGGGTTTTCCCACATCAAGCACTCTGCAGCACCAGTTGGGTGTCCTACAGCTTAACTCAATTCTGACACTACGTACCTGGAGATAGTGTCACATCCCATGGGTTAAAGCCTGAGTCCCATAGGACTGCCCCTCACTGCCAACCTCAAGTGTTAGGTACAGAAGTTGCCCACAGATTCTGTGCAGCTTGGCTACAGATTGAAGGTTCCCATGAACATTTTGGATACTTTGAATTCTGAACCAGGTGAACTCATTACTTATTTGATAAATAAGTAAAGCTAACAACACCATCAACAGCAAAACCCTCTAAATCATCGCCCTGAGCAAATTTGGCAGGAAACTGGTTTCCAAACCAAGTCATTTTTTCCTTTTTCTAACAGAGAGAAAAATTCAAGGGAAAAATTCTAATTAGCCCTGATCTACATATTATTGCCTGAAGTGCTGTTACAACTATAAAGTCACTAGGTTTAAAACTCCAGCAGAATGTTTCCACACAAACATATGGAATTGCACAAAGGAGAAGCACATATCGAGGACCAGTTACATTCTTGACTCTTCTTTGCTTGATAAACTAAACAAACAAACAAATCCTCCAACAGCTATAACGTCAAAGTTTCAAGGCAGAGATTGCACATACCAGAATTCTTTTAAGGTTAACCTGATGATGGCCTGTACATGGTTAGGCTAATTAAGTCAAAACACAAATCTGTTTGCCAATTTTTCTTAGTAGATCATCTTTTAGTTGATCCAAAATTTATTTTAACATTTTTAAGAAAAAAGAATGCTGACCAGCAGTCAGACGGTGTTTCTCTCAAATCATATAAGAGCACTATATAAATGGAAAGAATTAAAATAATTAAATAATTAAAAAATATTTATCACTAGTCATCAACAAGCTAGCATTATGTAATTAATGACTATCAGCTCTAAAGCTGCACTGAAAAGTAGGAAATGCCTGAAATGTCTTCATTTAGATGATCTTTGACATCAAAAATTGGAACATAAAGGCCCATTCCTATGAATGAATAGTTTGAATAATGCCTCTCATGCCATCTGCAAACTGCCACACTGGGGAGAATTGAGAAAAAGCTTGAACAGCTACTGCCGTTCTTGATTTTATCTTTCCTTCAGGCTTCACCCCTGCATCTAGATGATGAAGCACTGTACCAGCAGACATAGTATAAAGTATATTTAATCTAAATGCACAGCTATCCTGATTCCAGCTGCCAAAAATTAAATATTATATAAAACAGAATTAGGATGGAGAGTTAAACAAAACACAGAGATAGTCTTTTATAGATATTCCTTCCATAAACTAAACCACTCATATATCCAAGAGATTGCTGGTGTGATCTTCTAGTTTCAGGGTCATATACCAGCAGTAAGGTAGATCTAGAAATAAACCCAGAGATCAGTAATGGTTTCAGAAAGTATAGATTTTATCTAGTTTCTTTGAGCTCTCTCTGCAATCTAAGGCCCTTGGAAATCATAAAACTGGAGAACCTAATCAGAGCCAGTATTCCAAACTTGCTAATGTCTTTCCAGACTGAGCACTGCCTTAGATGACATCTGGTTATAATTAAAAAGACTGCAATGCTACTGACATGTTAAGTTGAATTGTGTATTTCTTAGGTCACATGTTTGAAACTCTTTGGTCAATTACAAAAATGCAAACCTTTCTGATACAGTTGGTAAAAGAAACAGGGGATTTCAATGTTGCTTTATAGCATTTTGTATTTTACCAGAGTTAAATTATGTTAACATTTTAATAACATTAATTTCTGGACATAAAGCTTGAGAGGTACTTGAAATTAATGTAAAAAAAGACTGAATTAATAAAGACAGCCAAGAAAAGGAGTAAGAGTAACAGAGCAAAAATAATAAATAAGTAACAACATAAACCAAAAGAAAAAAACTATGAAGAATATTAAAAAGCAATATAAGCCACAGTCTCTGTCCTGAAGAAGCTTACATGGACCTGGAAAAAATTATATGAAAAGAGAATTAATAATATAAAACAGCAAATGAAGTGAACAAAACAAATATCAAAACATCACTGTAAGTGACTACAAAGGTACAGAAGAAATGAAAAGGAAAGATTTGGGACAAGAGAAGGCTTATTAATTTTTAATAGAAAGCTTTAAAAACATATAGCCATTTTAAATTATAAAATCATTAGATGATTTATAAAAGCAAGAAATATTCCTAACTGACTGAAATTCCATTGTAGAAATAGTATTTTACAGGTTATATATTGTCAATGATCACTACCTATGGGTCTTCCCTCAGCCAAGATTCCTAACTTTTTTCACTGGTAAATAAGAGGTTGAGACTTCCTTGCATGTCTTTTTTTTTTGACTGAGCTGTTCAGACTAATAAATATGGTTGTATCTAAAGTTAGGATGATGGAACAACAGATAATTTGAGAAGGTACATTGTGACTTGGTCCTGCTGTGTTAAATCAAATAAATGAAACATAGCCTCACTTTTTCTAAAGCAGGTTATCAAAGAAATTCATATAAATAAATGCTAGGAATGATCTTTGATTCTAAAATACCAGAAAATTAGAAAACTATCATTTAAACAGTCTAAGATCTTCTTTAAAAAGTCCACACAGAAGCACAAAGAGTCTGCTTTCTCTACTTGATGATTTTAGTTTACTGCTACTATTAACTATATTCAGTGTACAGAAAAAAAAATTACACTAAAAGTTTGCAGTTACAAAGTCTTCAGGATCTATCCTATGGAATTACTTAGAA
The DNA here is from genome assembly GCA_032199065.1 of Smutsia gigantea. Classification (NCBI taxonomy): domain Eukaryota; kingdom Metazoa; phylum Chordata; class Mammalia; order Pholidota; family Manidae; genus Smutsia; species Smutsia gigantea. The sequence continues at coordinate 198,613 of JAVSCE010000425.1, forward strand.
GTGAAACTTCTTTAAAACAAGGTCCCATGATTAATCAAGTACATGACAGACTGGCTATATTGAATTCCACTTGCTAGTAACAAAGTATATTATAGAGAAAGCCCAATACATTTATTTGGTCTTCAGGATATTCATTAAAGAACAGTTAACACTAAATGTTAAGAAAAATAATCCATGAAATACAAGTAGCAAAAGACCATGCAGATTTTCAGTTAATAAAGTTTTCATTTTTACAATATTTTCTTTTCATGGAAACAACTAAACTTTTCTGTTCTAAAAATGAATGCAACATGAGACTTTCAAAAAGCAAAGCAAACCAAACAAAATAAAAACAAGTAACATTTGTGAATTGTGACAAAAGACATTTAGATGTGGCATGATACTTCACATCTACAAAGATAAAACTTCTTAATTATAGGTTTTATTTTTCATACAAGCTGCAATGGTTATATTATTTTAGTTTTTATTATACCCTATGCATATCATTAATGAAAGTGGAAAAAACCCTGGAGGCTTACTGCTGGATTAAAATGTACAATTATACAATAACTATGTATCAAAGTATAACATTTATTGTCTGAATTACATAAAATTTTAAATAAATCCTTTTTTAGATTTTTTTGTTTTGTTTTGTTTAGATATCTTTGGAGGAGGGGGTAGATTTTCTGTTAAATATTAACGTGGAGATACTGTGCTTTGTTATACAGCATGAAGTATTTTTCCAAGTAAAAAATGAATCATATTATGAAGTGTTATGAGCTATATAACAAACAAAGGTACTGCAAAGGCCCCATAGCTTCAGTGTACTCTATCAACCCAGCATATTCATTCATTAGAGTGGGGCCATCATACATATGGATAGTGGTGATACATTGATTTCTGGTAGATGTATTACTTTTATAGGTCAGGCCAGTGTAATATTTTATAAACCTACAGTACATAGTGATTTCATTCATTTAGAAATTTCATTTCCTTGTCACAGCCTAAAATGAGTTTTTCTGAACATTCATAGTAGTTTCATTTTCTATCTCCAAAATGTTTTAACTGGCCAACTAACCAATTGTTTAAATTGGTGTGACTACATGGGTTTTCTTCAATTTCACATTCTCACTTCTTATCTAGTCATCTTAGGGTTCAGCAAAAAGAAAATTAGTGATAATGCTTTCAATTTAATTAGTATATTACATGCACTGTAATTATTAGCGGGAAATGTTATATTAATGAATGTAAAAGTTAGCAGTAAATTACCTTGTAGCTATTATCAATTTCCCAAGCTACTGCTCCTTAAGATAACCCTCTCCCTATGGTCCTTCCGGTAATTTTTCTTTGCCTGATAAACATGATGATTAAATAGCACACAGAGCAAACCTTTGATACTTTTTAAATTAAATCCATGCCCAGCCTAAGGGCTGTGTCTGATTTCTACTAAATGTGTCAGTTAATCAGATAAAAAATTATCAGTAACTCAAAGAAACAGCAGCCTTAGGCTTCATCAGTGCCAGAGAAAGCTGAACAAAATAAGACATTCAGACAATATCACATTATGTGTAAAGGTTACTGATAAGCTTCTAAATTAACAGAACAGCTTACTACTGTAACAATGTCTCTCTGGAAAGAAATATATTCAACATTCAAATTATGATAAAATTTTAAAGAAATAAATGTAATTTCAAGAAAAGGTTAGAGATCCTTTTCCACACATGTATACAAACACACATGCACGTGCATGGATGTATAAACAAACCCACAAATAATAAAAATATGTAGTGGATTAGGGAAGCAGAATTCTTAAAACTAGTTTCTCAGAAAGATTTTATTGAAAAAGAGATTTTCAGCAATACTACTTCCAGGATACTTCAAAAATGATACCAAGCAAACCAAATATTTAATGGTTTGTTAAGGGAAGGTGTATATGAATTCAAGATCACTTATCCACACAGTTCTATCTAGTGTCTAAAATGACACAAGTTCTCTAATTTCTTTTTTTTAGATCTGGGGTATAGTTTAAAACTATAGCAAGATCCTAGTTTTTAACGATGACCACCTTTAACCTGTAACAATGAACACCAACAGTCATTTGCAACATTACCAACTAAAATAATGCATATTATCAGGGGCCTGATTATTTTAATAAGAGAATTTAAAAGCTCCTATAATTATTAGTGAAGCTGGCAGACCCTTAAACTTTCTGAGCACATTATGATTTTAAAAGCATTCTCAGATTCCTAATTAAGATTGCTTTAACTATAGAAGAAGGCTATCTTATAAACTGATATATCAGTAACAACTGCAAGAAAGAAGCTAAATCTGAAAAGAATAGAAAATTATCTTTGAAAGACATAACGGGCAGTAGCTACGAAAAATCCATTTATAAAGCAGAACAGGAGTCCCAAACCCTCTGACAAAGAAAATTTCAAATTAATACCCCATTATCTTTATTCTTCTCTTCTACTATGATCAGATAATGTATTCAACTGTGACAAGATTCTCATTCCTCTTTACCAACTGCAACTTTTCAGCAAGCAGATCTATGACAGGAGGAGAATTGGACTAATTCTACACAAATATAAGCTGCTAAATATCAGAGATTCTTATAAATTAAAGTTACCCAACAGAATTTCAAACTTAGTACCCATCTAACGATATATGATCATTGTATCTTACAGTTTTGATTCTCAATACATTGAAAAGCTTATTATAGACCCTCTGAAATTACTGCTTTAGTCAAGAATTACCTGAAGTGCAGAGAAAGTAGTTTTTCTTCCCTAACCGCTAGAAGCAGCAATGTATACCTTTTCAGGAAATGCTTTGGTGATGGGAGTCCATCAATGACTAACACTGCTTAAGACTAGTTTAACACTTCTTCAAGACTTCTACATGTTTCAGAGTTCACCAAAGAGCAGCTAAAAATCATCTCAGGGTTACAAGCTGAAATTTAAACTGGTCACCAAGAGGTGACTTAATTTAGCTGCTTCTAGCAATCCCTAGGGCTTTCTGGTCTCCTCTCATATCACAAGATTTGTTAATGCATGTGTTGCATTAACACTCTTTGACCCCTGCATGTGTTGAACAATTATCTGGTTTTATAGCAAAAGTCAAGTTTTGCTCCTGGGGTGGGTTCAAGTCAACAAGACTTTATAAGAGCACTAGCAAAAAAACCTAATATACAATAGATAATTATTTACAGCCAGATGTATGTGCATTTTGGGGCTTTTCACATTAAAAACTCACATATTTACAGAACATTTACCTGTAGACAATTCTTTCAGGAAATCCTACGTAAGGATGACCTCCATCAGACACATGATGATGACTTATCTTTAAAAATGAATTTGGCATAAACAAGCTTCCCAAAATTTAATAAACTAACATTATATGAACAGCCACAACAGTTAAATCTGAAAGCTATGTAGATTTCTATTCAACACCAACTACATAAATAGCAAGTACATTTGTGAGATTTACCTAGGTTATCTGTAAAACCTATAGTAATTAAAAATTTTTATCTTTAACAAAATGTTTTAATGTTTAAACAAGCACTATCATATTTTATGTACAGCATATTAATATTTCACTTAGGAATCCCATTAAAATGATTTAATGAGAATTTAAACCACCTTATATTTAAGATTGGGCATTGTCTTTAAGTAAATATTATTTTCAAATAAGTTAAGAATTAAGAATTTGTCCTGTTTTTCCTGTATGAACTGTATTATTGGGTACTCAACAGGTGAAGGGAAGTCTTCCTTTATAGGATGTTACAGCCAAAAAATGAAGCAGGGATGACATAATCATTAATATGAACATTTTTGCAACCTCCTTTTAAATAATAAATCTAAGCAACAAACATCATATCTAAGCAACATCACAGAAAAGAGAGAGACAAATAGATATTCTATGTCTCATGATGGAAAAACACCATTTGTGAAGTACTCTTAAAAAAAAAATCAACCCTGAAACTTCCAGATCAGCACTTTCCAACAGATCTTTCAGCAATGATGGACCTAGTCTACTGGGGCTGTCCAATGCGGTAACTACTAGCTACATAGGGTTAGTGAGCATTTGAAATGTTGCTAGTGAGAATGAAGCAGTAACTTGTAAGTTCTACTTAGTTTTAATTAAAACAAATTCATATAATGAGTTGTGGCTAGTAGTTACCAAATTGGACAGTACAGCTTTAGATGCAACTGTCAGTTACAGGATATCACAGAGAACAAGAGAACACATTGCATTACGCTATGGGGATTTTGTCAGTCTGTGGGAAACTAATGGACAAGTGATGTAGTTTATTCCACAAAGAAGTTAAAAGAGAGGCAGAAAAAACATGCAGATTACAACAGACTTAGAGACATATCAACCAATTACAATGCATAAAACTTATCTGGATCCTGATTTAAACAACTGTAAAAATAAAACAAAAGAAAGATGCAAGACACTTATGAAATGACTGGAAATTTGAACACTGACTAGATATTAGATATGCAATTAGAAATTACTGTGAATTGTTTTAATGTGTAATTATGGTATTGTTATTATATTTAAAAAGAAAAACATATCTTAGACATAGAAGCTGAAATATTTACAAATATTATACGATATTTGGTATTTGCTTCAAAATAATAATAGAAGGGAGGAAAGTAAATGGGTATATAAATGAAACAAGATGGGTTATGGTTTAATTATTGTTGAAGCTGCCAAATACGTGCCTTGGGGCCATTATATTACTTTACCCTCTTGTGAAATGTTCAAAATTTTCTGAAAAGGAAAAAATTAAATAATACACCAGTATGGTGGATTTACTATCAGCAAATCCTATCCCTGTAAAAGCAATGATAAATGTAGACAAACTATCAAAAACAATATGGCAGGGCAAGCTGTGAAAAACAGTGGTTTTATTGCCAGATGAAGCTGACTAGATTTGGAAACCTTTTCATTTACAGTCAATTGATTTTTATGAACTTTCCAATGCCATTTGGTGGGGGAAAGGATAGTTTTTCAATAAATGGTATGGAGACAAGTGGATATCCATATGCAAGATGATTTATTTACACTTACATCACACCATACACACAATATAGTGACTAAAAACATATTACATCACAAACTTAAAGGTAAGAATGAAAAGTATAAAACAAAAGAAAACAGAAGAAAATATGAATGGCCTTTGCTTAAAAACAATCCCATAGCAGAGTCCATAAAAGAATAAAACTGACAAATAAGACTTCCTCATATTTAAAAATTTTGTTTTTCAAAAATCACCAGTTAGAAGATGAAGATAAGCCATGGACTGAAAAAAAAAAACCTGCAGGTCACCTGACAAAGGAATTACATACAGAATACATAAAGGATTCTTACAAGTGACTGATAAGAATACAAGCATAACTAAGAAGTGAGAAAAACATTTCAATAACTATTCTACCAAAGAAGATCTATGAATGGCTAATAAACAAATGAAAAGATGCTCAGTATCTTTAGTAATTAGGAAAATGCAAATTAAAACCACAATAAGATTCCAGTATGTCCTCACTAGAATGTCATCAATCGAAAATAACAAGTGGTGGCGAGAATGTGAGAAACTGAAACCCTCATTCATTGCAGGTGGAAATTTAAAATGGTACAGTCATATTTGAAAACAGTTTGGCAGTTTCTTAATAGCTAAGCATAAATTTACCATACAACCCAGCAATTCCATTCCTGGTGTTTATGAATGCAAAGTGAAAATACATGTATACAAACTTACATGTGAATGTTTATAAGAGCATTATATATACTAGCCAAAAACTGAAAACAACTCAATTTTCTATTAAGCAGTGAATGGACAAGCAAAATGTGACATAGCTATATAACGGAATACTATTCAGCAAAAAAGGGAACGAAATACTAATAGATGTACAACATGGATGAACCTAAAAACATTATGCTAAGTGAAAGAAACCATATACAGAAGACTACATATTAAAGGACCTCATTTACATGAAACATTCTGAAGAGGCAAATCCATAAAGAAAGAAAGAAGACTGATGGTTGACTGGGGTTGAGATATGGAAGCAAGTGTTGACTTCAAATGGCACAAGGAAACTCATCTAAAGCTGGACTGTGGTGATGATGGCACAACTCTACAAATTTACTAAAATCATTCGAATTGTATACTTCCAATGGGTAAATTTTACAGCATACTGTAAATTATGCCTCAAAGCTATGAAAACAAATAATCAACATGAAATAAGACACAGAAATATAGATGAAATAAACTTTGTAATATCTTGATAATTTTTAAAGCTGATTGTATTAGTATTCAATTGGTACATAAGAAGTTATCCCAAAACTTACTGGCTTAGAACAACAACTATTTATTATTTCACAGATTTTGTGCTTTAGGAATCCAAGTGCAGCTTAGCTGGACACTGCTGGTTTAAAGTCACCCATGAAGTTACAGCCATGCTGTCAGCCAGGGCTGTGACCTCACCTCAAGACTCAACTGGGGCAAGATCTGCTTTCAAGCTCCCTTACATGGTTGTTGGCAGAATTCAGTTCCTTGTGGACTGACTTGAGGGTGCCAGCTTCTTACTGACTTAGTCGGAGGCGTTCTTCAGTTCCTTGCCATGTGGCCTCATGGAGCAACTCACAACATGGCAGCTGACTTCCCTAAGAGTGATTGAGCAATAGAGCAGGAAAGGAAGCAAACAAGATAAGAAACAGTCTTTTTATAACCTATTCTTAGAGTGGCAATACATTACTCTGATGTATCATTGGTTAGAACTAAGTCATTGTGTCCCCATATGTAAAGGGAGAAGATTATAAAGACCATGGACCCTAAGAAGCAGAGATCACTGGTGCCATCTTAGAGGCTGCCAAACACAATAGGTGTTGGGTAACTGGGTTAGTTACACTATTCCTTCAACTTTTATGTATATTTGAAATTTTGTATAATAAGTTCAAAAAGAGAAAATACTATTTGCAGAGAATAAATGCAAGCAATCATTTCTTATGTTTAACAAAGTTTCAGAAGTTTCTACAAAGTAGCCAAATTATGAAAATGTCATTAAATGAAAAAACAATAAAATGATTTTTTTAACTTTTATTGGCCACTTACCAAATACTAGATATTGTTCTAAATATTTAACATGTATTAACATGATTTTATTTTCACAACAATCCTCCATGGTAGGTATTACTATTATCCCAGTTTTAAAGATGAGAAAACTGAGGCACAGAAGTTAAGTAACTTGTCTGAGGTCATGTAGCTAGTAAGTAGTAGAGAGAAAATTTCATGCATGGCAGGGACAGGGATGATGATTAATTGGCATGTAGGGGATACACCAAAAGTTTAGAATTAGGAATTTTGGTGAAGGGATTAAATTTTTTTGCATTGTCATGTGTTGTCTTACAGTCTTACATGTTTATATCATTACTACACATGTCATGTGTCAGGATATGTTATTACATCGAAATAACTAAATGGTCTTACTCTTTTTTGTCAATCCCATTACAAGATTAGGTCATTACAAAGACAAGTTTTATTCCATGGTTCACCCTGTGCTCAAAACATCAGCATGGATTATCTTCAGATGTAACAGCTAATCTAATTTCACATTTATACATATCACAAAGGTGGCCAGCTGTGCAACGACCTTTTGTTCTTCCATAAAATCACATGCCTTCATCAGTCTCTGATCAGTTGGCAAGGCAAGACTTTCTTTTCTCATTCTTCACTATCTCTGTGTCAAAGTCAAATGTCTAATAATAATTTATTTGGATAGAGTACTTCTGAATTTATGAAGTAATTTCATATACATTATCTTGTTTGAGCCTTCTCACAAGCCTGTGGTGAACTTGACAGTTTACTAAAGTATGGCTATACTTAGGTTATAGTGATATGTTGAGTAGGTAGTGAATTCAAAATTCATACCCTGCTTCTTAGTCCAGGGCCCTTCTCAGCACCCAATGTCCTTTTCCTAATAGTTCTAGAGTTTAGGAGACCACAGATCACCAGCTAGTTAAAATAATTAAACAGAAGCTTGAAAAGAAAAAAAGGGAATGAATTATACATTATATAAAATAAAGTTCTATGGGGCTATAAGAGATAAAAATGATGAGGAAAGGAAATTACTAATCAGAAAAATGGAATTAAGAAATCTGAGGACCAGACACTGTATTTCAGGAATAATGAGACTTGAATTGTACTAAATCCTCTAGAAATACAAGATTGATACCGCAACTTAGTGCACAGCGAGCTATGAAACCACCTGGCAGCTTGTAATTTCAGGCAAAGGATATAATACACAGATACTTAGTTGTCTGTCTAGGGTCTCTTTTCTGCAAAATGCCCACCCATCTATGTGTTAACCACAGCTAGTTTTTACAAGATGATTCCATCCCTATGGCAACAATTGATTGGTTCGATAGCGGGAACTCTAAGTGGGACAACAATTTGTTTCTTAGAAATTTTAAAATGAAACTGAAATTTCATTCTCAGGCTAAGATGGACTCTTGACAAGAGAGTTACATACTTGGAAACCACTAGCAGTCATGTTTTCTACCATATGATCTGGGGATCTGAGAAAACCATTCTAATTCTACTCAGAAAATAGAGTGAATAAGCAAAGAGCAGCAGCAATGAGAGGGGTTTTCAAAAGTACTCCAGTTCTTAGTTCTAGTTTCATGAGGTTCTCTTTTGTCCTTAAACATCTTTTTCTAGCTTAAATTAGTTTAACTCGATTTGTCAGTTATAACCAGAGACCCAACCAACACACAACATAAAAAGAATATTATGCATATTAATAAATACTAACTATATCTGCAACCAAAACGTATTCTCTAAACTCTTGCAGGAAAGGGCTTCTCTCTTTCTCATGTTTAAATTTCTCTGAAATAGTCATAAAAAATACATATTTTAGGACACATATTTGGAAAGCTCTCCTTAACATATTGAGAAAAAAACACCTGATGTATACAAGAGTGTACATAGAATAAGGTCCTTTTTGTCTACACAAGATTAAATTCAAAAAATTTTTTTTCTGGTGCAATATACAGAAACTATTAAATGTTTTGCTTTGGGAGGATGGAAAACAAATTCTATACCTTCACATGCAGTCCTGTTTGTCTAATAATGAACTTTTTTTTTAGTATGTCAATAAGGGTTATCTGGGTTATGGAAATACAAGACGTTTTTTAATATTTTTGATTTAAAAGAAACGTAATAATGATTACTTTTTAAAAGTAGCAAAAAGAAATAAACTATTTTTAGCAAAAAACAATTAGATAAAACTATTGAAAATGCACAAAAATGCTCAACCAAAATATAAATTGGTCACAGGGATGGTAGTATAGCATGGGGAATATAGCCAATGATTCTGTAACATCTTCGCATGTTGACAGTTAACTGCACTAGTTGGGGTAAATATTTAACAATATGGGTACTGTTGAACCTCTGTGTTTACTTGAAACCAGTATAAGATTGTATATCAACTATACTTCAATTGAAAAAAAAGAAAACACGTAAGTCCAGAAGGAATGTCCTTCATGCAGAAGGAGCACCCGAACTTAAAGAAAACACTCTAAGCTAAAAGAAGACTAAGCAATTATCTTCTTGCTTGGACCAAATCTATTATAGGCTCATAGCCCTTTGTAAAATACACCTCAATTCTTGGGTTAATTTGCACTTCATCTAACAGTAAAGTCTGAGATTTTGAGATTTTTGTCTCTCCCCACTAGTCTTCTTAAAGGAAACCAAAACCAAAAAAAAAAAAGAAACAGAAAAGGAGACAGCCTGAATTTGTAGTGGATGAAATGAATGGGGAATATAGCTAATAAAAGAACTATGTTCCATCACTGTAAGTCAAAATATCATCAGTCTGACTAAAAAGGGAAAAAATATGAATTATTATGTCTATGTGACCACACACAGATGCATAATAATAGCAATCTGTTGTACCAGTTTATTTTCTTCAGGTCCAGTATTATATAAAAAAAATTTTCTTGTAATAATTCTATTGTGCCTCTTCATTCATGTCATTTTATTTAGAATTTCTCTTTTCTGAGACAGCCTCATGGGACATGCATCTTATTTTCATGAGGGTCCCTGAGAGACTTGAGCATACAGTATTTACTTCAGTACAATGTAAACAACATATTGCAGAACATTTCATCTAAAATAATAATAGAAAATGTTGAGCCATCTTTCCATTTGGAAAAATGTATCTGGAAAAATGTGATGTCTGATGAAATCTACATTGTTTAAACATGCTGTGTTATCTCAGCTTGCTTTGGGATTTAAAGATTATATATGTGTGTATATTTAAAGAATGGAAGAACAAAGGCAGATAAAAGGCTGTATGTACAACATTAGGGAAGAGAAATATGGATACCTATACACAGTGCCTGGCATAGAGTAAACAAGAACACTACTTAAGGTTAGCTGACTACCTGGTTTGGCTAAAAGTGAAATGACTGGATTTGTAAAGAAACATTTTCTGTAAAGTAAACTGTTACTGAAATTAGTGTCCTAAATTAAGTTCTTCCAACTTCTTCCTATAACTGCTTCCTCAGTGTCACTGTCAATTAATCATCTGACTTGCCCTGGTCAACATCAAATATGATGTCAGTGAAGGAAGACAATTAATTCACCTGCTGTGTTATTCAAGTTTTTAATTCAGACATTAGAGTATTTGCCAGCTAACAAATGAAAATTATTATCATATGGGTGTTAGAAGATAATCCATAAAATTTCCCTCCCACTTTTATCAGTAAGCATCATCTGTAGGATTCAGATTTCCTAAGATTCAGAAATACTTTTCTCTTGCAAAGGATTATTTCCACTGGCTGTGACTGACTTGAGATTTTCAAGCTTTAGAGCATTACTAATAGAGTTGTTAAATTTAAGTGCATGCTATCTGCTAAGAGATTTACATATATTATTTAATCTTCACCATACTTCATAATGTATGTTCTTTTAGCTTTGATTTTATAAATAAAACTGAAGCGCAGAGGGCTTAAATAACTTGCTCAAGAACATACAACTACTGGTGCCATACATACAGCACCAGGATTTGAACCCTGGAAGACTGGCTCGAGAGTCTGGACTTGTAACCACTATACTAAAATGTAAGTGCAATGGTATAGGAAGAAATGAATAATGAATTCCACTTGGTTTACTAGACACAAGACAAAACTTTACAAATATAGATCCAAAATGTATTAAGTACTTTGATCTGATTTTTACTACCATCTTTAACATTAAAAAAACAAAACAAAACATTCTATTTCCTGACATAAGAAGGCCACTAACTTTAAGTTCTTTATCCAAGAGTAGGAGATTCATGCAGACTCACCAACATTCTCTCACTTGCAATCAAAATAAAACATATTTGAGATAGTTCTCCTTGTTTAGAAATTGAATCTACAGTCACAGACAAAACAAAGCTATGGCTCACCATTATTTCTAAATAAATGAATTAAACAGCCACAAATACCAGGTTGTGTGTATGTGTTTGTGTGTTATGTAAAGTGTGTGTTCAAACTTCAGTCCACAAAAGAATTATGTTCACAAATCTATTCTAAATAATGGTTAAATTCTCAGGCTAACTTACTGAACCAATAATATACCCATAGATAATACCTGTAATGAAAAAGAATAGAAAGCAGTAGTTAAAATTTCAGTAATGAAACAACAATATCAAAAAGAATCAGATTTAAGAACCCCCCCCCCCCCCAAAATCCCTTTAATCTCATATATAGAATGTGTAAAGAAAAACAGGCTTAATAGGAGAAAGAAGAGGAAGTAGAATGTGACTTCTGGGATACCTGAAGGGTCATTAAAGGCATTCTTAAAAGAGTCTTCAAGGTTAGGTTAAGTCATTCTAGAATTTTAGAGATTAAATAATTCAACTGTTTCATTCATATGGAAACTGAGGACCATGATTCTTCATTATATCTAATTTCATTTCAGAAGAGCTCTAATGCTATCAAGAGCATGTGAAGTGGTTTGCTGTAGAAAGGGGAGCATTGGGGCGGGGGTTGGACTAAATGGTTTAGGAATGACAGGAGGGAAAGGAACTACTACTTAGCTCATGTACGGGGCAAAAAATGAAGTCATAACGTGGATAACTCTTACATGTCATGTGGGAGTATTTTAATAACATTTTTGTGCTCCTGCTGTATTTTCTGAGTTTGTGATTAAAATATATTATTATCCATCTATTTTAAGATTCTATTAAAGATTTCTACCCCAGCATAACATGACAGACTTTCTAGAGAAAGCTCTGGGGCCAACTCTCTCGGTTCCAATCATGGCTCCACCATTTATTAGCTGTGTGACCTGGAGCAAGTTACTTATTTTCTGTGCCTCAGTCTCCTCATCTGTAAAAAGGAAGGATAAAATAGTATCATGAGAGTTATAGTTAAGACTGTGTCAATACATGTAAATCACTTAGTGCCTGTTCAAAAGCCAGCGATTTTAAATTACTCAAAATATATTACCTTTACTTATTATTCTTACTACTATTGCTAATACTTATTATAATGACCATTCCTCATCATCATTTATCTGAATAACCCAAAGTAGAATCTATGACATGCTATTTAATGATTTCTGGATAGCTCCAAATGGTAATAATTTGTGTAATGTAGAGTGTGACCTTTTGTACATACTCACTACTTTGGAGCACCAAAGTCCAAAATATCAAAGCAAAGAAACCAGAGCAGTTATTTCCATTATTAACTGAAAATGATCAACAACATTAGGTACCTGTATGATAAAAACTAAAAAAATAAACATTGTATTAAAATACTTAAGCGCTGATGACTATAATCAGGAGCTTCAGAAACATTAGATAGCTGCGTTTTTAACTTTCTAAATGCAACTCCACTTCAAACTAATCTTCCCAGTTTCCTCTAAATTATTCCTTTCAAATTTCACAGGAGATACAACAAAATTTCAATTTCCAATGAACAAAAAAGTCCTCTCCCACTATTCTCCCTGCCAAAATTAATCATCAATACATCCTATCAATTTTTTCCCCATTATAGCAACAATTAACATTCAAATAGTCTATAAGTTTCAAAGTTAGTTCATGATTTAAAAAAACAACAAAAAAATCTTGACAAATGAGGAATAGAAAGCTACCTTAATCTAATAAAACGTACCTACAAAAAGTCCTAGCAGGTATCTTAGCTAATGGTGAAATACTACTAAAGGCTTTTACTCTGAGATCAGGAGTAAAACAGTCATTATTTCATAGATGATGTGATTGTGTGTATAGAAAACAAAAAAAACTTAACAGAAACACTATTAGAATTAAGTGAATTTAGCAAGGTTACCACATTTAAGATCAATACTCAAAATTATAATTGTATTTCTACGTCAGCAATAAATAATTTGTGTTATGGACTGAACTGTCTCTCCCCAAAATTCACATATAAAAGTCCTAACCCCTAATACCTCAGAATATGGCTGTATTTGGAGACAGGGTCTTTAAGGAGGTAATTAAAATAAAATGAGGTCATATGCATGGGCCCTAATCCAATAAAACCGGTGTCCTTATAAGAAAAGATTAGGACACAGACATGCTCACAGACACAGAAGGAAGAGCGTATGAGGACAGGTTGAAGAAGGTCATCTTTAAGTCAAGGAAAGAAGCCTCAGAATGAAACCAACCCCACTGACATCTAGCCTTCAGGACTAGGAGGAAAAAATTTCTCATAGTTGTTTAAGCCCACCGCTATGTGGTAATTTGTTATGGCAGCATGAGCATCAAAAAACCACCCTTACATAAATCTAAAGAAATATGTGCATGACTAGTACACAGAAAACTTCAAAACATTAGTGAGAGAAATTAAAGAAGATCCGAATAAACATGAAGATATACTACAGTCATAGACTAAAGACTCAATACTGTAATGGTGTTAATTCTCCTCAGATTAATCTATAGATTCAGTATAATTCCACTCAAAATTCCAGCTGATTATTTTTGTAGAAAGTGGCAACTTGATTCTAAAATAGCTGAAAATAACCATGGCACTCCTAAAGAATAAAATTGGAGAACTTACACTATCAGATTTCAAGACTCATTATAAAGCTATTTAAAAAGTGTTCTAATAAACCAATGCAAGAAAACAGACAATTGACAAACAGATCTACACATATATTGCCATTTGATTTATGACAAAGATGACAACACAGTAAAATGAGGCCATTTTGTTATATAATATAGGGACAGATGATATCCACTTGGGAAAAAAAAAAGAATCTTAACCCCTAGTTCACACTACACTATCAATTTCAAGTGTACATCTAAATGTGTAAGTAGTTAAACAATATTTTCTAAAAGGTAGTATAGAAGAGTATCTTCATGACTTTGGGATAGGGTAAGATTCCTTAAACAAGGCATAAAAACACATCTAATCATAAAGGAAAAAATTGATAATATGAATTATTTTTTAAGCAAAATAGTAGAAGATATTTTTCTACCACAGAATAAAAGATATGGGCAATAGAGTAGGCCCTCCTTATCCATGGTTTCACTTTCCCAAGGTTGGCTGAGATCCAGAAGAAGATGATCCACCTTATTAATGTGTTTTTTTGTATAAAACTTTGGAGCCTTAAACTGTTAACTGAAGTACAATTAAAGAATTTTAAGTAAACTTTTCTATTGAAATATAATACCCATATAGAAAAGTTTATCAAAGGGGACAGCTTGATGAATACTTACAAATAAAACCTATGTAACTGCTACTCAGATCTACCTGCTTCTCTAGTCTTTTCACATATCACTCTCAGCTTTCACTCTGAGCACTGCAGCCACAAAGGCTTTCTCTCAGCCTAATACTACTTACCACGCTGCTCTTCTGCCTGCTAGGGGCTTTTGCCCATGCCCGTCTTAGGATGGAAACACTATTCCTTTCGAGCACTTGCTTGGATACTACTGTCCTATTGGAAAAACTTCTTATGTCAAGCCTCACTTCAAGAATGCCTTTCCTCATCTTTGACCAATTTAAATTCCTTCTCATAGCCTCTTGTACTTCTCCTTTGTGGCACTTGTCATAATTGCAATTTTAAGTTTTAGATGGTTTATTTGATTAATGTCTGTTGCCACTAATAACTAATTATGTAATTGATTAATAATTAACACAGACGTTAATTACTAGACTCTAAGCAGATGCTCACCATTATACTCCTAGCAGTGAGCATAGGGCCTTTCATACAATAAGCATTAAATGAATATTTGTTAAGTAAATGAATGAAGATAAATATAATGAAATTGAACTATAAAATAGTATCATGGAATCAAGAAAAAGATTATTAGTGAGTTTTCCTTTATAGTGAAATTTTAATTTTGCTGTTTGGTGTTCAGGAGTGAATTTTGAACTGTTTATACATTTTGGAAACTGTCATTAACACCAAGATACAAAGTTACCTAGCAGAATTGGAATCTACTCTGTTCTCCAACGAGTGTTCATTTTTTATACTGTAAGTTTTCTTGCCCTAGGGAGGGTACTCCTAAGTTTTTTATAATCATATCCATAGTCAGAAGTTGAGGAAGCAGAGTTCTATAACATGGTTAACTCATTGCTAGCAAAACAAAAACAAAAACAAAAACAACCCTCTTTTAATCAGTCTCTATATTCTAGCAGGGGAAAGGAAAAAGACTACTAACCCTGTCAATCTATCAAAATTTCAATCAACCCTCAATAAAATGGAGAGAACAGGATGACTCAAAATTATAGTTAAAAGTAATAAAACCAAAGCACAAAACTGATCTAATTCAAACTCAGTTAACATTATCCATTGCCATTCTAAAACCATTTACTGAAAGCACCAGGTACTTAAACGATTGCCTTTCTATTAACACTGCCCAATAGTGTAAAAATAATATAAGTACAATAGTTTAGAAACACCAAATGAATTGAAGATAACAGACTAAAAGAATGCCATCTGTTAAAATGGGATGTTATGGTTGACTGTTACAGAGCTGTGCTCTTCTTTTTTTCAGTATTAGGACGAAGGCTATGCAACATTAGTTCATCACTCTGCAACCATTCTTTTCATTTTCTAAAGGTTGAGCAGACATAAGACTATGAAACCCTGTATCATTCAAGGCCACATTTTCATAGTTAGCACCTTCACTCTGTTGAGTTTAGAGACATCTTTCAATTCAGAAGTTAAATAATCCATGCCCTTAATACTAATCATGCACCTGGATATTTGCAAGCATTCAGAGACACATGGCCAACTAAAACAAGAATGACACAATGTTTAAAAAAAAAAAAAAACAAATAGACGAAAAAACCCTCTCATTCTCAGGTCCCTCATTTTTAACAACACAGTCATGATCTTATACCAATACTAATTCCTCTCTTCCATATCACTCATTCACTCTTCCCTCCCCACTCTCGGTTAAAAAAAAAAAAGAAATAATTACCTGCAAGAGAATTAGAGAATTCTCTTTTTCCTTAACTACCGTAACAGATAGATTTTGCACAGGTTGTCACATGGTTATCAAAACATAAGGTTAGGGTTATCCAGGTATCTTCCACTCATTCCCCTTGCCCACCCTACATCTCTCTACTTCCCAGGAAGAACAGTTAGGAAATGGCCACCAGTGGGAAGTACATGCTTCCCTGTTGATGGGAATGAGTCATTCTACTGTAGGATTAGAGAAATTATGATCCTTAATGATTCCTATATAATTCTAAACAACAGACATTTCCTAATATGTTGCAATTTTTTTTAACAATGCCAAGTCTAACATTACCATTTACCACTCCAACTATAGGCCAAGTTATTACATATTTATTATATTCCCTTTTAGTCTCTATTCGTACAGTTTTTACACAGATGTTGGCAAAGTACATGTATAATTTTCTATCTTGATATACGCTTTTATGTGTTAGTGTTGGTATATAGGCTTTAGCACTTAAAGGCTGCACAAAATATCCCATTTAATGGGATAATTTATTTAGCCATTCCCACAATGTTGCATCTCTTAGAGTAACAAGTTCTGGTAGTTTGCTGTTCCTTGAGAAAGTCACTCTATATGTTTCTATTTTCTTAAATTTGTCTCTTACCAATTCTAGAATACCAAATATACAATGAACTTGTTCATTCTTCTCCTACTCCTTTCCAATTTCCTTTGCCTTGACAAAGTGTCATCTGAGATGTTGTGAACAGAACCAAATGAAATAGTCTAAGGGCAGGACTTTCAGAGCTTATGCAGAGGTAGACTCTTTCCTCCCTTCCTTACCCTCTGCCCTTCTCTTCCTTCCCAACTTTTCTCCCACTAAGTTCTTTTTCTGATGAGATTTAAATTACCTTTTTTGTTACAAATGCATATTAGGTTGATGTTTGTACCCCCTCTGTCCAAAGCGACCAAATTTGGGAAAGTACAAATTTTATTAATGGCACAGAATACGGAAATGTCTCTGTCTCCTACCCCACCCTTATGGAAACCCAGCAAAAGGTATAAGTGTGAAATAGGAATGTTTCCACTGGATGTTTTGGTAAAGAGGGAAGATAAAAAAGGATGAGCAATTATTATAGGGATAGAGGCCCCAGACCCCAAGCCCCTAATGTCAACAGCATGGATATCACAGCCCAAATCATTGGTATACCAATAAGTGACTTGCTTAAGTATTAAGGGAAATAACTAGTTACGGCAGCAATGGGAAATCACAGGTTCGTGGTCTAGCAGAGGCTTAATTACTTTCTGGTCACTGTGTTTGGCAGGTTTGCCTGTCAGGCAGAGGAGAAGAGGTGTCATGCTGGCAAGCTTCCCATTAAATTCAGGAAGTACCTTACTAATAGCTACAGCAGTGTCAACAGAAGCAGGGATGAGATTCCTGGCAATAACATGCCCATAACAACCTGCTTGCTAAAGAGACGAGTCATCAGTCTTCTGGGTATCAACAAGGTCACAGACTGTAATGATGTGGCTTGCTTTCCACAGTGCAAAGAGGTCAAGAAGTTGATGAGATAAGAGGTAAAGCTAATAATTTTAAGGAAGTTGTCAAATTTTTCTAGGTTCACTCCTGTAGTGAATGTCCTATCCTTTTTGTCCTATCCTCTAAGTAAGCCCTCAATTTTTCCAGGAAAGTGAATATATTAGTGTACACTAAAACATGATCAATAACATAATCACTCTATATGATGCAGACAGATATTACCCTGGGAAGACAGAGATGGGCTCTCCCTTGATCAGAAGCTTTCTATTCAGTCTTGAACATTATACTTTCCATAAATTGAATCATATCGTTACAGTCAATGAATAGGTCATTGATAGTTATATTCTCCACCTTGCTAATGTCTTCAGCATAATAACAAGGAGCTCAATATGATAGAAGTCAAATCTAATTTGATATGCACTACCTTTTCTCAGAACTGCACCTGCTGGTGATGCAATCTGGTGATCAAGGAGAATGAGTGCTAGGGCTGTTTTAATGAACAAGTATATGTTCACTCGGGGATCCCTGTCATGTTTTAAATAATAACTCAACCTAGTGTTCTACAAGCAGTGTTGGTTATTCTACTTCATACTTGTTCACATGTAGGCTAACCTCCCACTGCTTTGTCACTGGCATTTATTTATTCATTTAACAAATAACCCAGGCACCTAAATATAGGCAAAGCACCATGCCCACTCAAGCTTGGTATTTTCCAGCATTTTTATTTCTATTAGGAACAAATTGTAAGCCAGCAGATTTTAACATGGACTCTCTTTTTGTGGTAATTAATTTTTAACATTAAATACAATGGGACTTAGTTTGACTATGCATATAAATTTCTCCATTCAGAAGACTGTCCACTTATTTCTTCCCTTTTTCGCCCTCATGGTCCATTCTCTTTTAAAAGGTATTTCCTCTAATTTCATAGTGATAATCAATAATAATGATAACCTGAGATATGGAAAGACATTAGTAGCTTCCTTTTATGCTTACATCACTTTGTTGAAAACTGTGCTTCTTATTAATATCTTGTTTCTTTACTTTTGAGCAAAGTGATATTCATGAATGCCAGAGCTGCCTTCCTTTTAGCATTAATGTTTAGTCAAAAATTCAATTAGTCCTCTAAACTGATGACATAGGTCAATTTCTTATAACTTTTTCTAAAAGTCTTCATCATGTTTCACATAAAAGATGAAAAACACAGAAAAGTATAAATTTTCTTCAACTTCCCAGTAAAAAAACAAAGGCATAGTCTCTGTTATACATACAGAAAAAAATCCAGGAACTACTGAGCTTATTTGAATACTGGAAAGTCAATCCAGTTGCTTGTTTGTTTTGTTTGTTTTAAATAAACAGAGTAAGTATGTTCTTGAAAAGTTGGCTGTGAAAAATTTTCTGAACATATTTTTGTTCCTTCATTAAGAAACTTCAGAAACTCAAGTTATTACATTTATTAGAAGTTATTTACATTATTAGAAAAAGTAGGAAGCCATTATGATTTTAATTTTGTTCTTATGCCTTTAAATGTGCTATGTTAAAGTAGTTCAAAGTTTCCCAAACCAGGGTAAGAAAGACTAATGAGTCAAAGGCTCTCTCAAGCTGGACCTTAACTCATTTAAGTTTAGCATTCCCAAGATAAATTCAATCTTTTTCACCTACATGGTAGATATTCTTATCTTGACTTTAATCTCTCATTTGATGAATAATCTGGAATTATGATGCTTTAATTTTCATAACTGGAAAACAGTAGAAACAATGGGTTTAATGTGCTCATTTAGAGCATGGGGGGAAGAACTTACTCCTTCAAAGTCTGTTTATGAAAATTGATACATAATTTTAAATGCTACTCTAAACTTTTTTATATTTATAATTAAGGAACAGCTAATTATTGTACCAGAATGAAGACATCATAGGAATCTGTACACTTTAAATGAAACATTCCACGAATTGAAAATTATTGAAATTGAGAGATAGCTACAGGGAAATTCATTATGCTATTCTACTTTTATACATGTTTGAAATTTTCCTCAATCAAACTTTCAAAAAGAAAAAATAAGCATTAAATGAGACTGAGTAGTTATCAAAGTGAGAAGAAACAAAACAAAATACCACCAGAATCTCTGCATTACTATTTCTAACCACTGTTCCCCTATTGACAAATAATCTCCTATTCAGAGTTTTTTCTATGGCTGAATCCAAACTATAAGTACTCCATTTATCATCAGTTAAAGAACAGTAAGTAGTTGACATTTAGGTACTTATTAATACTTTGTAATATAATCAATGTAAACTCAGTGATAGTATTTTAAAGATTATTCTCAATTCTAAAAATTGAAAAACTGCTTTAAATTTTCAGGTTTCTGATTTCCAACCACATACACATTCTGGGCAGTTTGGCAATCCTCAGTCTCCTTTTCCTTTCCCCTAAGAGACCATTCCAAATATTTAAAATTCTTCCCAAATCAATTAATGACTTCCATCATCTCCCCCCACCCCCCATTTAACGTAGATGGTCTTGTCTACAATTAATTCATTCAATCCTCACAACGACTCTGTAAGACAGACAGTTTTTATCTCCATTTTATGGAAGAGGAAACAGGCATAGACAGGTAAGTAAGTTGCCCAAAGTCACATAGCTAGTAAGTAGTAGCTGTGAAACCAGGTCCTACAGCCTAAGTTCTTTCCCTTATGAAATACATCATCACCTGTCTCAACATATTTACTTGCATGACTTTGATTATGATCATATGATTATGATTATATGCTTATGATTACTACCACCAATTTATCCAGTGTTGATTTCTCCCTTTTTAGTTTCATTACCTATTTTGAGATACCTTAATCTCAATATATATTTGAAAGACCTAGGCTCCATCTCTCGTCTCCCTATACTTTTTCTACACTGCCACAAAATACAAATCTATCCATTTTGCTTAAGTTATAAACCTTCAGTGACTCTCCATTACCTACAGAATGGGAGGCACACAAGGCTCTTCACAACCTGCTCCCATTACCTTCTCGCTCTTACTCCTGCCATTACTCAGAGATATCCTCTAAGCACCCAAATTCAAGAAGGATGTGCCACACTTTACCACATCCTATGCTGCACACAGAATGTTCTTTCAGTTTGGAAAGTCATTCTTCATCTACTCCTCTTTATGAATCATTACTTATCTGTTATTTCCTAAATGCTCATCTTGTTCCACTCCCAGAAAAAAGCTAATCTCTCTTTCCTACTTCTACATTCACACAGTATTTGTTTTAAAAAATAACTATCATCAAATATAATATTGTAAGGTCATTAGTAATCTAGACTATGAGCTCTTAGAGAGTCTGGGACATTCTCTCATTGATATTTGTATCCAGTCTCTCATTGATATTTGTATCCAGTACCCAGAACAGAGCAGTCACTCACAATCTACTTGATTAATGAATAGATGTGGCTCTTCTTTAATATTCAAAATCAATATGCCCTGAACATGGGAAGATAATATATCACAGGAGACATCATAATCTTAATCATTATTTGCCTATGAAATGTCTAAAAACTTTGCAATATGCAGAGGATATTTTTGTTTAAATATTAATACAAGTGTAGACTCTTGAAGTGCCTGTGAACAAAGAACTCTACCATCTACAAAAGCAATCTTTGAGTAAATAATAAAATACAAGAAGACAAAAAGGAGTCCATAAATTTTAGGCCTATCTCCAAGGCACAAGACTTGATCATGAATAGGCATCAAATGATAAATATTACAAAATAACCACATGAACCAAACACTGAACCATTAGTCACAATAGTTTTTCCGACTACAGTAATTTCTAGATGTATAAAATTTTTGGCACTGGTATGACACAGCCATGTCATTTACCAAATAGTTTATTAACATTTACAAATCACAAAAGCATCAGCTTACGTGCCCACCTAAATATAAGTGTGAGGTGGATTGAAGCTGTGGGAAACACACTGCTCAGGTTTGCTTATGAGAGTAAAGGTAAACTGCATTAAGTAGACCTTCAAAGAAAAATTCAACCAGAAAGCAATGTGATTTCCACTATGAAAATAGTGGAAATTGTTCACTCTGTAGGCATTTCTCTTAATTTTATTGATTAAAGAAAAACAAATATAAAGGGAACAAAACAAGGTGATGAGAGAAATGCAAAGTAGCACAAAAAGAGCAGAACAATGATGAAATACCCAAGCAGTTTGGATGCTTAAGCTAAAGATAATTAAATGTATCTTGTTTCTTTAAAAACTATTGAGTATCTCTCTGAGAGTTTTTTCCTAATTTATATTAAATTCTGATATCAGCATTCTTTGACTGCATTTAATAATGTGCATGGTTTTGAATGATTCTGATCCTGAAGACACTGTCTTGCTCATATGCTAAGGTTCATACATGGGCAAGTCTAAAGTTCAGAGTTCAAAATAATTCAACTTCTAGAGTACATGTAATGCAAAATTACACCTAAGTCACTCACCAGAACACAAAAGAAAGATTAATATTGCTGTTGTAGACTAAACAAAAGCAAGAGTTGTCAGTCTAAAACTTTTACTGTTTTTCTAGCCTCAAACAGGAAAAGCATTTTGAAAATATGGGGCTCATTAAAGAAGCCCTTTAAACTACTGTTGCAACTTAAGATTTTTGCCTTATAGGTGGAACTTGAAGCAGAGAGTTAATGACCATTCTTATTTACACTTGTCAGTATTTTAAGATTTTACACTCTACACAGAAAAGCTGACTTTTGGCATCGTAAAATTCATTACTAAGATCATAGTATGTCAAGTCCAAGATACAAAGAGAAATAAAACTTTGATTTGTTGAGGAAAACCTTACAGATGCAGTTTACATTTCTTCCTGCATCACTAAGTTTATATTTTTATCTTACTTAGGATCTATGGCCTAAAAATAAAACAAACTAAAATTAAATAAAAATAATTTAACGCAAATATTAAATCACAAAAATACTGTAACAAACACAAATCTCTAGGAATGCCTATACAAAAATTCTGGAGCTTGAAAAAGAACCATTTACATGCTTTCCTGTATTAACAAAAGGACAAGTAATAATGATGGCTTGTATGACAATATTGTCTTTGTTAGTTTAGCCCCAACAGAACTAAAGATTTCCTGATTACAACTTTGTAATCTAAGTCAACTGAAAAGATTTCTGGGGAAGGGAAACAAAGAGGAGTCTGAGTACTAGCATTTAAGTGGAATGTATTACTTAAGTTTACTCTTCAGTGTGGGACACTGTAAATAACAGGAGCTCCTACTTGGACAGCCCATGATAGGTCATGACCTAAGCCAATGCACTGGTGTAAAAGAGAAAGTTGTGCTGGAGTCTCAGATCTGCATGCTTCTCTGCCTCACCTTCAGGATCCTGTAATCACACAGGGCCTCACAATGAAGTGTTCACTCTGCACTGTATCTCATTGTCAGATTTTTAAACAGTTACTTTTTTATTGTAATGAGCCAATTATGAGCCAGTCACTCAAGCAGTCATTAACAATAGATTTTTTTAATTGCATTTTTAATGAATTTTATTTTGGATAAAAGCCCTTAAAAATACCTATGGCAAAGGGTAATCATACATTGAATTAACAGCAAAATCTGTTTAATAATGACTTGTCTTTTATTTACTACAACAAAATAAATTCTGGTGAGAATGCTAAAAAATTGACAGTGTCAGGGAAAAAAGGTTGGGGTGGTGAGGGGAGGGAATTGTATTCTATACTGCTAAAAAAATTAAAATGAAAACATGCCTTTTTGCACTTAGCTATCTCCTTATTCTTTCCTAATTTTAAGGCACAAATAAAACATTATCTTATCAATCTAGACCTTGCTTTATATTTAGAAAATAATCAGCTATTAATATTTTACCCATAGCTATTAATAATGCTTAATGCAATTATAAAATGAGCTAAATAGAAAAAGGAAACAGGCAAATTTAATGTATTCATTTCTAAAGATGAATATACAGGTAAGATATGTTAAAAGTTCTTTTTAAAAACTGGCTGTTTAAACAAAATATTAGCATGTAAAATCTTCATTCATCTCAAAATATTTCCTATGTAGTATGAATGGAAATGTCCTTGCTGAAGATAAAAGTGATCTTAATGAAAATCTGAATGAGCATAGTCTGTAATTAGTCAGATACATAAATGTATTTTCTAAATTGACTGTTGAAATCTCTTCTTAATTATGAGCCCCCTACTCAGTGTGATTTAATAAATCATTAATTTTTTAAGGATGCACACTGACACAAGAAAAATTCTCTCTTTGGGGTCATACTCTGGTTGGACTTTAAAGTTTTTAATCCATTAAAATCACTCACTGGTGCAAAGAGAAAATAATGTGTACTTGTATGTGCATAAGCAAAAGTATTCCCAGAAAAAGTGTCACTACACACTATGATTTTCTTAAGAAAAAAACTTTTTTGAATTTTCAAGGTCTTAAAAACCTTGTATTTTCTGCCTCAAGAGTGGACTGACTGAAAGCACGAGGCTCTGCAGCCTCTGGTTAATTAATCTGCTGGCTGAATGACAGCGTGCCTAGGGGCATGGTGCTGGCATCCCACACAGGGTCCCAACGAGCTTTAAGCCTTGGATAGCTACATTCTACACGCCAAGACTTTGCCCAACAAATAGCAGAGAGGCCTTCAGAGCCTTTCTTCTTCTGTCTGAGACATTCCATTTAATTAATGTAATCCCTCTTTATCTTAAAGTTTTAATAAATTTAGAAGGTAAGACAAAATCAACACCTCTATGGCACTTAATGCAGTAACTAGTTGCTTTAACACTTCTTTTATGTACCCAAAAGGCTTCTTTACAAGTCGTAAGCAAAATGAAAGCAAAAAAATGTTATAACACTTTCAGAAATTTTTTAATATGCTCCTCGATCTATTAAAAATATATATTTGTACAGCCCAATGTTTAAGAATTTGATTAAATGAATCCAGCAATTTCGATTTCACTGGGCTTAAAGATTTTATGTTATAAAAATATAAATCATACACCAACTCCAAAACACTGAAAATTACTAATACCTAATCTTGAGCAAGGTAAGGCTACTTTTTTTTAGCAACAGGATACAAAGGACATTCTCCTAATCCTTTTTACTGCCAGAACAAAACATCTTTCAAATCAAGATAAAATCGTTACATCATGAATGTTAATATCATTCTGAGAAAAATAATACCTTATGACTAAAAAAGACCATCTCTTTAGGGAGAAATGTTGTGTAAAGTGGATTATTCTTTTAGTAGTGTTTTAGTACTGTAATAGAATGGCTTCTACCTAGTCCCAGATGGAAAATCAAAATCTGCATTTAAATGGAAATATTTTAAAACAGGAAAAAGGCTAAAACCATAGGAATACCTCCTTCCCTACATTTTAAAAATCCAAAATGCTTCGTGGGAACTTTTCTGGAAGGTTATGGCTTTAAGATTTTGTATGTATGTTTGTTTCACTTTTAGGAGGAGTCTGCAGTGCAACACAATTTCACACTTTCGTGATTAACACATAATATTTGTGACCATTATATCAAACTAAAAACCTGGATTAAGAAGGTGGGCTGCAAAATTTTTATTATTACAAGAAACAGATTTACGGTTTAGGCTTATACAGAGTTAAGAACGAGTCCTCCATTTTATGCATATTTTTTAACCGTGCTGTTTTACATACAACTCTTACAAAGCAATAGCAGTTTCTTGAAATCAAATAATATCTGAATTTCTTCAGTATTGCCTCAAATCACCGCCATGATTAGAGTAAAAAAAGCAAAATACAAAGCATATTATCACAACTGCTCTTTGTGACCTGAAAGATTATTTTCAGTTCTTCAATAGTTGGGGCAATTTTCTTAAATCCTAAAGGAGCCTGACAGCACTGCACATTTCTTAATACTTGCATTTACTTTTACATTATAAAACAATAAAACAGCAGGGTAATGTTCATGCAGTTTAGAGACTTGTAACATTACCACAAATAATTCTACTGTATTATGGCAAAACATGAGCTTTTTGAATGTAGGCTGACTAAAGAAAGGGCAATCTATATTCACTGAAAGTACATAGACAAAATAAGATTGGAAATATAACTCAAACATTATATCTAGTACTAAAATAATGTTTGAAAAGGTTTGAAAAAGCAAAATTCATGCTAGGTGAATTTTGTCATTAATTAAAATATGATTAATTTTCAAGCACAGTGCTTACTGGCTGGGGAAAGGCTTCTCACTTTCCTTTCTTTGAGTTTATAAGAAAGTATGTGGCTTCTGCCACCTCAGGAAACAATCGCATCAGGTAATTTGATCATTTTTCTTCAATAACCTTGTAAATAAAAATACTTTATACAATGACCAGCTTTAAAGATGCAGGTGTTTTGACAGTGGTCACATTTGACTATTGGACTGCAAACAATGAGCCAACTGCAGAACTTGGCTATATCATTTCCTTTCTAAAATCAGCCCATCTTTTAATCACTCTGCTGCAGGTTCTGAAATGTCCTTATGGCTAGAAGATGGCTGTTTTTGTACAGGAAACTGTGTGGATCTCTTATTTAAAAGACATAAAAGACATCTTATTTAAAAGCATAGTGAGAACAATTCCTGCATATGAATTGGGTGCTTTTCTCACTTTCAACAGGTAATTCATTTCAGTCTTGTTTTTCATGATTTTCCTAATGATAACCCCAGGGATGAGAAAGAATAAAAGCATTTCTATGCAGTAACCTAATTCTCATTTACACCAGAGACTCCATCCCTGCTCCAAATTTCCTACATCTCACACTCACCCACAAAATTCCCAGAAGTTTTTCATCCATCAATGGGAGATGATATACCATAAAATCTAATCACCAAAAATAAACCTTGATACATGTCATCATTAGTTTACACTAAGTAGCAGACTAAATTAGGGAAGCTGTAAATAGGAC
Organism: Smutsia gigantea; assembly: GCA_032199065.1. Classification (NCBI taxonomy): domain Eukaryota; kingdom Metazoa; phylum Chordata; class Mammalia; order Pholidota; family Manidae; genus Smutsia; species Smutsia gigantea. Next base: position 225,488 of record JAVSCE010000425.1, read on the forward strand.
CATCACAGAAGATCCAAAACTCACAGATCTTTTAAATCATCATGCTTTACAATTGCCTACCTTAAAGAGCTGTAGAAACATGACAAATTTTGTTTTAAAAGAAATGTACCTCCATCCTTGCAGATATTAGACTCTTACAGCTAATGTGTGAATAAACCGACCTTTAAAACTCAAGTATTCCTGTTCTAACTAAATGATTCTCTCAGCAGGGAACCAGATTCTAAAATCTCGCTACTCAAAGTGTAGCCTCAGACCAGCAGCATTGGCTAGTGTTACAAAAATCTCAGGCTCCACCCAGACCAACTGAATAGGGACCTGAATTTTTAGTAAGAAGCCCAGATGATTCATCATCTGTATACTGAAGTGTGAGGAATTCTAGTTTAAGACTTTTTCTAGTTCCGCCATTTATTCTTCATTGAGAGACATAAAACAGTGAAGGAGGACATGACAGCTTGTAGCCATAAAAACACGTAAACGTTACAGATGACCATAACTTAAATAATGAAAGAGAAAGAGGGAGAAAATATAAGTAAAACTGAAGCAATTAAATTAGATCCTGTAACTGTTTTTGCAAGTTCACTTATGTATATATATGCATATATGTATATGTGCATGCACAGATATATGTGAAGGATGAAAGAGGAAGGGAGAAAGGAAAGACAGAATGAAAATGAGAGGAAAAAGAATAGGGAGCTCCTGGAACCATAAAAATGTAAACAGTGTGCTTATGTAGATGTGTTTAGAGCTGAAAAGTGTAAGAGACAAAGTGAGAACCTAGAAGCTTGGAGAAGAGCAACCATCCCCTTCTCAGCAACGTTCCCATACACTACCTCTTACACATAACATGGCCACACCACTGAGGGGGGCCATGTTTTCATATCATTAACAAGAAACTACCAAAAAATAAGCATTAAAAAACAAACAGTGTCACAGAAGCCAGCATTCCCTAATTGTATTAAACAATACAAGTAAACATAGAAAGAATTGGTTCTGAGAAAATAAAAAGACCATCAGCAAAAGGTAGTTATACTAAAAGGTGATCTAATAATCTTTTTCCAAAGTCTAAATGATTACTTAGTAATAATTACCATTAAAATAAACTTTGTTTTATGCTTACAAATGAGCTTACTATTACTATAGTGCTACTTTTTACTACTATGCTAAATTCACAAACAAAACTCAAAACTCAAACCCACTATGGTTTGTTTTGTTTTTAATGACCTAATAAAAAAAGCCAACATTGATAATACAGGTTGTTTAAAAAAAAGGGAAACATATGGTAGTTTCTATGGATGCCTGCCTAAGTGAGCATAAAGTAATGGCCTAAACCTGCAATAGTAATTTCTAAAGTGTGAAATATGCCTAAAACATTACATTTGATATTAAAAATATATACTCAACATGATTAATTATGACTAATCCAATATTCTATCATTTAATGAGAAAGTTAGAAATAATTTCTAAATACTGCCTAACTTAATGATGCCAAAAGAAAATTAACTAGTTCATATCTAGGAGGAGAACACAGTGTGGCTAGTCAGCAAATAGAACCTATTGGAAAAAATGTTATAATTAACATTAAACCTGTAACAGTTTTAAAAAATTACGTATTTATATCTCTATTATATCTGTGTTCATTCACATAGCACATTATTAGTATATAGTATATTAAAATTCAGCCTACTTTGAAGCTGGTCATTATTGAATACAGTCCCATTAAATCACTGGAAACTACCTCTCACAATAACGGGGGAAAAAATCCCTATGCCGAGCATTACATGACTGAGTTGCCCTAACACATATCTCTTTGGTTTTGTTCCAAGAATAAAATGCAGTCAAAGATGGGCAGAATGCTACTTCCAGCTTGTATTGCCCAATGCCAGGAACTGTAAAAACAGAATTCCAAGTTGAGGTTTCAGAATCATTAAACAAAGACTTAGAATTTCAAAATATAAATAAAACATGCATAAACAGGTATATTATTTATGGAAATAAACTACGTAATATGTATCAGTGGCCTGAGAAATATCACACACTTTGATCCATTAATTACGCATCTGGAAATTTATCCTCGGAATTAATTTTTTAAATGTAGATAATTGATGTTCCCACATCAAAGTGCTATTATTTATAGTAAAAAATTAGATTCAACCTAATTTACAAAATTAAGGAATCATTAAGGAAATTATTATACAGCCACATGATGGAATATTAAGTAGCCATTAAATTATGTTCATAAAGAGGTTTTAATGGCTTGGAAAAATGCTTTTGATAGTAAAAATTAAAAAAAGCAGTCCACAAAGCTATATAAATAAATGATTATTTGTGTGTGTATGTATATATTTATGAAGTTGTTATATATGTGTGGAAATATGTCAAAATGTTACCCCTGAATGATTGAATTTTGAGTATGATCTTCACATTTTTTTATACTTTTGTATATTTTCTTTAAAAACCACAATTGTTACAAGTAACAAAGAAAATTATGTAATAACTTAGATAAAAATAAGGCATGAACAAGGGTGAGAACCCAGCAAGGCTATAATGAAGTTATTCCACTAAAGAAAGAAATTGTGTGTGTCTACAATAGGAGTATAAAGAACCCAGTCTCAAAAGCTTTCTTCAGACTACCTGAGAGGTTGGAAACAGACTGAAAAGAACAATTAAGCATAAAAACAAACAATAAAAAAATGCAGAAGTCAGATCCATTAGACTAAAAAAAATAGGGGATATCATCAATGCAAAAGTTATTTTTACTGTTCAAAAGTATCATAAATTAAGAAAATAAATTATAACAACAGTTAGGAGGCTTATTTCAAGTCTTGGATTGAATACAAGGAAAGAAACTAGTTTCTATCAAATCATAACAAAACAAAATTTATAGATTCTCATTTTGTTTTCTACGAAGTTGACAGCTACAAAGACACTTTTTTTTCTTTTCTTCTACCAAACACAGTTAAAACACATCTTTAAACTGTCCAGATAATGAAAATTATCTACTCAAATATGTGTATATTCCAAAAGCTACATACATTACAAAACAGTATTTTAGCTAATATGTTCATTAGTAATTGTAAGTTGTAACTACTATATTTTCCCTTAACTTTTCTTGGTTGTAAATGCTTCATAATCATGTCCATTTCAGATTTCTTGACTGATCAATTGATTCCAAGTCAATAAAAACAGGGGTAAAAAGTTCTTAGTCATACTAAGTACTCTTGTATAAAACAAGTGAACACAATGATTTTACACACAGTAGGGAATCAATAATTATCAATTAACCATAAAGCAGAAAAGCATTAACACAAGTTTCATCTTATAACTATGCAAAATCTTCACAAACTAGATTAGTTTTAGGTATTATAGAGCATTATTTTTTCTAAAATATACACAAGTGAAGAAATATGCAAAAAAGGAGATATCAAGTTACTCAAAACTGAAGACAAAATTTCTACATAAGCATAAATGCTCAAGAACTTCATCTGAATATAGGATTGCTTGATATTAACCTAAAATTAAAGTTTGTATTATCTTGTCTTTGACAGAATCTAGTCTACGAAAGCTCTAAAGAATATCTGAAATAAATGTGGTGATGCTTCCATAAATAAGGGAGGTCTAGCTTTCCAAACAACTCATTTAAAATTAAAAAGTAGTGTCTACTTAATGACCTCAGGATACACTGAACTGGAAGTTTGATTTAATTTTAGTACTAAATCTTCACTTCAACAAACACCTTTAGTATAGTACTGTGATGGAAGCATTGAAAAACTGTATCAGTATGTAATTATCTGCTCTCTACTGGGGAGAAACAGCACAAGGAAGAAATCTAGAGACTCTACTACTAAGTTGGTTAAGAATAAGCTGATAAGTTATTTCAAAGTATTAATAAAAATTATAAGCTACATCAAAAGTCATAAATACAATTCCCAAACAGGCAGAGATACTGACCAATACTGAGCATGAAATTAAAGACCACCGGATTCTTAGGACAAAGTGACAATGGTCAGAAAAGGAAGGATGAATGCCAAGTCATGGAACAAAGAGGCACATTACAAGGAATATGGAGCATTTTTTAAAAGAATAAAGAACTAATGACAAATAATTTTGATGAATACAGAGCAGTAACTTTCTCCCTTAAAGCTCAAAGTGTTAAGTCCTTGAGATGGCATTGTGCCTGAAACATTAACATCTCCAGCAACTAGAAAAAAAGCCTGCAACAAACCAAAAGAAAAAAATAAATGTATGTTTACATTCTACAACTCGAACACTATGTGTAAACATTATGAATAATGGTTTGATAATGAATCGTGTGCCTTCTTATCTGTGCACCTGCATATATCATTTTATTGAAGCTCAAAGAAAAAAGAATATAGAATAAAATTATCTGAAGAAGTTCCTCCTTAAATTGTTTTCTTATATAAGCTTTTCAAATTCTTAGTGATGTGTGCATTTTCTGCCTACAAAGCATTTCTAGTTAAGAAGTTTTTAGTAGGTGGACATCTGAAAGACCCTTTAGAAAAACTTAACTCTGGAAAATATTCAATTAATTCCAGCCAGTATCAAGCTAGAGCAAAATCCAAAACAGGCATATTGAAATGCAGAAGCTTTGACATCATATTCACCCATTGCCAAAGCAACAGATACATGAAGTACTAAGAGGAAAGGGAACAACAAAATACAAGAGCAGAATTTCTAACATACTATACCTGAAGACAGAGAAGGGCATGGTTAACTTCCCTAAGAACCAGATAAACCACGACAGATAACAACCATCTTATTACGTTAAAGTATGAGCAATGCTCTATTACTCCAATGCAAGGGAAATGTTATACCTAGTGATTAATAATAATGATAGTGATAATAATTATAATGTAATAGTTAACATTTTTCAAGGCTTCCTTTATGATCTATTCTATTCTACATGGGTTATCCCATTAAAAGCTCACGGCAAACCATAATGTAGGTATTAAGACTAGCCCCAACTTTGCAAATGTGAAAGCCACAGTACTGAGTTCACTAAACCAAAGTCGTACAACTGGCTTGTGGGAGAGCCTAGAACACAGACAAGTCTGACTCCAGAGTCCCCACTTATCCAAGGTTAAGAAAAAAACAAAAACAAACCCATCAACATTTACTGTTATACACAATATGGGTTTTCTTAAAATATATGTAACCATGAAGATATTGGTCATCATTACAGTGAAAGATGAAAATAGAGTGTAACAAAGGTTCTCCACCTTTCTGGCCTCTAGACACTGACACATGCAACATATTATCCTTCATTACAACCCAGTATGGAGTTGAAGAAATACCACCCAGCCAGTCCTGATATACCCAGAGCCGTCTGCCACGCCTTCAGAATTCTACAGCATACATACCTACATCTTTATTTGTAGATGTAGGCTCCACCTGACTACTTACAGCTCTACCTTAATCTTGCTTGTGGCTCCAAAAGATTTGTAAATAAAATGTATATTAAAAGATTTTGCCACATTTCTCTCATGCAAGACTCATGTAAAAAGATGTATGATCACATACATCAATATCAATTCATAATAAAGAAAACAATAAGAAAAGTAAATGCTATTTTTTTCTTCAGGTTTAATCTGTTTCATTTAGCAGCAGTAATGATCTCATTTTATATCTACTACTTTGAAGAAATTTAAAGAAGGATTTTTTTTTTGGAGGACTGCTATAAAATTATCATTGACATTTTAATTAAAAAAAAGAAATGTATGTAGAACAAACAGGACATTTCCTTTAACAGTCTGCAGTGGCTGCTCCATTGCTTCTTTGTATAGTCTTGGTAAATTATGCAGGCTCTCACTAGACAGAGCAGCTGTATTTCACTGTCTTCTGTAATGTAATCTACATTTATCATTATTTTAATTAAGCAGATTCTTAATTTGGTACTTTCATTGCAAAGAAAAAATACCTTATTCATTTTTATTTTTGGTAGACAGCATCTTGTCAGTCTTGTAAACCAGAATTCAATTTTAAACATGTTTCTTACTACAACTGGTCATTATTTTAAAAAGAACTACCACATTTAGTTTATTAAGAGCATGTTCATTTTCATTCTGCTGGCTTAAAACATTGGTTGCTTCTTTATACTAATAAAAAAAGACACTTTTGCAGGTCTCAATTTTAACCCAAGTGATGTACTAAAAACAGTATGTGTTTTATTTTAACATTAAATTCAAGGTTATTCAAAATCACTCTGAAGCACAAATAAGAACTTTATAAGAAAAACAATGCTTTACTGGATGTTGAGAAAATTTAATTCACAAATTCTTTGTACAAGATTATTTTTATCGTTGGGTCATTTGAAATGTCAGAATCTAGCTAAATCAAGTTTTGTGGAATACAACAGCTTTTAATCACCCTGAAGACAAGTTCTGAATATTTTATTAATTTCCCATTTATTAATCATAAACTGATGAATTACACTGGAAATATGTTTTAAATGGTTCACAGATAAACAAATACTGTAATATTAGTTTGTTACATTAAACTGCATTTTAATACATATGGTATCTCAAATCTTAAATATCAATAAGGGATGATGTTCCAAAAATTTTGTGTTCAGCACACATTAACTGAGCATCTTTTATGTGCCAGGTACAGAATTAGGTACTTTGAATTCATGTAGAATTCAAAAGCTCTTGCACAGCACAAAAGAAGAGTGTGTGTGTGTGTGTGTGTGTGTGTGTGTGTGTGTGTGATGTACACACAAAGACATACATGATATAGGGGTTTTTTAATTTTGTTCCTTAGAAGGGGGAGGGACTTTAGGTCCCCATCTACCCTTTTACTAGAAAAGCTCCACTCCTATATTTTTATCCATCAGTCTTTTTTGTAGCTGGGTAGAAACAGTAAAAGCCATTTACCAAGAAAATATGAATATGGACTCTAGACTACTACTAAGAGAATACGTAAAAGTGAAAAATATCCTAAGTTCTCAGATACACTAAGGTAGAAACATAAAAGACTCTTTTCTTTGAGTTTCATTTATTATGTTTTCACATGTTGCCAAATATTGGTTTGTAGGAAAATGTCTATTAAAGTAAAATTTATAAACATGGCCTATTTAAGAAGTTTGGGCATTGGTCTTTAGGGAATTGGAAGGTAATGCACACCTCATTTTATCAATCCACATTACCAAAGAATGCCATGCTAGCTTTCAGATTCACCTAAATCATCAGAATATATGAGACAGAATTTTTTTAAAATCTTAAGTACATTAAATGTGTTCTAGAATTATCTTAACATTTCCCCCTATGAAACAATGTCATTTACTTTCACACTATGATTTTGAAATAAAGTTTTCATTTGAGCATCTATAATGACTTGGCCAATTAATATACATTATCTCTAATCTCTTACAAAACCCTCAAGAGATAAGCTGTTTTTACTCCCATTTTGCAGATGAGAAAGCAGGCTCAGAAGTTAAGAAATGTGTTTAACATTACACAGTGAATACATGGAGAAACTAGGGTGTGGGCCCATGCTCTTTTTTACTAAAACACTTTCAGAAGCAAAATAAACTTAGCTTGTGGACCTTTTCTCTTCTATGCATAGCTAAATAGGATGCCCACTTTTATCATCACCTAATAACTTCAAATAAAGTTGTGTTTTGCAATGAAAAATTTAGTTATCAATACATACAAATAGGTAACCAAAAAAAGGAGGAAGGCAAATCTAAAATTTAAATCAACGTTAATGAGTGACAAATACTTTCTTTAGTCATTGTGTAACTCCCTTGGTTTGAATTTAAATAATGTCATGTATAAAGCCTGGAGCACCAAATTCAGGAACAAGTAAAAGTTAGGTTCTATGCAGCCCACTCAAGCTCTAATGAAATAGAAGAAAGAAGTACAAAGGAACTAAGTTATTTTTTAAAACACTCCTACTGGAACTTAACTTCAAAAAGATATTTCATGAAGAGACAGTACAGCTTGTAAGATTCCTTCTATCTCAAATTACTCTGATGAATGTCTGATAAAATGTGAGATTTATCACTGGGTAACAACAAGAGCCAATAATTCTAAATGAAAACTCGGAATGTTCTTTTGTTCCCTTTGTTTAAAATAAAACCACTAGTGAAAAACAAGAATGTCTACTTAGGAAAAAGGAGTCTCTTGTCTGAGCAAAAATTAAATTTAAATATCCTGCTTCTTACCTGAATATTCCAAATCATCTACATTTATCTACTGTTCCTTAAAAGACTATAGAGGGCACTGTTGCATCAGCTTTGAAGCTTTACAATAGAAGCCTAGAAAAACTGTCTATAATGCGTAATTTCTTTAAAGGGTCAAATACATGGAAATCTACTAAGCCTAATATAAGGGAAAAAAACAAAAAAGATGATACATGTTTTTCTAAAATAGGCTGGACTTCAATGGGCCAAAAAACTTAACAAAAACAACTGTCAAACTGAGAACACTGCACTGCACACATTTTGCATTCCCCTTTGTAGTGCTTTCATAAGAAAGGTAACTAATCATAGCACCTTCTTATCCAATGGACACAGCAGCCTATTGCAGAATCCTCTCCACAATCAATAGGAAAATGAATGTGGCACCTCATGCAATCCTTCCATAATTCTATCAACAGAAAGAATGCAGTCTGTTTGCATACTTTTGTCTAAAAGGCCAATTCCATTTGTCCCCTCTTTGGGTAAAATGACAGCTACAGATCAATCACGCTCACATGAAAGTAAACACACTGCCAAAAAAAAAAAAAAGGATCAAACAAATACCATTTTTTAAACATAATGTTATTACACATTAAAAACTCCAATTCAAAGCAAAATAGAAAAAGCAAGTTTTTCCTCAGAGACATGCATTTTTATGCTACTGTGCAATATACTAGGATATAAGATAAATATGTTACATACAACAGCCCTCACAAATCTTAAAATTACATATGAATAGCACTCAATTAAGCTTCCATGTATTTTCTGTTTTCTTGTGTCATTCCTGTAACAATTCTTTTAAACTAAATTCAATTAAGTACAGTGCCAAAGGTAATTTTTTATACATTTGTTTGTGATGTATTACAATAAGACTAGTAAATAAAATATAAAGCTTAATTTTTTCAACTTGTTTATTCACCAAAAATTTATGCTTTTGTCACTACAAATAATACAAAAGTGAAAAAGGAAAAGGGAAATTAAATTATTTTACATTGGTAATTTAAAAATAATGTCCCAAATTGCTGACCTCTGTAGAAACAAACAGTAACATTAGCTCTAAGAATTAAAACATCAGGACCAGGAAACCTGAGATAATATGTAAAGTGAGAAAAGAGGATCTCCATTAAGGCACATCAAAACACAATACCACATCACATGAGAAATCAACATTAATTAATAAAGGCACTATCATAAAACTAAGGCCTCTAAAGAATCACAAATTCCCTAGAAAAACAGTATACAACTCATTTTGTCACTCTCAAACTTCTAGAGATTAGCACCTCCTTGGAACTCAAACTGCAGAACTGTGAAAGTGTTAAAAATTCCTAAATAATATGTCAACCTACTCATAAATCAAAAAGAGGGGAAGGGGCTTCAGATGGTATGTAGATTTCATTTTATTACAAAAGCCTCAGTTTAACAAGTTTTTCAGCCAATAAAAGTCAAAAGTAAAGCATTATTAAAGTGTCTAGAACTAACTCTAAGGCTTTAACTTATTAACTTAACCAAAATGCTACTTGAGTATTGCTCCCTTAAATTATTAATTTATGAGTTTCACTTAGTCTCTTCCTGGGGCTAGGCAATTTGTAGGTATGTTGAATACATGTAAATAAACAGAAAGCTTTAATAATAGTCTAATAATACACTAAACATAATAAAAACAAACCTTTTTAATGAACACTGAATGGACAATCCTATGAACCAAGTTTATATGAATGGGCTATATAATTTAAAGAAACTGTAAGATCCTCTAGGAAGTAGGTGAACAAATTCAGAAAAATTAAACTCAAGCCTATTGCTTTTCACTGATCTGATAAAATGCTTACAACAGAATCAAAGTGCTGCTGTGGCTATGAAGAGTAGTAACATGCAATTTTGAAGAAATCTATGAGAAAATGTGAACTGTAAGAAAATCTATTTGCAATTTTGCTTTTCATGTACCATAGGATGACTGCAAAAAGAAAAAAACAACAACAGATAATATCTTTTTTAATATTCAGGATATTTAACTTGATATTTTAGTTTACTATTGTAGAAAGAAACGTAGCATATTAAAGTCAATTTTAGTTAACTCTCATTTATGCAAAGCTTGATTGTGAGCAATAGCTGCTAAAAGGATGCAGCACTGTTGATTCATATACAAGCATTTTACTTAACTACATTGGATAATAGCAGTGCTCCTAAAGGAGTATAAAAAGCAAAGTGATTAGCAGTCATTACTGTTAATTAGTGCTCACATTACATTCCTTGGGATGAATCTCCTTTAAGTTGAATACATGGAAAGTTTATTTTTGAATGATTGCCAAACCTTGCCTAGGTAAGTACTGAAATAAGCCATCAACTACCAGTAAGCAGAATAAAAAACAGGGACAGATCAGCATCCAATTAGTATGTCTAAGTTTTTAAACAGGAAAAGGGTTGAGGGGAATGAGTAAAACTGGAAACTCATACTTCACATTCTGCAATCTCACTGATAAAAGGAGGAAATGTGTGTTTATCAAACTTGCTGTGAGTGCACAGTTCATTTGGAGTCCTGTAAACAATTGCCTGACTGCCCACTTCCAAATGCATGTGAAAATCTTAAAGATTCAGAGCATCATATTCAGCAAGCAAGGTCACTCCAGTGATGCCCTGGAAATGGGAAATTAGGAAAACGTGGCAATCAGAGGTTTAGGGCTAACCAGAAAAAGCCCTGAGGCTGGCTTACCATCTTTCACCACTAGTCAGGCTGTCTCTGCTTATTCAGTATTAACACAACAGGGCTGAGAGTGAATGAAAAGAACTCCACACACCTAACTGGGACACTGGCTTTCTTGTTTAGAAAATGATAGGCATTTGTCACAGAAAAAAAAAAAGAGCCCTCAAACACAGCTTTCAAGAACCAGCTCTGAAAGAAAAACAGGCTCCTCAAGAACCTTCAGAAAAGGACCTGGGGTATGGCAACATCCTGTTGATTATCAGGTTTCCTTTCCTCCTATAACATTCTGTGCATTTTAAAATGGAGGCCAAATCTTCAACAAAGAAGCTTCAAATGCAATGTATGCTCACTAGAGGAAAAAATTTAAAAATTCCAATGTGCAAAAATCGTACAAATATTCTTAATACTGTCTACATACAGACTTAAAATTTATTCTTCAGTTATTTTTCTATGCATGTATTTGTAAAAATACATTTAACCAATATTTAACTACACCATACAGAGTATTTGGTAATCTATTCTCTTAATAATAATATATGCTGATAAATTTCTGCAACTTCATTTTTGATGCTATCCAGTACTCCATTGTATGGGCACACTGTCATTTAGTTTGACAGTTCTTTCTAAATTTTCTAGTACATATTTATCTCCTTAGAATAAATTCCCCAAAGTGGAACTGCTTGTAAGTGTATTTTTTGTTTTATGAGTCCTACCATATTACCCTCAGAAAAGCTGAACCAATTTATAGGGCTGTTGGCAGCACACAGCAGTACTCTTCAAAACCAATATTAATTTCTTAATCCTGCCAAAGTGATGGGTGCATTTTTGAGTTGGTGAGGTTGAACATTCTTTGACCATTTGAATTTCTTTCTCTGTGAATTGCCTGTTCATATCCTTAGCCCATTTCTCTATTTGAAGGCCAGATTTTACACATCCAAAAAATAGCAAGGGATTCCTCATCAAATGCTACCTTAGAGGATCAACAAAAAGAGATTATTTTAAAGAGGAGATAGTAATTGTATGGACATTCAAAAACCCTATTAGGGTTGATAACTTTACATGAGAATATTTTACAACATACTATATTACAGAAGGGGACTTACCAACCTACCACAAAAGAGAAATATTAAAAACTGAACTGTTGTAAAAATTAAAAACTAAACTCATGTCTCAGTGAAATTACTTTAGCTTTCCATAAGTGGAAAAATCTATTACACTAAGCTGAATATCATCAGCTATGTTCTGATTGTGTTACTGTCTTTTTTTTTTTTTTACTTTTTTGTTTTTCAGGGAACAATGTGAACAGGACGAAAAATTCAAATTCTATTTTGATAAGTCAAGGAAGGAGACCATAACTATGGATGATGGACAAATTCCTCATGCTATTATCATGGATCAAGGGGTTAATCAAAATATGCCCATATTAAGAAAAGTACTAAGTAGAGGAAAAATATGAAAAATGTCCCCCTAAGTCAATTAAACTTAGGGCCTCTTTTTACAGAACCAAGAAACTCACAAAGTAGCCAGATACACTAATTCCTAATTGATCTTCAGAAACAGGTTCAGATTAGAATATAATTTTAAACTTCAGATCATGTCTTTTCTTTTTCCAACAAACCACAGCTTGAAAATTTTAAAGCTGTTATCTAGAACAATGCTTCTCAAATCATGTTAAGGGTCACTTTTTTCTTTTTTTAATTTCTAAGACTTTGAAGACAGAAACTTCTGTAAAATACATATAGAGTAAGTTTTAAAACAAAGAAATTTAAAAAATATGAAATGTGAAGCCAAACTTAAGTTATTAGATTCAACAGATACAAAATTACTCTCAAATGACTATGAAAGTTCACAAGTACTTATTTTCAATTTCTATAAATAGCTGACCTTGGACCAATAACAATCACTTTATAAATTAGCACCAGCCGTTAGACCACACTTTGAGTAGCAATGATCTAAAATTATTCTGAGAACTGAAATGAGATGAGCTCAAATACAGATAGATCACTTTGATCCTTGACTTAATAGTCCAACCCCCCCACCCCCCAATCAAACCATGTCTGCCCGTCTGTCTCACTGTTAATTTACTGGTCTATATGCACTATATATGTATTGTTATCTGCATGAATTAACACAAATGTAATGCTGGAAGGTAGCAGAACACAGTGATTAAAAGTACACATTCTACCACTTTCTATTTGTGTAGCCTTGGGCAAGTTATTTAAACTCTCTGTATCTCACTTTACTTAGCTGATAAAACAGGAATAATATACCAGGGTTGATGTAAGGATAAATTAGAATATAATGTATAGAGTTGATAAACAGTGTCTGGCAGATAGTGCTACATTAACAATAGAAATAATAATTATAATAAGACAAAAATAACTGAAAAAAAATCACATGGCTTTGTGCTTTCCAGCATCAATATAAAGAGGCAACTAGAGTGACTTGCATGATTTTAAGTGTTCACACGATAAAAAGTGTCCAATAGTTAATAAGGCAAAACAAAGACCAACTATGAGAGAAATTTCAGACTTTGGACCATAACGAAGTTGAACATGTAAGATGGTGAAAATCTTCAACAGCACCCTTACAGCAAATACACAACAAAATTTTTTGAGCATCTCTTTTGGACAAGGCACCATATTGAGCACTGCAGAGAATCCAGTTTGAAAAACAATCTCTGCCTTTAAGAAGTTATAAATCGACAAGGAAGATATTTGCACAAATAATTATTTATACAAAGCATAATGTAACAACTACTCCCCAAAAGTAACTAAACATAACAGAAAATTTTTAAAAAGCTACTCTTGAGAACTTAAAAACCAGCCAGACCATATACAGGTCCACAAGTCTGTTGTCTCTTCTCTGGTACCCATCATTTCTTACCTGAAAATTTAAGATGTCACTTTACATTCTATTCTCATTGAGATCTTAGTATATCTTTCTTGAGAGATGCATGGCATCCTCATCTGCTCTCAGGTGCTACTTCCATGTTACTCTCCTCTTCAGTTTTTTGTGAGCCCCAGAAGGTCCCTATGACCTCACAGGACGTAGGGTAGTAAGTTCTACAGGCTCAGAGGACAACTGATTCTTCACTTGGGTAGTCATGAATACCCCCAAACTGCAAGGCTTTCTGAAATTGGTTAAACTGGTTAAAACAGTAGTTATTAAACTTTTGAAAAGAACAGACCACTGTGAGACTATGATGAAAATTTAGAACTCTCCCCAGAAAAATTTACACAAAATTTACAATATGCAAAATATTTGTAAAAAATTTCAGAATTCAAAAACACTTCTCACCTCTAGATTAATAAATTCTGTCTTGTAGTATCGCACTATCCTGCACTGATTTACACTACATTGATTCTTGTTAGTTTTCTGTGTTCAAGTCCAGGTTATATATGACTATTCAAAATCAGTAGAACTTGGGTGAGGGTTAAGCAAGTCACAAAAATGATTGAATGAGACCAACAAAAATTACTCAAGGAGCTCAATTGTGAAAGGCTCAAAAGAGAGATCATGGGTTATTTGTCAAATGATAATGATTTTCCCTCCCCTCTTTATCTCCTTGCAAAATTACTACATGGAAAAGAATCCACAAGAGAACTGGTCTTAAAATAGACCATGAGTCATTTCTATAGCTCTAGAACACATCCTATAGTAGGTAGCAAAGAATTCTGCACAAGAAAGGGAAATGTCTAATAAGTAATTTCTGCCTCTTCTGATTTGTCAACATATTTTTATAGAAATCTACAAGGACCAATATTAGTTGAATTTTGTCAAGTTTGGGTAGGCTCCACTTTGTTTAGTAAGTTTAATTGAACACCCACTGAGTACCAGCACACAAAGTGACCACATGGTTCAGCACTGTAAATGCTACGAATAATTGTGATATCATTATGCTGGCATTAAGAGGTAACTGCTCTTACATATAGGAACACAGATAATACCCCATTCTACCTCCTCTAGACATTCAAAAAGTCATTCTTTAAATCTCTTAATTCTTTATATAATCTTTCAAAAATTTAAACCCTCTAAAGTCAGTTCATGTAACTTTAAAATGGAAGTCCTTGTTTCAAGCTTTTACAAATGACTTACTAGAAAATGTACTGCTTAGATTTTAAAGATAAGCATAGAGTTAAATCCTAAAAAAATGCCAAAACAATTTTTAATGGAAAGAAAACATCTATTAAAAGATGTCATTTTTGAGTTCACCTCTTTATCTTCTTTTGAAATGACCCATTCTTCGGTTTACTCAGGAGGAAAATAGATCGAAAATATTAATTCCATGTGTCTCTTGGAAGGCTGAATTATCTGACTGAAAGAGTCTAGAAAAGGCTCAGGAGGGACAAAAATTAAATGCAACAAATGTAAAAGGATAAATTCAATCTAAGATAAAATACAACTTTGTCCCTATTGAAACTTCTTTGACAATTTGAACAATCACTATTTTCCCTCTCTGCATTAACTTACTAATAAAGTCAAGAGGAATTACACTCATCTCAATTCCAAATTGCAGCTACTACTTAACATACTAATTGAACTTTGTATGTAATGAAAAAATTGACATTATTTAGCTTTACTGGACTATTTCGGAAGCTAGGGAAAAAAGAAGAAAAAAGGCTTGAGACTGACATAAAATTGGCAGGCTAAGAACAACAACAAAAAAGAACAACCAACTTATACAGCACCTTTCTTTCTAGAAACCTGAAGAGGCTCTCATATATTTTCTCATTTATTCTCAAACTAGAAAACTAAGAAAGCAAGAAAAACATATCCACATTTTACAGATAGAATAATTGAATTGCAGAGGAATGCAATGCCTGTATAGTCCAAGAGTTATATGGAGTCCCTTAAGAAATAAAAAAGAATGAAATAGAATCCCTGCACCTGAAGGTACTTAACATTTTTAAACAAAATCCCACAAGATAAAACAAAACAAAAACAGTAGCTCTGTATATCAAAATAGATTAAGTACTAGAGGAGAGATACATTGTTCCATGAGGATTCCAGACAGAAATATATTACATTCAGTGGGGGCATATCAAGGAAGAGATCAAAAGGAGATGCTATGTGAAAGAAGGAATTGGAAAGGAAAGGTTATTTCTGAAGAAAACACAGCACTGTGCAGGAAAGACACAGACTATGTGGTGAAAAATGAATTCCAACAATAGCCTAGTTTAGGTGGAACATAGGTTCCAGGCAGGGGAATACTGGGAAAAGATGGGAGACAAATTGAAGTCATATTGCTGAGTGCCTAATGGATCAATGGTAAGCAACAATTTCTGATGAAGAGGCAAATGTGCCTGGATATACATTTTAGAAAGACTAACCTGGAAAGACTTAGTAGGATAAATCACAGAGGGTGAGAGACTGGACAAACCATATATAGAATATTAGGAGTCAATTAATTTAGAGCTGAAGTCAGGTCGAATCAGACATTATGCCCCAAAGCCTATAGAACCCATTAAGATTTTATATTTTGTAAATAAGGGACTACATCAAACTAAAAAGCTCCTGCACAGAAAAAGAAACAGTCAAAACAATAAAAAGACAATCCACATAATGGGAGAAATTATTTGCAAATCAATATCTGATAAGGGGCTAATATCCAAACTATATAAAGAATTCATAGATTTTGGGATTAAAGATGGTGGCGTGAGAGGTGAGACACAGGCTTCCCCCTAAAACTGCACATAATACGAATACATAATTAATACAACTAATCCTGAAAGAGCAACAGGAAAGACGACTGCGCCAGTATGCATACATCTGGAGAAAAGAGCAGCAGCCCTCACAGAACAGGGTAACCTACCAAAGCTGTGGACCAGCGGGACCCAAGCCTTTCCCCCACCCCAGCTCACCTGCGGGAAGGAGAGAAACAGAGCGGGGAGGGAGTGAAGGCCTGGGAATGTGGAATACCTAACTCCAGAGATCTTCTCTGGGAGCACAAACCTACAATTCATGGTGCTTGCATGATACTCTCGTGATTACAGGTTGGAAAGCTAAGACAGGCAGAATTCCTGGAGAGACTGAGATTCCAGCCACTTGTGGAAAGCAGGGATCCATATCTGGCTGCTCTGGGACAAAAGAAAGGTGGGCAGTCTGAGAGACTTCCTAACAAGGAAGCCCCTCGCAAGAGAGCTGCTAAAGGGGCAAGGATTGCACAGAACTTACTGCTCAGGAGAGAGGACAGGTAGACAAAATGGTCCGGGTGTACTCTACTCAGCAGGTTGGGAGCTTTGCCATACAGACTCTCATATTTAAGGAGGAAAAAGAAATCTTCCTCCTTAGACGATCTTTAGGTGCTCCAGCTCCCTGGCTGGCTACACAGCTCCAAGGACACCCTCCATGATATGCAGCCTACTGTGCCTTTCTCCCGGCCAGCCCCACATGGCTTGCAAACCGGCAAACTCTACGCTGGCATTAGGCCAGCCAGAGGGAAGATCTGTCTACAGCAACTACAAATGCAAAGCATAGAGGCTTATACCTGTGTGCTCAGCCCACTGGTTCATGCAATGAAGACAGGCATAGCAGCCAGGAAGCAGGGAACAGCTCTTTCATCCCCGCAGGCACCAATACCACTCCCCTGCAGCCCCTGACAATGCTTCAGGGGCTGAGCAACTCCAGGGAGTAGAGCTTCTGGGCATTAGAGGGTGCCATATACAAATATGAAACACCAAAGGAACCTCGTTCAGAATAAAATTATTAATACAACTCCAGAGAAAGATTTAAATGACATCGACCTCATGACTCTTCCTGAAAGGGAGTTCAAAATAAAAATCATTAACATGTTCATGGAGGTACAGAAAGATATTCAAGGACTAAGGAATGAATTCCAGCAGGAGATCCAATCATTGAAGAGCATAATGGAGAGTATTAAAAGCAGACTGGATATGGTGGAGGAGATGATAAATGAAATAGAAACTAGAGAAGAGGAATACAAAGAAGCTGAGGCACAGACAGAAAAAAGACCTCTAAGAATGAAAGAATATTGAGAGAACTGTGTGACCAATCCAAACGGAACAAAATTCACATCATAAGGATACCAGAAGAAGAAGAGAGAGAAAAAGGGATAGAAGGTGTCTTTGAGGAGGTAATTACTGAAAAACTCCCCAATCTGGGGAAAGAGATAGTCTCTCAGACCATGGAGATGCACAGATATCCCAACACAAGGGAACCAAGGAAGACAACACCAAGACATAGTAATTAAAATGGCAAAGATCAAGGATAAGGACAGTCTATTAAAAGCAGTCAGACAAATGCCAAATGATTTCCCTCATTTGTGGAGTATAACAATGGAGCAAAACTGAAGGAACAAAATAGCAGCAGACTCAGAGACTCCAAGAAGGAACTAGTGGTTACTAGTGGAGGGGTGTGGGAGGGCGGGTGGGGAGGGTGGCAGAAGGGGATTGTGGGGTATTATGTTTAGTACACATGGTGTGGGGGATCATGGGGAAAACAGTGTAGCACAGAGAAGGTAAACAGTGAATCTGTGGCATCTTATTACACTGATGGACAGTGCTGCTTGGGTTATGGGTGGCGACTCGATAATATGGGTAAATGTAGTAACCACATTGTTTTTCATTGTGAAACCTTCATAAGAGTGCATATCAATAATACCTTAATAAAAAATATATAAAATTAATTTAAAAAATGAATAAATAAAAATAAAATATACTGTTAAAAAAATAAAATAAAATAAAAGCAGTCAGAGAGAGAAATAAGATCACATACAAAGGAAAGCCCATCAAGCTATCATCAGACTTCTCAACAGAAACCTTCCAGGCCAAAAGAGAGTGGCATGATGTATTTAATGCAATGAA